>OY728153.1:706010150-706483318 GCA_963277665.1 Viscum album | reverse complement strand
TTGTTCATTATCATGAAAAAGAAATGAATCCGACCCAAGAAGACTTCGATATGAGTACACATGATGCGTCTAGTAAAAATGATGATGCTGTAAGGGTTAAAAAATTTAATGATGTTTCCATGACTCCAGTATATCGATAGTGCGATAAAATGAAAAAGCTATAATTTTTAATCCGATTGTTTCATGGGAAAACTATGTATGGGATTTATAATATAGCAGTCGATTACATTATTACCTTCTTGAAATATTTACTTCTAGATGACGCAGATATTCCCTCAAAATACTATATGGAATAGAATTTACTTGAGGAACTTGTATTTTCAAGAAAAAAAATTCATGCTTGCCCGAAAGATTTCAGTTTATTCTGGGAGGAAACCGCTGAATGAAATGATTGTTTAAAATGTGGCACATCACGTTGGAAGTCAAAATTTGATGGAACACTATCCCGTGTTTCATAGAAAGTAATGTGGAACTTTCCATTGATCCCTATACTCCAGAATATTTTTATGTCTAATGAAATATCAATAAAAATGAGATGGAATGATATCGAGAGAAAGAAGACTAATGATGAGTTGGTTGACCCTGCAGATGGATTTGCATGATAGAGATTTTATGCTTGATATCATGATTTTTAAGCTGACGTGCGTAATGTGAGGCTGGGTCTTTCATACGACGATTTTAATTCATTTGGGCAGATTCTTACTTCACACATCACATGGCCAGTTTTTATACACATTTATAATCTTCCCCCATGGTTGTGTATGAAAAAACCTCTCACTTTCATGAGTATACTCATATCTGTCCCTTCTGATCCCGGAATTGATATTGACGCATACATGAAACCTTTAATAAAAGATTTGAAACTTCTTTGGGATGCGGGCGTGTGCACATACGATGCATATTCAAAAGACATATTTCAGATGCGTGAGGCACTTATGTAAACAATAAATGATTTTCCAGCTTATACAATGATGTCTGGATAGAGCACGAAGGAAAAAATGTCATATCCGGTTTGTATGAAGAATAAATGATCCAAAAGACTTAAACATTGCTGTAGTTTCAGTTTTATGGGACATCGACGATTATTGCCAATGGACCATCCATATAGAAATAATCATCGAAGATTTGATAATACCACAGAGTCCAATGATCCACCTCAGCATTTGTCTGGAACTGATGTGCTTAATAAATTGAAATATTTTGGTTTTTCATTTGGGAAGGGTCAAATGAAATCTGGAAAGAGAAATAATGTTTCCACTGAAACCTATTACAATTGGAGGAAGAGGAGTATCTTTTTTTGATTTGCCTTATTGGTCAACCAATTTGTTACTTCATTTCTTAGATATAATTCACATTGAAAAGAATATATGTGAAAATTTTCTTTAGATGCTTATAAATGTTAAGGCAAAGAAAAAAGATGATTTACGGTCTCGGCATGACTTGGTGGATTGGGGCATCAGACCAGAATTGCATCATTTGCATATCAGTGAAAATAAATGGAAAGTTCCATGTTCTTCTTATGTGATGACACCTACGAAAAAAAAACAATTTATGGAAGAATTAGAAACTATTAGAGTTCCTGATGGCTATTCAAGAAACATATCTAAACGGGTCAACAGAAGAGAGTTGAAGCTAAAATATTTAAAGACTCATGATTATCACATTCTTCTGCATGAGTTGATTCCAATAGCAATCCATTATCTTTTGTCTAATAATTTAAGGGTGACTGTTATTAGGTTTTTCTATTTTTTTAAAGATCTTTGTGCTAAGAAGTTGTCCAAGTCGTTATTGTAAAAAATGTTGACAGATGCACCATTAATTTTGTGTGAGTTAGAGAAAATATTTCCTCCATCATTTTTCACATACATGCTGCATCTGACTGTCCATATTCCCACTAAAATACTTATCATAGTACCTGTTTCTTTTCTTTGGATGTACCCAACTGAAGAAATATGTACACATTAAAGTCTTATGTCTGAAACAGAAATAATCCCAAAGGTTCCATCATGAAAGGTTACCTGGATCAAGAATGTATGGATTTCTACTCAATATATTTGTCTGATCTTACTACAAGAATAAACAGACCAATGAGAAATGAAGAAGAATAGTATGAGAAAATTGAACCCAGTTTTCCATCACTTCCTCAAACAGGAAGAATTTATGGATCATATACATTGAATACATTAAGCCTTGAAGAGCAAGAGATGTCACATTGCACAGTTTTGTTCAATTGTGATTTGTTCGATGACTACATCAGGTAAATAAATTGAATATGTATGTCTTAGATATATATATGCTAAACTATTCATATTTTTTTATCTACAGGGAACATAAAACAATGATAAATAGAAATTACCGTTCTTTATTTTTGAGAAAGAGGGATACTTTGCATAGAAAAGAGTTTTATACTTGGTTAAAATTTAAGGTAAAAATATTACTGTTTAAAATAATTAAATAAATATTTATTTAAGTTTAATATTCATTTATATTGCAGGTATTGAGTTTTCCTGCTGACTCTGTCTCTGAGGAAATAAGAGCTTTGGCTTTTGGTCTAAATACCATGGTTCATGACTGTAAATTAATTGTTATCAATGGGTACAAATTTATTGTTACTGAATGAGCAAAGAACATGAGAGCACAACATGATGGTGTTATGGTTACTACCACAACAGATTTTTATGACAGTGCATTAGATAGTAGACTACGATTTGAAAATATGGGTTATTATAGAGTCATTGAAAAAATAATAATGTTGGATTATTACTCTTATGGACGAGTCACGATGATGAAATTCCATTGGTTTGATTTGATGTCAAGACATGTCACATTTATTGATGATTTTGGATTTCGAGAAATTAATATGGCTCGCACTCTTTCTATCAAAGAACCATATTTACTGGCATTAATGTCTAAACATGTGTTTTATGTCAAAGACCAACTTCAACCCAAATTTGGTGTCATAGTTGAAGTAATTCCAAGACATATTTTTTATGATGGTGATGATGGAATTAACACCATCCCGACTTCCATTGGAACCAATCCATTTATTTCTTTTGATGACTCCAATATCTCAATTATCATAGTTGAATGTGAACCAAAAGTTGTGGTGGAAAATATATAAAATCATCCATTCATGTTATCAATTATTTTGGTTTACCTAGAGCCGGGTTGTAAAGGTTGGTTTAATTAAAATTTATTTAATATTGAAACCTATATCATCTACTTGAGCTAAAGAAATTAAAATTTTCCTTAATTTTGACAATTTATTTTCCACTTATTAATCTGGTAGAATCAATGTTCCATGATTTTAATAGACTAATGACACTTATTAAATAATCATCCTAATATAAATTAAATTTCTTTGTTACTGCTTTTGAGGAATATATGTCATCGATGCGTTCTATATATGGTTCACCAAGTGTTAGTTCTAGTGGTGGTCAAGACGATGGCGAGGAGGAGGCCGAGGCAGAGGAGGAGGAGGGCGAGGAGGAGGTCGAGACAGAGAAAGAGGGTGAGGAGGAGGCCAAGGCGGAGGAGGAGGGTGATGAGGAGGTCGAGGATGAGTACGAGGGTGAGAAGGGTGGGGAAGTTGATGGGGATGATGATGAGGACAAGGGTGAGGGTGAAGATGATGGTGATGATAGTTATGGTGATGAGGGCCAGATTGATTCGTTACATTTTTGAATGATATTACTGACCTTTGATGTTTATTGATTTTTTGTGCCTCAATATATGTGTGATTAGGTAGGTCACATTATCTTTATTTTTTTATCTATAAATAATAAAACATGATTTGATGATTTGCTATGACATCCACCTATTTTAATGAAATTGTAAATTTTTAGTGGAATTTAGAAAATTGGTGGTCTGATTATAAGTTGATATAATGAAATTATTTTTTTAACCTTGAAAGAATTTGATTAGAAAATATGTAAATATCATCCCATGAACCCAGAACAGCCACCCAGATAGCCCCATGGACAGCCCTCAGATAGCCCCCCGGACAGCCCCCTACCCTCCTCCCTAGACCCCAGACAGCCCCCCAGACAGCTCCCCGGGCAGCCCCTGTCCAGCCCCCTGGATAGCCCCCTGGACAGCCCCCCAAGACAGCCCCTTGGATATCCCCCCACCCTCCTCCCTGGACCCCGAGCAACCTCCCCGAACAGCCCCCCGGACATCCCCCCACCCTCCTCCCTGGACCTCAGACAACCCCCCAGACAGCTCCCCAGACACCCCCCGAACAGCCCCCCAGACAGCCCCCCACCCTCCTCCCTGGACCCCGGACAACCCTCTGGACAGCCCCCTGGACATCCCCTGGACAACCCCCCGGACAGCCCCCACCCTCCTCCCTGGACCCTAGACAACCCCCCAGACAGCCCCCAGATAGCCCCCCATACAGCCCCCCGGACCGCCACCCACCCTTCTCCATGGACCCTGGATAGCCCCCCGGACAACCCCCCGGACAGCCCCCCCACCCACCTCCCTAGACCCCAGATAGCCCCCTGGACAACCCCCCGCCCTCCTCCCTGGACCCCGGACAACCCCCTGAATAGCCCCCACCCTCCTCCCAAGACCCTGTACAGCCCCCACCCTCCTCCTTGGACCTCAGACAGCCCCCGGACAGCCCCCTAGACAGCCCCCCGGACACTACCCTGGACAACCCCCCTCCTCCCTGGACCCCTGATAGCCCCATGGACAGCCCCCACCCTCCTCCCTGGACCTCGGACAGCCCCCCGGATATCCCTCAGATAACCCCCAGACAACCCCCCTCGAACAGCCCCCCAGACAGCCCCCCACCCTCCTCCCTAGACCTTGGACAACCCCTATCCTTCATGGACCCTGGACAGCCCCCACCCTCTTCCTATCATGCATAACCCCCACCACATATATCTTTATCCTCCACTAGGTACCTCACACAACTGTGTATCACCGACATCATCACACCAATCACTACATCATAAGGTCACTGAGCCCAATCTAAGCTCTCTTCAAGATTCACCCTAAATCCCAATCTAATTAACATTCCATTACTATTACTTCAGTACCAAGCACCGACCACCTACCTTGATTCCGGAGACAATCAAACTCTTAATTCGGCATCTCGGATCCCAATATAAGCTCTCTTCAAGATTCACCCTAAATCCCAACGAAAAAGAGGGGTTTAGATCTTCAGAAGAAGATGAGAGAAGATTGAAAATCCTAATAGAAAAGAGGAAGCAAGTAGAGGATTAGACTCACTCGGATCTTCAATCCACACTTGATGGAACTAAAAATGCCCAAGTGATGTGTACAAATCAACCCCGCCTCAATCCGAGGCACGGTGTGTCCGATACCACTCAAAGTGTCTCACTTTTATTTGAAATGGATAACATTTTAAGTGAAAACAATAACTAACATACGGAAAACCAACCAAAAATATTGGTATTGTGTTAATAATTTAGTATAATGATCCATGGGTCATTTTTGATGTGTACGAGTCAACCCCACCTCAATCTGAGGCATGGTGTGGCCGGTATCACTCAAAGTGTCTCACTTTTATTTGAAATGAACAACATTTTAAGTGAAAACAACAACTGGCATACAAAAAACTGACCAAACACATTCATATTCTTTTTATAATTTGGACAATGATCCATGGGTAATTTTTGATGTGTACGAGTCAACCTTGTATCAATATAAGGCATGGTGTGATAGGTATCACTCGAAGTTTCTCACTTTTATTTGAAATGGGAAACATTTTAAGTGAAAACAACAAATGGAATATGGAAAACTGACCAAAAGCATTAGGATTCTATTGATACTTTAGTAAAAGGATCCATGGGTCATTTCTGATGTGTAAGAGTCAACGCCGCCTCATTCCGAGGCATGGTGTGGCAGATATCACTCGAAGTATCTCACTTTTATTTGAAATGGACAACATTTTAAGTGAAAACAAAAACTGGCATATGAAAAACTAACCAAACACATTCAGATTCTGTTGATACTTTAGGAAGAGGATCCATGGGTCATTTGTGACATGTACGAGTCAACCCCACCTCAATCCTAGGTATGATGTGGCTGGTACCACTCAAAGTGTCTCACTTTTATTTGAAATGGACAACATTTTAAGTGAAAACAACAACTGGCATACCAAAAACAAACCAAACGCTTTCAGATTCTGTTGATACTTTAGGAAAACGATCCATGGGTCATTTTTGATGTGTATGAGTCAACCTTTCCTCAATCTGAGGCATGGTGTGACAAGTATCACTCGAAGTGTCTCACTTTTATTTTAAATGGACAACATTTTAAGTGAAAACAACAACTGGCATACGAAAAACCAATCAAACACATTCGTATTATATTTATACTTTAGGAAAATGATCCATGGGTCATTTGTGATGTTTATGAGTCAACCCCACCTCCATCCGAGGCATGGTGTGGCTGGTACTACTCAAAGTGTCTCACTTTTATTTGAAATGGACAACATTTTAAGTGAAAACAACAACTGGCATACGGAACTCCGACCAAACTCATTCGGATTGTGTTGATACTTTAGAACAATGATAAATGGGTCATTTTTGACATGTAAGAGTCAACCTCGCCTCAATCCAAGGCAAGGTGTGTCCAGTACCATGCAAAGTGTCTCACTTTTATTTGAAATGGACAACATTTTAAGTGAAAACAATAACTGGCATATGGAAAACTGACCAAACACATTAGGATTCTTTTGATACTTTATGAAAAGGATCCTTGGGTCATTTGTGATGTGTACGAGTGAACCCTGCCTCAATCCGAGTCACGGTGTGGCCGGTACCACTCAAAGTGTCTTTCTTTTGTTTAAAATGGATACTCTTTTAAGTAAAAAACAACGGGCATACGGAAAACTAAACAAACGTATTCAGATTGTGTTTATACTTTATTGAAATGATCCATGTGTCATTTTTGATGTGTACGAGTCAACCCCGCCTCAATCGGAGGCACGATGTGGCTGGTACCACTCAAAGTGTCTCACTTTTATTTGAAATGGACAACATTTTAAGTGAAAACAACAACTAGAATACGAAAAACTGACCAAACACATTCAGATTGAGTTCATACTTTATAAAAACGATCCATGGGTAATTTTTGACGTTTAATAGTCAACCACGCCTCAATTCAAGGCACGGTGTGGCCGGTACCACTCAAAGTCTCTCACTTTTATTTGAAATGGACAAAATTTTAAGTGAAAACAACAACTTGCATATGGAAAACCATCCAAATGCATTCAGATTCTATTGATAATTTAGGAAAATGATCCATGGGTCATTTGTGACATGTGAAAGTCAACCCCGCCTCAATCTGAGGCATGGTGTGATCGGTACCACTCAAAGTGTATCACCTTTATTTGAAATGGACAACATTTTAAGTGAAAACAACAACTAACATCCGGAAAACCGACCAAACATATTCAGATTGTGTTAATACTTTATAAAAACAATCCATGGGTCATTTTTGACATTTACGAGTCAACCCCGCCTCAATCCGAGGCATGGTGTGGCCAGTACCACTCAAAGTGTTTCAATTTTATTTGAAATGGACAACATTTTAAGTGAAAACAACAAATGGCATACGGAAAACTGACCAAACACATTCAGATTCTATTGATACTTTAGGAAAAGGATATATCGGTTATTTATGAAATGTAAGAGTCAACCCTACTTCAATTCGAGGCACGGTGTGGCTGGTACAACTAAAAGTGTCTTTCTTTTGTTTAAAATGGATACTCTTTTGAGTAAAAACAACTGGCATACGTAAATCCAACCAAACGTATTCGGATTGTGCTGATACTTTAGAACAACGATCCATGGGTCATTTGTGACATGTATAAGTCAACCCCGCCTAAATTGGAGGTATGATGTAGCCGGTACCACTCAAACTGTCTTACTTTTATTTGAAATGGACAACATTTTAGGTGAAAACAACAACTGGCATACAGAAAACCGACTAAATGCATTCAGATTGTCTTGATACTTTAGGACAATGATCCATGGGTCATATGTGATGTGCACGAGTCAACCCAACCTCAATCCGAGGCATAGTGTGGCCGGTATCACTTAAAGTTCCTATCTTTTGTTTAAAATGGATAAAATTTTAAGTGAAAATAACTGGAATACAGAAAACCAACCAAACATATTCAGATTTTGTTGATACTTTAACATAAGGATCCATGGTCCAGCCTCACACAATCCACTTCTCATGTGGGGAACTCCTACCCCTATTCTAAAACACATGACATTTAATATGCCTAGGACAACTACATTCCCTAAGTCACACAAGCTCATTGATACACACTCATTATCACCATCACTAAGTTCAAAGACACCAGCCCCAAACCATGGGACATTATATTTGTGTTTGGTTGAAGTCATTTATCCATTTCCTTATTTTGGGGTTACTAGCATCTAGATTCTGAATTCAACCGTGTATGTGTTATACAAAATGCAATTTTGTATGTATTCTTAATTATGTATAACACATATAATTACATATTTAGTTTTTTATGTATTGTATTCATAATTGATAATTAAATTATGTATTTATTCAATTTAGTATTCAATTATGAATTGAATTCTGGATTGCACATGTAATTGTCATCTCAATTATGAATTAGATTCAAAATAAATTATGTATGTTTATAATTACCTTATGAATTATGTTTTAATTCTGTATGTGTATAGTTTCAGGGTGCATTATGTGTTAAATATATAAGCATTAATTTTGAATATGTATGTGTTATAGTTGGTTATTGTAGGTAATTGGAGTTGGAACCTGGAAATGCAGAAAGGGCAGCCTATTGCAGGCTGCTACCTGAATTGCAGCAAAGCCTATTCCAATAGTTGTAAACCATTGGGATAAAACTGTGAATGTGTTTTATACCAACGTTTCTCTAAAAATGTTGAAAAAAAACACTTTCCCAACAGTTTACAAACCGTTGGGATATAGTGAAATGTCCATCCTTTTACCAACAGTTTGTGTAAATCATTGGTAAAGGCTATACAAAACTATATTCTAACGGTTTCAAACTATTGGAATAGTGATTTTACCAATGGTTTTAAACCATTGCTGAAAATATATGTCAACAGTTTGACATAACCATTGGTATAATGGAAATTTCCTAACATATACCAACAGTTTTCCAGAAACCATTGGCATATGTGTTTCCCTACGGATTACTTCACTACGGTTTGGATAACCATTGGTATAATATATACTAATGGTTCTCCAACCTTTACCAATGGTTTGGAACTGTTGGTAAAGTATTTATTTCTAGTAGTGATTGATTTTTTAATAATTTTCTAAAAGATAATTTTTTTGATGAATAACAAAATATACTAATTTTTATTAAAAAATGTATTTTCATTTAAAGAATTTACAAAGTCCCATTTTATTTTAAATTTTTTTAAAAGTAAAGTTTTCTCAATTATATTATTATTAATCCAATATAGATCATTGGAATAAATTTTATTTTGAATTTGGATATAAAAACTTTTTATACTTAAGAAAACCTTTTCTTTAGAAAACCGATATTTATCACATTTACGGGTTGAATTTTAAATTAAATTTTGAGAGTGATATGAATTGAATTTTTAAAAATGTGCTACCTATTTAGAATCATTAAAAATATTATTATTTAATAAATTCAACTTAATTTTTGGTTCAAATGAATAGTAAAAACACTAAAAATTCATCACTGTGGTAAAAGGGTAAATTGGGTTAACCTAGGTTAAAACTAAGTGATAAGGACACCATTTTTTCATATTAAATCTTATTGGATGAATATATTTATTCAATTATAACCTTATTCCTGATATTTGTTTTATGGGACACTTTTCCATGAAAGTAAATATATAATATTATAAGTAAAGAAAAAGATAAAATGTCACTCTCTTGCTTTTAAATATGTTTTATGTTCCCCCTTAGGGAAAAATAATTTTTTTAATGAATATTAATGGTTATTTAGAGAATTATAAAATTATTATTATTATTTTAATTTATTTATAATTTTTAATAATTATATAATTACCTTAAATTCATATGCAATGCCAACACAATATTTCTTCAATTAATAGAAAAATAAAATTAATGATTCTAAAAATATTAAAAATATTATAATTTGAATGAGTTATTGTGTTACAAGAATTTTTAGATAAATATTACATATTATATAGGTTTTAAAATAATATATTCTAATTCCATATTTTTATTTGTATCTTTAAAGACAAATTAAATGAATAGTTCCAAAATTAATATTAATGATATTTTATAAAACATAATATTTAATTAAAAGATTTAAAATTCATGAAAATATTATATTAGGCCAATTAAATGTGTTATGTTTTAAAATATCAATCATGGTCCATTTATGATTCATTTTCTCATTTATGGTGATATTTTTAACACTGTAAGATTGAAATAGTGGTCATTACAGTTATGGTTAAAATAGACTAACTAAGATGTTAAACCAGAAGATAAGGTTTAATGAACCACTTAAACCTATAAAATATTTATTATTTGATAGTATAAAAACAAAATTCCACCTTATATTCGAATATATTTCCATTTGGAATCATTTTTCTAGAGAAATACCTTTTTCGATTTTAATCATTTATGAAATTCCAAAAGTGCCCATCCCCTCACTTAAAAAAGGGCAACCCTAATTTCTATTTTTTACACAACATTGAGCCTTCTATCTCAACAAAAAAACTACCAAAATATTTTCTAAAAATAGTTATAAAAATTATATATGTATTTTTATTCCCAAAAGACTAAACATGGGGTCCTTAAGAGGGGATCCAAAGGAGTTTTTTTTCAAAGAAGAGGTAATCGCCTTAACCGATCACTTTTTTTATTTATTCTTATAACTCCTTAAAATATTTATAAAAGTTTATGAAATAAAAAAAAATTATATTAAATATATTTAGATATATATTATTTTTTTAATTTAATGACCTATATCAATTTCCTCTTCCATCAAATGGGAAATGAAATCGTCAATCGTGGGTACGACATATTACCTCATCACGAATCGATGTAATTCATTTTCCATCACCACCTATCACAGATGGATATAATGATGAATATAATATATATAAATATATATGATATTTATGACATAATTATACTTATTTATTTATAATATCACATATATCTTTATATCTTACAATCTGTTGGAAAATGAAAACATCACTCGTGCATACATGTATACCACCACCTTCACAAAGCGACATGATTCATTTTTAATTTCAGTTTTAAATGGATGGAAATAAAGATGAATTTCATAAATATATATAATTTATATGATATAATAATTATTCTATAAATTGAAATTATTATTTAAATTTCTTTAGTCACATCCATCAAAAAATGAAAACAATGTTCATGCGTACACATGGCCTACCGTCGCCATGAATAGTGTAATTCATTTTTATATCTCTAACATTTATATATGAATATAAATATGCATATAATAAATATATATTATATTTATATCATTATAAAAATTCTTGATATTATGTAACCTTGATCAAAGTACAAATATCAAAACTACCGAACAAAATAATACATGAAAAATGAAACAGTTATCACCCAGAACAATGATTTTAATAAAGAATTGTTAATAAACATGTGATAAAATGATATAAGTAATAATAAATTATATCATATATATTATTATTATTCTATAATATATGTATAATAAATATATATTTATTAAACAGTAGGTTTGAACACGTATGAAGTAAGTTGGACCTGAGGTATGGGTTTATCATCTCAAAAGTGTCTTCTTTAGGACATATGTTATATTATGCACATATATTATTTTATGAGGTGTATATATTGACCTTTGAATTTTTATATCATGAATATTATAATGTTCATGATATTTAATTTTTTTATTTTAAGTTATTATTTCATGGGGCTTATGAGTCAAAAGTTACCAAAGCAGTAAAGGTTTTATGTTACAATATCATTATTTATTAGGATTGTTTATGATTACATTTATGATGATAAATTTTCATGATATACCTCTCAATAATATAATAAATTTTATTCTATTCTGTTCTATTTATATATAATATATGTTTTACTTTCATTTTACTCTCTTTAATAATTCAAGTGACTAAAATAATGTTTTTAAGGAAAATCAACTTTATTTCACTCTTCGATGGAAAATCCTTTTTCTTCCATATCCTTGATTTCTAATTTTTTTTCAAGAATGTTTTTAATATTATCCTATTATTTTTAAATTAATTTTACCCATTTTTTAATTTACAAAATAGTTTAAAAGGAATCTTCTTGTTGTTTTCTGAACGAGGTTCTTTTTAGCTTTTTACAAAAGTATGAAAGGAATGTTTTATTTTAGATTATATGAAATGAAATGAATTTTATTATTTAATGAACACTGAATGAATTGAATATTAATTTATAAGTTATAAGGTTATTTTAAAAAATAGTTTTTTAATATTTGGGATGTTTTTAGATTTTACATAAGTGATTTCAAAGTAAAATGATTATTTTCCTCAAGAAATGTTCCAAGCGGTCTTTAAAATAAATTTTCATCTATGATGACATAATTGGATATTAATTATTCTTTATCAGGAATATTTTCCAATTATAAAATCCTTATCCTTTATAGGTATGGTTTATGATCATGCTGACAAAATATTTATTAAAACCATACCTTTTCCATGTGATTTTCTATGATTAATTGATGAAATGTTTATAAAACCCATTTCTTTTACAAGGGATATGCTATAATGAAGTGTTTATAAAACTTGTTTACTTTTTATAGTTTATTATACGATGAATTTTATATGATCTTATGGAACACATATGTATGAATTTTATTATGTAGTGGGTGGTCCCAAAATTAGATAACCCTCCAATTCATTGGGTAAATATAGATATCTCATGAGATAAAAAGGTCTGAAATTGGGAGTGAACCAAGTTCAGTATGGTAATTTATCCACTATGATAGTCTTAGGAGTGAACCTTGACGTCTATGATGGTTTGGGTAGTGAACCTAATCCCCTATGATAGTCTTGATAATAATCCTTGACTATAAAAGAAATGATTTTCTATGATTATGTGTATGACACAAACCCATGTATTATGCCTATGTTATGCTCTCATAGATCATGTTATTTTATTTATATATGATTCATGTCTTATGAAATTCCAATATTTATTCCATGACTCAATATTATGATCTATGACATGTAGGGTATAGTTTTCAAATATTATGATCATGTTATCATACCATTATACTCATGTTATGCTTAACTGATCATTGATATCTCCCATTTTTACCATTATTGATAATTTTAGGTCATCGTTTCTTATGTTTCCTTTTCCTAGGTTATGAATAAAGGTATTATGTATGATATGCCTAAGAAGGGTTATAGTTATGAAGACCATAGCAGGAGATGATGTGGTTCACCTATGAACCAATTTTTTATGCATCTAAGTTTCTAAAGGCACTAGAAAAATATGATTCTAGTATAGATTGTTATATTATTATAATTAATATTCATCAATTAAGATTTTATATCTATGTATGGAAAGTTATGGGTCACTATAGTTGGTATCATAGTAAGGTTTAGTTAACATTTGGAAACTAGGATGAGAAAACATTAGTGAGAACCCATGGGATAATCCTAAGTATATAAGAACTACCTAAGTTATGGTAAATAAAGAAGTGTGGTTTTACTAGAAAAAAATATCTTTATAGATACTAAAAGTTGATGTGGTTTTGTTACAAATGTATCTAGAGGTAATAACCCAAAAAAAGATGGCTGAGTATATCTCATCCATCATTCTTGTGCATGGTGTGTGTGCCCTTACCATGCACCTGGTTTGACGTTGCTAAGGGATATGATTAGGTTAATTCAAATTTTGTTCATGAAACATCATAAAGGATCTGAATATATATTGATCATTAATTACCTAGGTAAAACCTAAGGTGTCATAGGTTAAAAAAGGTTTCATGATTTAGACATACTATAAATGATTTTTCACGGTTATATTTTTTTCCACTATGATTATTATTGTGAACACTATAATTTTTAGTTTTATTCAATTGATGTAACCCAAAGGAACCATGTTAATACTGAATGCGATGGAAAATTCAATGATTCACATCTTAAGAAACCAAATTTTATGGGAGAATAAATGAAAAATATTGTTTCTATTATTACCCAACTTTCTTAAGATATTAATCATGATGAACTTCCAAACAAGAAAATGATGGAACAAAGTTCTATTGATTACTTCATGAGTAAATTTACACATTGTTTTAGTAGTACCACTGATCTACTAGTCATTGAGAAATAGATCAATACCACTAAAAATATATTTTATATTCTCTAATGTTTAGTACATGAAACAGTTCAATGGTGGAATATTATCAATAATATAGGGAAATAAGATGAAATTGAATATCTATATTGGAATGAGTTTAAGATATTTTTTTCAATAAGTACTTTCCTTGTATTCTTCTTATGAAAATGGATAAGTAATTCGTTGATCTAAAGAATAAGGATGATGAATTCATTGGTACCTATGAGGAAAATTTTATATGACTTGCGAGTTATGATTTTTTATTATCATCCTACTTGAAATTAAGGTTAATATATTCTTTAGTGGCTTAAACCCAAGTATAAAACAGGTGTTATGAATAAGGGACTTCATTAGTTATGAATAAATCATTCTATTTTCTATCAAGGTGGAAATGGAGATTGAAGGTATATATTTATCTCATGGTTTTGGTAAGAAAAAAAGGTGGAATTCATAGGGAATTATAAAAAACATGGAGAGAAAAATATGATCCTTCATTTATGGTTTAAGTATGGAAGGAAACATGGAGTAAATTTTCCGAAGGGGATCAGTAAATATTTTAAGTGTGTAAGAGAAGGTCATATGGTAATCGAATGTCAAAGTGCTTTTAAAAAATTAGCTAATGATACGAATAATGACAAAGCTTCATAGAATTCACCACCCACACTTCAGTGCTTCAAATGAAAGGAGTACAATAATTATGATAACTAATGGTTAAATATAAATGTTAATGATGATGATCGATGGAAACTAACTCATAATCACATATACAAAGGTAAATATCATGCAATCACTATTTCTGATAGGGGGTATGATAACAATGGGGTGAAAGGTACACTTACTATCCACTCTAGAACTGATAATGTATTATCTAAATTTGGATATACCTACTCTTTTATATGTGAATAATTTACTTAGGGTATCAAAATGGAACCCTAATAATTAGATATTGAATTAATATTGAAAACCCCTAATGGTACGATAATCACTTCTCAAGTCTATGATTATTATCCAGTTGATGTTTGTGGGAATTTGCTTCCTATAAATCTAGTTATTCTCCCTCTGGTTGAATTTGATGTTATCTTATGCATGGATTGGATTTGACTACATAAATCCCACATCAATTTCTAAGTAAGGGAAATCATGTTTGATATATGAACTAGCCTATGATCATCTATCAGTGTGATGATAAATATTAACTTATTATGGTAATCACAACCATTATATGGGTCTTGATTCTTATAAAAGGTCATTTTTATCTTAAATTATTGCAGATAAATTCAATATAGATGATATTCTGATTATAAGAGAGTTTTTTGATGCATTTCTAGAAAGATTTCCTAATCTCCCACCAAATCATGAATTTGAGTTCTCAAAATAAATTATACCTAGTTCTACACCCGTTTAAAAGACTCCATATATAAAGGACCCAATTGACTTATAGGAATTGAAGAAGAAATTCCAAAAGAATCTTGAATATGTGTTTATTTTTCTTGGCGCATCACTTTTGGGTGTACCATTTATTTTTTTAGAAGATAGATGGATAAATGTGACTTTGAATTGATTATAGAGAACTTAATATGATCAATATCAAGAATGAGTATCCTCTACACTGTATTGATAAATTTTTTGATCAACCCTACAGAGATCAAGACTTTTCCAGGATTTATCTTTATTTTGGATATCATGAATTAAGGGTTAAGAATAAGGATATACCCAAGACAATATCTCATATAAGGTATGGAGAATATGAATATATATTAATTTCATTTGGTATTATTAATTCCCATATTATCTTCAAGAATTTAATTAATAGAGTCTATAGATATTACCTTGATTAGTTTATAGTAGTCATTATAGACAACATTATCATATATTCTAAAAGAAAGGAAGAGCTTACAGATCACTCAAGGGTTTTACTAAATACCCTAAGGAAGGATAAGTTGAATGAAAAATTTCCAAAGTGTAAATTTTGGCTATAAAAAATCTTATTTTTGGGTCATATAATCTCAAGAAAGGGTATATAGGTGGATCCATTAAAGATGGAAGTTATTAAAAGTTTTCCCTGAACAACCACTATGATTAAGAGCAGAAGTTTTCTTGGTTTGTATAGATATTATTGATGATTTTTGAAGACTTTTTTTATGGATATCTAATCCCCTCCCCAAGTTAACTCAGAATGGATCCAAGTTCGTTTGGAAAAATTATTGTGAGTAAAATTTCTAGGAACTAAAGAGAATGTAAGTCAACATACATATACTTACATTACCCAATAATGTAGAAGGTTTTGTGATCTTTAGTGATGTATCACAGAATGTATTGTGATGTGTTATCATGAATAATGATATGGTGATAGATTATGCCTCATGGAAATTGATATTTCATGAGAAAAATTATCCAAATCATTATTTGTAGTTAGCTTTGATAAATTTTTCATTAAATATATAGATAAATTATATTTATAGAGAAAGATTTGATATATATAATGATCATGAAAGTTTAAAATATATTTTAACATATAATTATTTGAATACACACTAGATAAGATGGTTAAAGAAGATTAAAGATTATGAATGCTCAATACATTACCACCTTATGAAAGAAAATAAGGTAGAAGATGCTCTGAGTCAAAAGGATCAGGCCATCTTATATATGATGAGGATCACAAAAGATATAATATTTTTGTAATTAGAAAGGATGGATCTTGAAATCTTAACGTAAATGGGAGAAGTATTATCTTCTTAAAAGGAGTGTTCATCCATCTATCCATATGAGGAATAAAGAGGATCATAAGGAAGATGTGAAATTTTATAATAAGGTTAGAAATGTTCCATAGTTTATCCTTTATTGTGATGGAATGATAAGGTTCAAGAACCACATATGTGTTCCATTCATAACAAATTTAAAAAAGGATCTATTGGATGAGGCTCATAGTTCATCATTCTCTATTCATCCTAGATGTACAATTATGTATATAGATCTGAAATATTATTTATGGTGGGATGGCATGAAGAGAGATATTTCAGAGTTTGTATCCCGATACTTGGTATGGTAGGAAGTTAAGGTTAAGAGAAAAAATTCAAAGGGTATGTTGTAACCATTACCCATACCATAAGGAAAATGGAAGAACATCAACATGGATTTTTTTTAGTAGAATCCCCAAAATGTATAAAGCCAATAATTATATTTGGGTTGTATATGATCTCTTTACAACATAAACACACTTCATTTCAATAAGATTTTTCTTTAGATCATCTTTCCAGGATATACATTAAGGAAGTGGTAAGGTTGGATGGAGTACCACAATCTGTTGTATTTGATCAGGATCTGAGGTTTAACTCAATGTTCCGGTGAAGTATTCAGTAGGATATGGATATAGAGTTCAGTTTCAGTACTTATTACTATCCTAAAATAGATGGATTTTCCAATAGAACCATTCATACCCTATAGTATATACTGAGATCTTTTTCTATGGTTTTCAAAGGTGGTTGTGATTAACACCTTCCTCTAGTCGAGTTTTCTTACAACAATAACTTTGACTCAATAATTAATATGCCTCCTTATGAATCTCTATATGAGAGGAAGTTTAAAACTTCAACATACTGGTTTAAAATTGGATAAAAAAATATATAGGTACCTAAGATAGCTGAGGAAATGTTAGATAAAGTAAGATCCATTCAACAACACATCAAGGCAACTTAGAGTTAAAAAAAATTTATACTGATAATCATCAGTGATATTTTGAGTTAAAACTTGGTGATAAGGTGAATCTATAAAGTTATCCATGTAAGAAGGTTATAAGATTCAGGAATAAGGGAAAGCTTATCCCTAGGTATATCATCCCATTAGATACTCTTTATTAAGTAGGGATGGTAGCTTATCACTTAGCGCTTCCACCAAACCTCTCTCAAGTTCATGATGTGTTCTATGTATCTCTCATGAGGAAGTAAGTAACTGATCCTTAATGTATAAAAAACTCATAGGTTTTAACAATGTATAATGATATTTACCATGAAGAACAACCCATAAAAATATTTGACTGTAGGTATGAAATGCTAAGGAACAAGACTACTCACCCTCATAAAGTTCTCTGAAGGAATTAGAGCTCTGAAGAAGCTACTTGGGAACATGAGGATGTAATAAAATAGAGATATCATCATTTTTTGTATCATAGTGAAAAAATTTAAAGTGTGAAGTTGATTTTAAGGGGTTTTTAATTCAACACATTGATATTTTATTATATATTTCTATTAGAATATTTTTTTGATAGCTTGCGATACATGAAACTATGAGTCTAAATAAACCATAATATAATATACCATAATAACATAGATGTTAAATTTTTGGTATTAAGAGTAATATTTTTTTAAATATATGTATAAATGTTTTATATAAGGAAAATATTTTTTTAGAAAAGTCTTTATATTTTCAAAAAGACACTTTTCCATTAAAAGTGTTTTTATTGCTTTTTGTGAGAAAATAATATAATTATTTTTTTCCAATTTTAGAAAAAATATTTAATAAAATTAAATTTATTTTTTAAATCAACATTTCAAAATTATCTTAGAGTGAATTTTTGAGAATTTTTTGATAAGTTGATTTTCTTGATGAATAGTGTAAATACTGATTTTTGTTAAAAATTAATTTCTCATTTAAAGAATTAAAAAAGTTTAATTTTGTTTTAATATGTTTTTATAATTAAATTTAGTTAAATTATATTATTAATAATCATATTTACGTTATTTTAATTAATTTTATGTTGAATTTTAATATAAAAACTTTTCATACTTAAGAAAACTTTTTCTTTGGAAAACTATTTTTCATTGCGTTTGTGAGTTTAATTTTAAATTAAATTATGCCAATTAAGGGAATTTAATTTGATATAATGGATTCAATATTTTAAATCAGAATAATTAATATTATTTAATAAGTTTAATTTAATTTTTGGTTATAATGAATATTAAAAATAATAAAAATTCATCACCATGGTAAAAGTGTAAATCAGGTTATCCCAGGTTAAAGCTAAATAATAAGGCCACCATTTTTCATATTCAATATTATTGTATGAATTTATTTTTACTATTATTACCTTATTATTTATATTTATTTGTTTTTGAGACAATTTTCCATGAAAGTGACCAATATATTATTTTAAGTAAAGAAGTCAACAATATGTCACTCTCTTGATTTTAAATATCTCTTATGTTTTCACATAGGTGAAAAAGAATGATGTGAACAAATATTAATGGTTATTTTTATTATAATGAATTTTTTTCATGATGGTAATTTATTTCTATTTTTTATTATTTATATAATTACCTTAAATTCTTACGTAACACCGACATATTATTTCTTCAATTAATAGAAAAATAAAATAAAATATTTTAAAAATATTAAAAGTAGTATAATTTGAATAATTTACAGTGTTCCATGAATTATATATATATATATGAAATATTAAATATTCATGAAAATAATTTATTTTAATTCAATCTTTATCTTGTTGTATTTGAAGTCAAATTAAATGAATATTTCCAAAATTGACATAAATGATATTTTACAATAAATAATATTTTATTAAAAGATTTAAAATTCCTAAAATTATTATATTCAACCAATTAAATAGAATATTATTTGAAATATCAACCATGTTATATTTATATGTCATTTTTTCATTTATGGTAACATTTTTAACCCTTTAAGATTAAAATAGTTGTTATAGTGGTTGATGTTAAAATATGTTAATAATGGGGTTACACCGAAAGATAAGGTTTAAAACACCACTTAAAACAAGAAAATTTTTATCAGTTGATGGTATTGTAACCAAATCATACCTTATATTTTAATATCTTGTAATTTAGAAGATTTTTTCTATAGAATTATCTTTTTATATTTTAATCTTTTATGAAATTTAAAAAGTACCCCTCCCCTCACTTGTAAAAGGGATCCCCACCTTTCACTTGTTCATACCACATTGAGCCTTCTAGATTGATAAAATACTACCAAAAAATCTTCTAAAAATACTTATAAAAATTATATATGTTATTTTCTTCCCAATAGACCAACCCTAGGGTCCTTAAGAGGATATCCAAAGGAGTTCATTCAGAGAAGAGGTAATCGCCTTAACCGATCAATTTATTTTTATTTCATCTTATACCTCCTTTAAATATTATTCAACCATTATGAAATAATAACACCAATATATTATATATAATTTTATTTTATTATTTTAATGTAATAACCTATATCTTTCTCTTCCATAATCAAAGGGTAAACAAAACTGTCGATCATGTGTACAACAGACTACCACCTCACGAACCATTGTAATTCATCTTCCATCACCACCTATCAAAATTAGATATAATGATGTATATAATTTATATATATTATATTTTTTAAATAATTATAATTTCGGAATTATAATATCACATATAACTTCTTACCTTGGAATCCATTAGTGAACAATAACATTGCTCGTGCGTACGTGTGGACTACCATCTCCACGAAGCGATACGATTCATTTTCATTTCTATTTTACATGGATGGTAATAAGGATGGATTTGATGAATATATATGATTTATATGATATAATAATTATTATTTAAAGTTTAATTATTTTTTATCTTTCTTTCATTCCATCTATCAAAAAATGAAATCTTCTTTTTTGTGTACACACGACTTACCGTCTCTATGAATAGTGTAATTCATTTTTTTATCTATAACATTTATGGATGAATATAAATTTTTATATAATGAATATATATTAAATTTATATCATGATTAAAATTATGGATATTATGTAACCATAATAAAATTATAATGATCAAAACTTTGGAAAAAAAACTTTCCTGAAAATCGAAGCAGTTATCACCCGAAACATTGAATTTGATAAATAATTGTTAAAAAACTGGTATTAAAAATATATAAGTAGTAATAAATGTTATTATATATATTATTATAGTTATTTAATATTTATATATATATAATTAATTGATATTTATCATACAAGAGGTTCCAAAATGTACAATGGAAGTCAGATCTAAGTTAAGGGTTTATTCTCTCAAAATTTTCTTCTTTGGGACATATGTTATGTTATGCGCCTATCTTATTTTTTAAGGTGTATATAAAGACCCTTGAAATTTTATTTCATCAATATAAGTATGTTACTAATATTTAAAGTTTTATTTGAAGTTATTCTTGAATGGGTATTATAATTCAAAAGTTACCAAAGTGGTGATATTTTTATATTACAATCTCATTGTTTATCAGGATTGTTTACAATTATATTTCCAATGATGAAATTTCATGATATACCTATAGAAAATCAAATGAATTTTTTTATAATATATTTATTTATATATAATATATATTTTTATTTTATTTTCCCCTCTTTAAGAACTCAAGTGACTGAAATAATATTTTTAAGGAAAATCTACTTTATTTTTATCTTCAATCAAAAATTAATTTCTTCCATATCCATGTTTTCTAAAAATTATTTGAATAATGTTTTTATTATTATCCTATGATTTTTTAAAATAATTTTTACCCATGTTTGAATTTTTACAAATTTTTTTAAAATGAATCTTCTTGTCATTTTCCGAACAAGGTACTTTTTAATTTTTATAAAAGTATGAAAGGAATGTTTTATATTAACTGATATGAAAAGAAAGGAATTTTCTACCATCATGAACACTCAATCATTTAAATATTAATTTACAAGTTCCAAGTTGATTTTAAAATAAAAAATTTCCTTAAAATTTGGGAAATTTTTAGATATTAAATAAGTGATTTCAAATTGAAAATGTTATTTTCCTCAAGAAATGTTCAAAGTCATCTTTAAAGTATTTTTCATCTATGATGACATCCTTGGATGTTACTGTAAAGACCCATAAAATTCAATGGAAATTTTTTATTAATTTTCTTTGGAATTTTACAAGAACGCGGTTTCTGACGGCACCTAATTCTGAGGTCCGGTGTGCCCGTAATCAATTTTCGAAGTTTGGATCGGGTACGTTCAGTGAACGAACGAGCGGGAATTTCTAACTTTTGAACCGGTGCGCAGAATCGAATTCCGAGGGCACCGATGGAACCACAGCGCCGGTAATTGCTTAGGAACTCCTGTTCCAGAGTTGCGTTTACATGAGTGTTGATGATAAAAATTGTGGAAGTTATTTTATAATTATTCTACAAATTTTTATCTTTTTCTAAGTGTTTAGTTCTTGATGGAAGTTGGGTAACCACCCAAGCTCCCTTGGAAGGTTATGACGGTGGTGGGGGCTACATGAACCCCACCCCTTCATATCCTCTAACCCCTCTCAACTCCAACTTTAATGTTGATAACATACGTTTACTTAACTTATGTAATTAATATGGTGAGTTACATGTAAGTTTTTGAAATTCAAACAATCGAATTTCAAATGCTCTGTTGTGTTAATAAAATAAGTTTAGAACTTATTTTATTAGGGGTTGGTGTTGGGTTGTCTGAGAGCTTTTTGGAGAAAAAGCTAAGGAACACCTTCTTCCTCGATGAAGAACGCGAAGAACACCGTTCTTCAACGAAGAACTTCTCCGCCGAAGAACACGGTTCTTCCGCGACGTTGTATCCGCGACACGACATTCTTCTTCCGCGTCGTCTCTTCCGCGACGGTTTTCCGCGACGAAATCGCCGTCAACGACTTCGAATCCTCGCTTCGCGACGTCGACGTTCTTTCCCCATGACGCCCGACCTCCACGACGCTCGTCTTCCGCGGGTCGTTGACGAACACCGTTCCTGAACTGAGGTAGGGGATTATTTTATTTAATCTTTCCCGTTCATGATTCTAGTTTATCGATTATCGTGGTTTTTTGACTAGATGTTAACTTTTAACGAGAGGGGGGCCGGACTGCACAAACATGGCCGAACCCCCCTCCTATGTTCAAGTTTGATTCTTCGTGGATGGAACGGAATGGCGTGGTGTCGTCGCACCACGCGAGAATCACACGACAAGTATTACGCGACGCCGTCGCGCCGCGTCGAAGGAAATCGAAGGCGCCGCGGCCGGAGCGGGGCCGCGGAAGAGGGGCACGGTGCCGTCACACCGTGCCGGACGACAAGGGCCGCGACTGGTTCTGGGCCGCGGCGGAACTAGGTGACCGGCGGCCGGACCGGGCCGCCGGTGTCGGCGAAGAAGGGGACCGGCCGTCGCCGGTCCCGTAGAGGCCGGAACCGGCCGACCAGGGCGGGCCGGACGGACCGGTGTGCAACCGGGGGTTCAAACCCCCGGCCGGATGTCCAAAACAGCCCCCCTTAATTGTGGGGGGGCCGCGATTACACAGGGGGGAAAGCGCCCCCCCCCCCCCCCCTTGCCGAAACGGCTCGGCCAAAGGCCGAGCCAGACAGCGCGCTGGGCGCGCTGTCCCCAGCCGGACCGGCGCCTGGCCAGTCTGCCAGGCCGGGCCGCGCCCAACTGGGCCGGGCCGGGCCGACCTGGACCCGGGGCAGGTCGACCCGGTTCGGGCCGATCGGGGGGTCTCGGGCCGGGTCGGTCCGGGCCCGAAACCCCCGTTATCGGACTGTTTGGGTTAAAATGCCCATAACTCGGGCTACGGATCTACGATCGACGCACCGTCAGTTGCGTAGAGATCCTTTGAATTAAACAGTCGTTTTGGTATATCGTACTGAAGGTTTCAGATCACTTTGAGTTCGGCCGGGTTGGTTTGTACACGAAACCAACCGGGCCCTCAGAGCGGAAACACTTATATCTTGAGCTCCGGATGTCTGATTGACGTGCCGTCGACTTTGATGGATTCCTATAAGTGAGATGGATCTTTTGGATTACTTCGCTCGAGGTTTGGATTCCCTCGGAGTGCGGTCGGGTTGGTTCGCTCACGAAACCAACCGGGCCCCTGGAACGAAAAAGCCAATAACTCACAGACCGGGCGTCCGATTGACGCGCCGTCTGTCTCGTTGGATTCCTCTTGATGAGACGGAACTTTTGGCATAATTCACCCGAGTTTTGGTTGCTGTTGGATAGTGGCCGGGTTGGATTGTACCCGAAATCCAACCGGGCCCTTGGAACGGAAAAGCTGTTATCTTTCAGACCAGACGTCCATTTGACGAACTGTCAGCGGCATTGGTGATCACGTGGAGAAACGGTCCCTTTGAGTATACCCTATGAGAGTTCGGGGTACAGTTGAGATACTGCCGGGTTGGTTCGCTCACGAAACCAACCGGGCCCCTAGGACGAAAAGGCTAATAACTCACAGACCGGGCGTCCAATTGATGCGCCGTCTGTTGCATTGAGACCCCTGTGACGAGTCGGTCCTTTGAGATACATCTTCATGGGACCTTGAGATACTTGGTGTATCGACCTGTAGCTCGTGGAGCGGACCCTCCCAGAGACGAGCGTGTGGAGTACGGAGACCATGTATCCAACTGAGACCTGACGACTGCTTGAACGACTCGACTTGGAGTGAGTCGACTAGCCCAGTGGACGGAGCACTACTTTGTGAGGTGCAGAACCATGGCGGATGGAGCACTACCTGTGTGAAAGTGCAGACCCGCAGTACTCGTCCGGAGAGTACCTCAGCAGGCTACTAGGGGGTGTGCACTACTGTGTTTGGGTGACATACCCCGGCGGGAAGCACTACTATGTTTGGGTGGCTGACCCGCGGTACTCGACAGGAGGAGTACCTCAGCAGTCTTAGGTTAGTGAGCAGTACCTCGGAGTCGTGACAGGACCACTGTACACTCCAGAGACGGAGCTCTTCAGCAGTTACGGTTTCGATAATGAAAATCCTGGTTTGAGCTGAGTCAGTGACCTTTGTTTTTACCTCTTGCTTGAGATGGGTCACTTGATAACTTATGTATATGTATGGGCATATACCTGGGTAGTGGTTATCCGTTGATTTCATAATTCTTTTGTTTCCTCATGATTGAGATGGGTTACTTGATGACTTAGGTATATGTATGGGCATATACCTAAGTAGAATTCATCTATTGAGATCTTCTTTGTGGCTATCCTTGTTGGATTTAGTGAGACCTTGAGGGTCTTGGGATCCCTACTGAGTGTTGTCATACTCACCCCTGCACGGGATTTTCCCGCACCTAGTTGTGTTGGTTGCAGACGATGGCAGTGCTGGCGGTGGCCGAGTGTTCGAGGACTGGACGGTACCCGGAGGTGGACTACACGACGAGTCAGTACCCGGAGGTGGACTACACGACGAGTCAGTACCCGTAGGTGGACTACACGACGAGACGACACACGGAGGAGGTTGATGGACGAGAGCGTGGAGGAGGCTATCTGTACCTACCCTTCAGGTAGGATCCGTGGTGGATGACTAGGAGTTGCGCCATCTGTACCTACCCTTCAGGTAGGATCCGAGGAGGACGACCCAGGAGCCTCTTCCGTCCTTCCGGCTGTTATCTTTTCTGCTGTACTTGCTCAGTTGTAGTTGTAATTTATTTTGGGTTCGTATTCTGGCCCATTTACTTTTCATCACTTTCTTTTGTACGTAGTGTTTTACTTCCGCTTGTACTCTGTGGTGTTTTGTTTACTTTTATAAAGGAAATTCCTTCCCAGTTATCAGGATTTACGCCTTTGGTGCTAGTCGCCAGCCCCTGGCCTATGGAAGGCGGGCTTGGGGTAGTCACGGCACGAGCCCCGATGACGGGTCGTGACAAATTGGTATCATAGGAGTCGGTTCTACCGCAGAACTTATAACTATGATATATTCTTTCTGTGAAGAAATAGTGTTAAGAGTACCGAGTGTGGTTTTCAGTTCAGGGATTCCAGTGTTGGTGCGGGTGGCCGACGTATCCATACACCAGAACCCTGACAACTGATTTCTGACTTTGTGCATGAAAACACTGATTGCATGTGCGTTTCCGGAAGTTTTTTTTAAATATCAGCTAAAACCAGGTCAGCTCACCAGGTATAATCGTTTGACCGTGTCACGTTGTTTCTTCTTTCAGGATGCCTTTTCTCGGACGACCAGCTACAACCCAGAGGGATGTGCGTACTGACATCATGTCGAGCGATGAGGCTTCGGTACGGGGCCCTCTTGCAGTTGAGGCACCTGCAGAGGCACCAACGGTACTACCATACGTTGGGCCACCGATGCCACCAGCCCCAACAATAGGTGATGCACGCCACTTGAGTGCGCTGCACGAGTTCCAGCGCCAGAGGCCACCCAGGTTCCGGGGAGAGACAGACCTGAAGGCGATTGAGGATTGGCTGGAGGCTGTGGTGAGAGTCTTCAGGCTAGTGGGGACGCCGACAGACTTCATGGTGATCTTTGCTGCCAACCTCCTTCAGGCAGCAGCAGGCAGGTGGTGGAGACACTTGTTTCAGTTTTGCGATGGGATGACCTTTGCATGGGAAGACTTAGAGACCTTCTTCAGGGTGGAGTTTGTGCTAGTAGCTCTACACCCCAAGTGTGTGCAGGAGCTTCTGCCTTTGCCGCAGGGTTTTCGATCAGTTTCCGAGTCATTTGTGGGCAGTAGAAAGATGATGCAGAGGTCTAGGAGGACCATACCAGCAGTTGGGTGATCTCAGGTTTTAGGACTGGTGGTGCGGGGCACCCGGGGTGGGGTCAGAGCCAGGCATGCCATAAACAGATAGTGTTACTCATGCGGCAGGAAGGGTCACCTGGAACGTGACTGTCCGACTCCTCGTACAGTTGATCCGCAGGCTTTGGAGGAGCCACCGAGGCAGAAGCAGCGGCGGGTGATTGAGAAACAGCCGAGCGGTGGACAAGGCAGTAGAGCACCGGGAGCAGGTGGACCAGAGCGGAACTAGTGGATACGTCCCTTGTACTTCTAGTTCCATGTTGCTGTTGTATTCGTGTCTTTGTACTATGAGCTGCAATAATAAAAAGACACTTATCTTTGTCTGATTTCCTGTCCTTTTGTTTGGTTGATACTGAGTGGTTTCGGTTAAACTGTTGACTTGACCCTCACTTTCGAGATTTCTACTGGAGGAGACCCAGTGACCTCACACTGATGCCGGCAGTGTGACTCGACCCTTGGAGGCGAGAGTGACAGTTGGATATCTTGGTAGTTACGTTGAGGCCTTACGACGTCATCCATGGCATGAATACATCATTCATGTTAGGATTGACTGTATTAGGCAATGGGCGTGGTTCATCCAGGGGATGAGACCGAGTTTCTCTTTTCGGCAAAGGAGAAATTTTGGCAGCTCTTCAGATCGTAGGCAAAGAAGGTGCAGATCATCCAGGAGCGGATGAAGACTGCACGGTGCAGTAAGAAACAGGAAACCCACTCCAGTCTTAGATACTCGAGCGTGTTAAATGTTTAAAGAAGAGGAATATTTAAGGAGAGATGAGTCTGCGAAGCAGCAGACGTGGAGGCAGAGCTAGGAGAGCAGTATGAGGTGGTGTACATCTTAACATGCGACAACCACCCGCCTTAGTTATCCCCGCCAGGCTCAGGGAGCTGGAGGGAGGAGGAAGAGTGCGGCTGCATGCGGTCAAGGAGAGTGACCTGATGGCTCTAAGAATAATTCAAGGGATAGTCTGTGTCCACTACTAGCTGCTGTAGTAACAGACGTTGATATGAAACATTCCTTGCTTTCACGAATCTAGTCCGAGACCTAGAGTTTCCGGTTAAGCCGTTGACTTGACCCTCACATCTGGAGATACCTTTGGGAGGAGACTTGATAATCGCACTTACGCCGACGGTGTGATCTGACCCTTGAGGCGAGAGTCTCGGTTGGGACGTCTTGGTGGCAGCTTCGAGGCCTTACGATGTTAGTTTGAGTATGGATTTGGAAATCACTGTTCATACTCAAATTGACAGTATTAGGCAAACGTCGGGATGGGTTTCCTTGGTCGGTGAAAAGGAAACCCTGGGCAGCACAATTTAAACTCATGCACAGGAGGGTGCGACCGATCACTCTTGAGTCGGCCAACCTTACCCTCATGGCAACAGTTGTTTGAGTTCCAGTTCTAACAGGAATTGGAAACCTCTGGAGTTCGAGGATGATGATCACGTCCTTATACGGGTCTCACCTCGACGAGGTTTACAGAGATGTGTCCAGGGAGGAAAGTTATCTCCGAGGTTCAACGGACCTTTCTAGGTCCTCAGCTGGGTAGGCGAGGTGGTTTACCGTTTGACCCATCCACCTCAGTTGCACTAGGTGCACGATGTTTTCCAGGTATCTCAACTGAGGAGATATGTGCTCGACCCTTCGCATATCATCGACCATGAGGAGCAGGACAATGGCGATGGGGTTACTTCCACGGAGGTTCTAGTGGGGATCAAGGATCGACAGGAGCAGATCCTACGAGGACGATCGATTCCTCGGGTTCACTTTCTCTGGAAGTACAGGAACCTCCAGGTGAGCACATGAGAGCAGGAGGCTCAGATGCGTGCTCAGTACCGCTTTTGTATTCCTAGTTTGTGTTGAAGCTTTACGGGGACGTAAAGCCCTGAAGTGGGAGTAATGTAAAGACCCGTAAAATTCAAGGGAAATTTTTTCTTAATTGTTTTTGGAATTATACAAGAACGCGGTTTCTGACGGCACCTGATTCTGAGGCCCGGTGTGCCCGTAATCAATTTTCAAAGTTTGGCTCGGGTACGTTCAGTGAACGAATGAGCGGGAATTTCTAAATTTTGAACCAGTGCCCGGAATCAAATTCTGAGGGCACCGATGGAATCATAGCGCTGGTAATTTCTTAGGAACTCCTGTTCCAGAGTTGCGTTTACACGAGTGTTGATGATAAAAATTGTGGAAGTTATTTTATAATTATTCTACAAATTTTTATCTTTTTCTAAGTGTTTAGTTCTTGATGGAAGTTGGGTAACCACCCAACCTCCCTTGGGAGGTTATGAGAGTGGTGGGGCCCACACGAACCCCACCCCTTCATATCCTCTAACCCCTCTCAACTCCCACTTTAATGTTGATAACATATGTTTACTTAACTTATGTAATTAATATGGTGAGTTACATGTAAGTTTTTGAAATTAAAACAATCGAATTTCAAATGCTCTGTTGTGTTAATAAAATAAGTTTAGAACTTATTTTATTAGGGGTTGGTGTTGGGTTGTTTGAGAGATTTTTGGAGAAAAATCTAAGGAACACCTTCTTCCTCGACGAAGAACGTGAAGAACACCGTTCTTCAACGAAGAACTTCTCCGCCGAAGAACACGGTTCTTCCGCGACGCCGTATCCGCGACACGACATTCTTCTTCCGTGTCGTCTCTTCCGCGACGGTTTTCCGCGACCAAATCGCTGTCAACGACTTCGAATCCTCGCTTCGCGACGTCGATGTTCTTTCCCCGCGACGCCCGACCTCCGCGACGCTCGTCTTCCGCGGGTCATTGACGAACACCGTTCCTAAACTGAGGTAGGGGATTATTTTATTTAATCTTTCCCGTTCATGATTCTAGTTTATCGATTATCGTGGTTTTTCTACTAGATGTTAACTTTTAACGAGAAGGGGGCCGGACTGCACAAACACGGCCGAACCCCCCTCCTATGTTCAAGTTTGATTCTTCGTGGATGGAACAGAATGGCGTGGTGTCGTCGCACCACGCGGGAATCACACGACAAGTATTACGCAACGCCGTCGCGCCGCGTCGAAGGAAATAGAAGGCGCCGTGGCCGGAGCAGGGCCGCGGTGGAGGGGCGCGGTGCCGTCGCACCGCGCCGGACGACAAGGGCCGCGACCGGTTCTGGGCCGCGGCGGAACTAGGTGACCGGCAGCCGGACCGGGCCGCCGGTGTCGGCGAAGAAGGGGACCGGCCGTCGCCGGTCCCGTAGAGGCCGGAACCGGCCGGCCATGGCGGGCCGGCCGGACCGGTGTGCAACCGGGGGTTCAAACCCCCGGCCGACTGGCCAAAACGACCCCCCCTTAATTGTGGGGGGCCGCGGTTACACAGGGGGGTAGACGCCCCCCCCCCCCTTGCCGAAACGGCTCGGCCAAAGGCCGAGCCCTACAACGCGCTGTCCCCAGCCAGACCAGCGCCTGGCCGGTCTGCCAGGCTGGGCCGTGCCGGGCCGAGCCGACCCGGACCCGGGGCGGGTTGACCCGGTTCGGGCCGACCGGGGGGTCTCGGGCCGAGTCGGTCTGGGCCCAAAACCCCCATTATCGGACTATTTGGGTTCAAATGCCCATAACTCGGGATACAGACCTCCGATCGACACATCGTCAGTTGCATAGTGATCCTTGGAACGAAACGGTTGTTTTGGTATATCGCACTCAAGGTTTCGAATCACTTTGAGTTCGGCCGGGTTGGTTCGTACAAGAAACCAACCGGGCCCTCGGAGCGGAAACACTTATATCTTGAGCTCCGGACGTCCGATTGACGTGCCGTCGACTTTGATGGATTCCTCTAAGTGAGACGGATCTTTTGGCTTACTTCGCTCAAGGTTTGCATGCCCTCAGAGTGCGGTTGGGTTGGTTCGCTCACGAAACCAACCGGGCCCCTGGAACGAAAAAGCCAATAACTCACAGACCGGGCGTCCGATTGACGCGCCGTCTATCTCGTTGAATTCCTCTTGATGAGATGGAATTTTTGGCATACTTCGGCCGAGTTTTGGTTGATGTTGGATAGTGGCCGGGTTGGATTGTACCCGAAATCCAACCGGGCCCTTGGAACGGAAAAGCTGTTATCTTTCAGACCAGACGTCCGTTTGACGAACCGTCAGCGGCGTTGGTGATCACGTGGAGAAACGGTCCCTTTGAGTATACCCTATGAGATTTCGGGGTACAGTTGAGATACGGCCGGTTTGGTTCGCTCACGAAACCAACCGGGCCCCTGGGACGAAAAGGCTAATAACTCACAGACCGGACGTCCGATTGACGCGCCGTCTGTTGCGTTGAGACCCCTGTGACGAGGTGGTCCTTTGAGATACATCTTCGTGGGACCTTGAGATACTTGGAGTATCAACCTGTAGCTCATGGAGCGGACCCTCCCAGAGACGAGCGTGCGGAGTATGGAGACCGTGTAGCCGACTGAGACCTGACGACTGCTTGACCGACTCGACTTGGAGTGAGTCGACTAGCCCAGTGGACGGAGCACTACTTTGTGAGGTGCAGACCCATGGCGGATGGAGCACTACCTGTGTGATAGTGCAGACCCATGGTACTCATCCAGAGAGTACCTCAGCAGGCTACTAGGGGGTGTGCACTACTGTGTTTGGGTGACATACCCCGGCAGGAAGCACTACTGTGTTTGGGTGGCTGACCCCCGGTACTCGACAGGAGGAGTACCTCAGCAGTCTTAGGTTAGTGAGCAATACCTCAGAGTCGTGATAGGACCAATGTACACTCTAGAGACGGAGCTCTTCACCAGTTACGGTTTCGATAATGAAAATCCTGGTTTGAGCTGAGTCAATGACCTTTGTGTTTACCTCTTGCTTGAGATGGGTCGCTTGATAACTTAGGTATATGTATGGGCATATACCTGGGTAGTGGTTATCCGTTGATTTCATAATTCTTGTGTTTCCTCATGATTGAGATGGGTTAATTGATGAATTAGGTATATGTATGGGCATATAACTAAGTAGAAGTCATCTGTTGAGATCTTATTTATGGCTATCCTTGTTGGATTTAGTGAGACCTTGAGGGTCTCAGGATCCCTACTGTGTATTGTCATACTCACCCCTGCACGAGCTTTGCCTGCACCTCGTTGTGTTGGTTGCAGACGACGGCAATGCTGACGGTGGCCGAGTGTTCGAGGACTGGATGGTACCTGGAGGTGGACTACACGACGAGTCAGTACCCGGAGGTGGAATACACGACGAGTCAGTACCTGAAGGTGGAATACACGATGAGATGACACACAGAGGAGGTTCACGGACTAGAGCGTGGAGGAGGCTATCTGTACCTACCCTTCAGGTAGGATCCATGGTGGACGACCAGGAGCTGCGCCATCTGTACCTACCCTTCAGGTAGGATCCAAGGAGAACGACCCAGGAGCTGCTTCCATCCTTCCAGCTATTATATTTTCTATTGTACTTGCTTAGTTGTAGTTGTAATTTCTTTTGGGTTTGTATTCTGGCCCATTTACTTTTCAGCACTTTCTTTTGTACTTAGTGTTTTACTTCTGCTTGTACTCTGTGGTGTTTTGTTTACTTTTATAAAGGCAATGCCATCCCAGTTATCGGGATTTACGCCTTTGGTGCTAGTCGCCAGCCCCTGGCCTATGGAAGGCGGGCTTGGGGTAGTCACGACACGAGCCCCGAGGACTAGTCGTGATAGTTACTTTTGTTTTAATAGGGATATGATCCAATAATACCATGCTTATTATTTATATGGATGGTTTATGACTATGTTGATATGATGTTCATGAAACCCATACCTTTTCCATGGTTTATTCTATGATAAATTGATGAAATATCTATGAAACCTGTTTCTTTTCCAAAGGTTATAACATGATGAAGTTTTTATGAAAACTATTTACTTTTCACATTTTATGATACAATGAATATTATATGATCTTATGAAACACATATGTATGATTTTTATTATGTGATTTATGGGACCAAAAATATATATCCATCTAATTCATTGGGTAAAGATGGATATTTCTTGAGATAAATAGGAATGGAATGGAGAGTGATCTCGGTTCAGTAAGGGAATCTATCCACTATATTAGTTTTGTGTGTGATCGTTGACTACTATGATGGTTTGGGGAGTGAACCCAATCCACTATGATAGTCTTAGCAGTAATCCATGATTATTAAGGAAATGATTTTCTATGCTTATGTGTATGACCAAAACACATGTTTTATACCTATGTTATACTCTCATGGTTTATTTTAAAGAATTTGGTTTTTCTATACAAGAAATTGGAATATTTCTAGGAATATTTTTACAGTCAGGTGTAGAGATGCTGCATGATTTCGTTGCCTGATGATCCTAGAATTAATTTTATAAAAATATTAAATATATTTTATATTAAGAGTATACTATTTTTCCTAAAAAAGTAGGATATCTCCCAATCAGAGTCTCAGATCATAAATATAAGGCCATGGTTGAATACATAGTGTGGGGTTTACCCTAAGAATTACCTAAGGTTGGTCAGTGTGGGATGTTCGGATGGGTCATATGTTGGTGGGTGCGTTAGATAAATTAATTAAATTAATTAATTTATTTAATAACACTAACCCAATTAACACACAAATAGAGAATCAGATGGGAAATATGATACCACCATTGAGTAAAAAAATGGATTTTAACTTAGGCATGACATAAGGTTGGTTGGCACAAGATGTTCAGATGAGGCAGCTGTTGGTGGGTGCATTTTATTAAAATAAGTAAATAATTTATTCATTTTAAATTAAATGACCTAAACTATTTTACTCTACAAATAAGTGGATATAGATAATCACTAAGGTTATCCTCATAACCCTATGATTATTGAGAGGAGATTCTATCCATTCTTTATTGGCAGATTGAGACTGGATTCCAACAGGTGATTGGATAAAGGTGAATCAACAGGCGATGGACGCAGCAGATCATCTTCATCGCTAGAGTATGCGTTCTTCACCAATGATCGATCCATAATAGAGGTACGACTTTTAAATTGTGGTTTCCTCCTATATTTATTAAAATATTAATGCATTTATTATTATCTTATTTTGATTATGTGATTGCATGTTCTTCACATGAGCCCCGTAGATGAATTAAATTGATTTAATTCATTTTATTCTTATTTGAGCCATGTTTTCATCATAGATATTACCGATATATGATATTTGACCCAAAAAGTATGGTAATTTATCTTTGAACATTTTTTCTTATCACTCTCCCCCACCATTCTTCATGTTCTTCGTTGTTGGACCATGGGGTCACATTTTGACATTGTTGGGGTGGGTTCGAGCGCAATCGAACCCCCAAAATCATGATGGTTTTGTGAAAAATGAGTGGGATGGTGTTTTATGAATGGATTTTGTAACAACATGATATTTTTATGAAATATGTTTTTAAATAATCTGATTTATTTAACATCTTTAATTTCACACTACACCATGTCAATCTTGCGCTATAAGCAACATCAGATTATCTTGCATCACACACGACATCGAGTTTCTATGAAACATCATTTTATTATTATAATTATTTAAACATGAAAATTATAACCTATTATTTATAATTGTGGTTATTAATATTATTAAATAAACTATGAAAAATGGTTTACACATGTATTTATAATTCTTTGACTAATTATTTATAAATGAATGCAAAACCCTTTTTAAAATAAAAGGAAATGTTTTTCTAAAAAACTATTTAAATATGAACAAGTGTGTTATACTAATAAACAAAAAAATAACACTTATTAGAAAATATTAATGAAATATCTTTATAATATATTTAATCTAACTTTTCACATTCATATTTTTTTCCATACATGATATAAGAACAAATCTAATTTTCTGCAAAAACGAAGTATTTTTCTAAAAGATAGTTTTTCCTCCTTTTCTTGGAAGACTTGTTTTAAATATAGTGTTTAAAAAATTTATAAATTCTATTTGAAAAATAAAATCCTTCTTTGAAATAGAGATATCAAAATTTATTTTGGTTAAATTTTTGGTATTTTTCTATTAAGTTTCATGTTTTGATGAATAGTGAAAAATATTACATTTTAATTGAAAATAGATTTTACATCAAAATAATTTATAGTGTTAAATTATATTTTTGTTTATTTTAATTTATTATTAGATCAAATTTTTATAATTTAATCCAATTTAGGTCATTGGAATCAATTTCACATTGAATTTGGATATAAAAACATTAAAATCTTTTGGACATTTTTCCTTTAAAAACCTATTTACTAGTACCGTCAATGAGATTATATTTAAATAAATTTTATCCAATTATATGTTTTTAATTTTGATAAATAGATTCCATATTTGAAATCATAATTTAAAAATTTATTAAATAGGTCACTTTTATTTGTATACAATATGAATAGAGACTTTAGTAATTTCTATTAACACGGTTAAGGGTAAATCAAGTAAGTAATAGTAAAAATGATATTATAAATATTAGAAAACTACCCTAAATTTTTTCCAAAAGTCATTGGATGAATTTATTTTGATTCTTAACACATAATTTTATAATTTTAATAATTTAATGGCCACTTTTCCATGAAAATGAATTAGATATCATTAAAATAAAAGAGAGTGATAAAATGTCACACACTTTTAATAAGTATAATATTTTTTAATATAGTTATTAATAGGAGATATGATTGAATATATATATATATTATGAAATATTACATGTTTATATATATCAAATATATATATATATTTAAATAATAAATAATTATCATAAATAATTTCAAAATGATGATTCAGTAATTATTCAATTAACGAAACAATCAATTAAATGATATTTTAAATATTAAAATAAATATAATTTGAATTAATTAAGGTGATAAAAGAATTTTATAATTTAATATGACATGTTATATGTTTATTAAATTAATTTTATCGAATTTATCTTGTTGTATTGATTTTACTAAAGTCAAAGTAATAAATAGTGTCAAAATTAAAACTTATGAAATTTTACGAAAATAATATTTTATCAAATTATATAGAAATAATAAAATTATTCCATAAGGACAAAGGGGATGAGATATAATGTAAAATATAATAAATTTTCCATTTATGTTCCAATGTACACTTTATATGTAAAAACTACATATTCTTAATACTGAAAAAATTGTTACCATAATTAAAATTAAAATGGATTAACTAAAGAAAAATTAAAATGATAAGGTTTAAAATAACACCAATAATTTTATAAAATATATTAGTTTCTAATATTAAAACCTTATAATATCTTAGATTCTAATTAATGTAATTTATGAGGTATTTGTATTGAGATTTATTTTATTAAAAATTAATCTTTTGGGAAATTCCAAAAGTGACCCTCCCCTCTCTTATAAAAGGGTAACTCTTTTTATATTTTATTTACACTTAAAAAATTATTTTTTTTCCTAAAAAAATATATGAAAATATCCTAAAAAACACCCTCCCTTAATACTATAATCTTTAATTTGGTCATAAATCCAACCAAATGAGTCCTTTTGTGAAAATCGAAAGGAGATACCCAAAGAAGAGGTAACATTCATCAAGAAACATTTTTATTTTATTTCTTCAGTAAAACCCTTAATTTTTTTTATTTCATGTTTATATAATAACCAAAGTATCCTAAATATTTTTATATATTTTTAAATTAAGTGTTATACTTACACTTACACAAAGTTCCATCAAATGTGATATGTAATCATCGTTCGTGTGTACGATGAATTATCACCTCGCGAACCAATGTTGCTTATTCTTCAATTTTTGCATTTTAAGGATAGAAATAATTATGTAATTTCTATTTTTATATGACATATATTATATTTATTATGTATTTATTCTTATTAAAATTTTATATAACACATACCTTCATACTTTCTATTTTTTTAAAATATGATAACTTTTGTTTGTGGACATGTGGACTACCGCCTCCTCAAAGTGATGTGATTTGTTCACACTTTAAATGGAATGTATTGAGGATGGTTTTAGTGAAATTATATGATATATATAAAATAATAATACTACTGGAATGATATATATATATATATATTCCATTAAATTTCTTTCTTTCAATACGACCTAAAATGGATGCAACGTTCATGCATACGTATGACCTACTATCTCCATGAATGGTGTATTTCATTTTCTATTTATATATTTTAAAGATAACCATAAATATATATACAATTAATATATATTATATTTATATCATGGTTATCAATATTGAGATAATTAAATCATGGTTTAAGTATGAGGACCAAGAATAACATGTCAAAACACGCACGAGAAACAAAACAGTTATTACCCAAACCATAACTTAAACTTGGAATTGTTATAAAGAAGGTAATACTAAGTCATACATAAATAATATATGGTATTATATAAATAAATATGGTTATTTAATAGATTTATAGTAAACTTATATTTTTTATTTTTATGACTCGTCCCAGTGGGGCCTATGCCGCGACTCTCCAAGCCCGCCTCCAATAGGCCAGGGGTTGGTAACTAGCACTGAGTAGGAATATCACTAACATGGGAGGCATTGAGTATGTAACTGAACACACACACCCAACTCCATGCCCACAAAATGATGAAATGTGACAACCACTAAGTAAATCATGCATGCATACCACTATATCCCAACCAACAGAGTATGATAGGAAAGTAGAGAAAGTAAAGTAAACTGGACCAGAATACAAGCCAACCAAAAAGAGTCTATAAACCACAAGTCCAAACTATAAACAAAAGGTACTGGGAATAATGACTATATCTATAGGAACACCTCATCTTTCCTGATCTCATAAAGCTCAGTTTGGTCCTAGTCCACTTAGGACTTCGTAAAAAGGCCACTCATCTGCACAAGACATGACACGTGTGAGAAAAGCCTGTGCATGGGTGAGTATAACAATACTCCTTAGGACACCATAAATACACAAATAAATATAACAAAGTAAACTATAATTAGCTCTATATACAATGCATATAAGAATATCCAGATATACTCAATCCACGACACATAGTCTAGAGGTAAGTCATGACTATCGCATACCAAAACTAGGGATTCAACTTGAAGATTACATGAATAATCATCTAGGAGAACACAATTCTGAGTTCGATAGTACTAATGACATCCATCCAAGAAGTACTATTCATTGGGAACTATCAAGAGAGAGATATATTGATAGATCTGAATGGAATTACGATAAACATATGAGGATCATAGCCAGGACCATGGGGTGATACCAAAAAATCAATCTAGATTAACCTGCTAAGTAGAGGATTGATACCCTAAAAAGTTGGTCACGTAAATAATGAAGAATCTACCCAATGCATGAAGAATGAATAGGGGATCCCATTCCTGGACTCTCAAGAGATTCCATAACTCTATCCAGAAATCTCTGCTGAAGGGATCATAGTCCTTTGAGTAGGAAATGATTTGTACATACCTTCTGGGAAAATGATAAAGGGAATAAACCCTAATGAATATTGTCTAAGATACAAAGGAAAAGAGAATCAATCCATGTAGAAAGGGAGTACACGGCATGTAGTCGGGTCACACACCTTTTCCCTTGACCTTAGGTACTTCCCATGTACAACATACCATGTCTTTAGAACATGTCATGTATAAGATGGGTACACAATGTATAGAAGGAATCACAAGTTGTGTACTTCCATCAGGGGTTCACTTTTGTGCTCTAGATATGTTACAGTATATGGTGTCAACCTGTGTAACCTTTCCCACGCACCAGTACACAGGGTAGCCCATGTATCCAGTTCAGGCCATGCCCTGTGGTGAAGTACACATCGTATAATAAATTTGTGTACTCCACCACACGTCCGTGTACTTTCCTTGTACATCATGAGTGGTCCAATGATGATCACACACCATGTAGATGGGGATAAACACTGGGTGATTTGGTTTTTCTTGAAATCCATCTTCTCCCTCCCGCTTACATCGTCTGATCACCGAGTTCTACTCCGATTCTCAGTTGTCCTCAAAACTCAAGATCGAGGTTCGTCTCACCACTATAACACCCAAACTAGGTGTTTCAGGCCTTCAATCAGATCATAAAAATGATTAAATAAAATCTAAAGGATTTCACCTTAAGAATGATTTCTATGAAATTACTTTGATTCATCAGTCTCCATTACAGTTGCACCTCTATTATGTTGTCCTAATATTGGATCTTTAATTTCATATTGTTGCACTAATAAATGAAGGTTTAATGATCGTTCGTTCAAAAACCGTTTAAGAACCAAGAATGCATAGAACAATAGGGGAGAGAAAAATGAACAAGGAAAAAATATGAGGAATGAACCTCAGCCGTTGTTCATTCTAGCCTTGATCTATTCCCGTAATAATGATCTGAATTCAAAACAATAATCCCTATAATCGAACCCCGTAAATTTTGCAAAATGTAACCCATCCTGTAAGGAATGATCGAACCACAGATCCAGCTATTCGTTGGTTGGTCTATGTTCATCATTGAATTCAAAGACGAGGAAGGAAATCTAAAATAATTCATCTTATTTTGGAATTGGATCCCTCACTATTAAAGATTGATTCCTGCTGGTGAGATCCGTTAAGAACAGTGTTCATCAATATTTTATCCACAGTTCGGTTGTTTCTCACCGAGAGAAATATTCAGGATTTACTCTCTAGAGACTTAGGGAATTCCAGATTTATGTGCCTAACCCTTGATCCCTTCATAACGGTTTATTTAAAAATAAAATGTATCACTGCATCTCGGTGTCAATGAAACAAAAAAATAAAATAAATTCTCAATTTATTTTATTCATAAAAAATGTCTGTGACTATTTTTTATGGTTGACCCACACTAGCCAATGTTAGGCCACACCTAGGGTAAATATACTTCCAGGAACTCAATGGTTTCCTCATATTTCTGATTTGAGACCCTGTTTATAAGTTAATCCATTTTTTAGGAAAACGATGCGTGCGTGCTATTTAATATTTTATTATTTTTCAAACAATTATTCTAGGAATATCTAGACTTATAATATCACATATTCTCAGCTTCTAGTGTCAAAATTAATCTATATAATATTTAAAAATAATCAATGGAAAATACGAGACATTACATTCTCCACACCTTGGGGATTTATATCCTTGAAAAGACAAAATAGAGGATACTAAAAAAGATATGGGTATTATTCACGAATCTAAGCCTCCAGCTCCCATGTGATCTCCTGGGGATTCCCATACTTCCACTAGACATGCAATAAAGGAATCACTCACCCATGAAGGATCCTCTCCTTTAGATCCTCAATCTCAATTAGGTACTCTGTAAAATTCACTCTATCCTTGATATCCAGCTCACCCTAGTCAATGATGTGCGATGAGTCATGCACATACCTCCTCAGCTACGACACCTGAATTACATAATGTACCCAGTACAACTGTGGGGGTAGAGCTACAAGGTACACCACCTCTCAAACTCTATATAGTATCTGCAAAGGTACAATAAACCTCAGAGATAACTTGTCTCCCCATCCAAATATCCGTAATCCACGTCGAGGTGAAACATATAGAAACACATGGTCTCTTTCCTCAAACTCCAAAGGCCTCTGTCACCTATTAGCATAAGACTTCGGATGGATATGGGTTGTCTTCATATTCTCCTAGATTATTTTCACCTTCTCTATAGTAGCTCGCACTAACTATAGTCCTATGAGTGTTGACTCTCCTAGTTCAATCTAAAAAAGTAGTGACCTGTAGGGTTTCCCATAAAATGCCTTGAATGGTGCCATTCCAATGTAGGTGAACACTATCAGGATCTCTCCAAAGGTATAAAAATACCCCATTTATTATCCTATATTCTCCATGTCACCTTCTGAATTCCATGAAGCTGCAGCAATTCATTCTCATACTCTTATTTCAAAATTTGGTATGGACCAGCCCCCAGTGGGTATCTTCACAAGGTTTGTGAATTCCTATTGGGGTTGCAATGAGAGAAAACAATTGGGGTACTAGATCAATTCCATTTTAGTATTCATGTTCATTATATTGAGGATTTTGCTAGGCTTGGTCGTTTGAGTTAAAGAGGTGTGACAACCACCCATTCCTTCTGTTCCAATGGACTGTTGATTTCTATAGGGGATGTAATTTTCAATGTTCGGCCCTATGGATCCTGATTCCTGGTCTGCCTCTTCCTTTTTAGAAAACTGGTGTCTTAATGAATATTTTCGACCTAATTGGTTGTTTTTTATGAGATTATGACTTTACCGGTCTTTTTTTACATCCCTAGTGTGCATGTTTATGCATTGAAATGAATTTTTCAAGGGTTCTTTTTCATCTCATCTAGATGTGTGTGGGTGGTGAGGAAAACTTCTGGCAATGGATCACCAATGAGGAGGCTGTAGGTTATTTTTATTATTGATTTTTTCATGGTAATTCAATATATATATTTCTTCGGCATGGAGTTAATCATCTAAGAGGCCCCCCTTAGTCCAAGATGCTCGAGTGGATGTGTCTCCCTCTGCGGATGAAGAACCTATTCAACCTCCATCCACTGTGAAGGTGACGAATCCATCCTCTATCCATGCCCCACTCTTAGAGACCCCTGGATCCCCAGGTTCCAAAATAAAGTCTAGTCTACCTAAGATCCAAACTGATAAAGGGAATCATAGAGTGTGAAATGGATGCACGTAGGTTTCCTCACATTCTCTCTGTTATCCCAAGCCTTGTGGGATAGAGCCTGATGGGGTCTTGAATCAGCAACAACTTGGTCCTCACCTCCCTGAGGTGTTTGAAGGGAATGTTTCAAGTGGGGGTGTTTGTCGTGGGTTCCCCTCGCTGATTTTTTCTATGGTGGTTTTGGCTGTGAAGGATCCCTAGAGGTCTCCTATGAATAAGTGTAAACATTTGATGATTAATGAATATGTTTTTACTCTTTACTAAGGAAGGAAGAATAAAATGAACAAGAACTATTCCTACTACCAAGATGGATTGGTTGGGCATGAATTGTGGAATCTACCTTGTCATCTTCAATGCTAGGAAGATAAGGCAGTAATTGACATTGCAACTTCATCCAGGCTATCTTTAGAATCTCAGGGCACGAAAGATTTGTCCTATCAGTTTGTCAACCCCTCAGCAGGTCTTGATGTGGAAACTTCCAAAGATCCATTAGACTTGGGTGGTGGTTCTACCACTCATATATCAAGTTCTAGAAATGAGGTGCGTCCGTTATGCAACCTTAGATAGAATATCTCTAATTCTCCTTCCCTCTCCCAGAGGGGATGAGATAGGAATATGGGATAAGTGAACTCAGATAACCATATTTACATGAGGATTCAAGCCAGATCATGAATCAAGTGTGAGTTTTCATTGCTGCCTAAGACCAAATTTGAGAAAATTTGTTGGAATTTAGTTTTATTTTGATTTCTTAATGTTTAAGCAACCATACATACTAATAGAGACAACCCAGATAAAGTTTCAAAGAAGGAAGAATTAACCAGATCATATGCATAAAAATTTGGAAGAATGAGAGGGTACAACAATTTCCATTTGTACCAGGCCTATGAAACCCTTCACAGGATAGTTAGCCAAGTGACCATGTGAAGGTGGATAATTGTCTTAACAATTTAGGATTCAGGGAGGGCTAGTTCCAAATAGTATGAATCTCGGAATAATTTTCTTTTTTAATGGTTCTATTTGGATGAAATTTTTAGGGTTCACACTTAACTTATAAAGTGTCATTTGAAAATAAAAAAAAATGGATTTTGGTAGGTGACCTCCCAAATACGGCTAAAGTATAACATTTAATCCCACAACATGTCCTCTAGAAAATAAATGTTCCACTCCATCTGACCATTCTTCTTTGGGTGAAACATTGTTCTCAAGCGCAACTAGGTCCCAAAAACCTCTTGCAATCATTACAAAATTGGGATATAAAACAATCATCATGATATAAAACTATCGTTGATGGGAATCCATGGAGTCAAACTATATCTTGCATGTATAGGTGTCCCAATATCTCTTCTGAACTCTACTATCAGATATTTAGAAAGTGGGATGACTTGGTGAGATGGTCAATGATAACCCATATGGAATTGTTTCCCCTAGAAGTACATGGTAAACCTATGATGAAGTCCATCGATATCCCATACCACTTCCTTTTCAACACATTAATGGGTTGAGCTAAACCCACTGGAACCTAGTGCTCAAACTTCACTCACGGACAAGTAAGGCATAAAGAAACAAACTCTTCACAACTCTTCTTCATCCCAAGACACCAAATCTAACATCGAAGGTCCTGGTAAATCTTCACCACACCTGGATGTACTGCCAAAGGGGATATATGAAACTCCCTTAGAACCTCCTCCCACAACTCTACTGTTACTACTGTGAATCCTTTTAAAAGAACAATGTGATCCTCACCTTGTAAATATCCATCTAGCACATTCCCTATGGAAATCTGAGCACATAGGGTCTCACATTCAATATCCCCAAGACGTGCCTCCCTAACTCACTGTAAGAGTGGATGAGTAAAAATCATCGACTAGAGGTAAGTTACTCCATCTCCATCCATAAAGGATAATTAAAAAAAGGCCAACTTCTCCAATGCCTCATTCAACAACTGTGAACTAGATCTTCTACTAAGAGCATCTGCCACCATGTTCCCCTTCCCAAGAGTATAGAAAATCTCAAGTTCAATGTTTGAGAGGAACTCTAGCTAGTACTTCTATCACAATTTCAGATCCTTTTGAGAGAAGATATACTTGAGACTCCTTTGATCTGAGCAGATGATAAAACGCACTCCCATCAGGTAGTGTCACCACATATTCAACATGAAGACCACCGATTCTAACTCAATATCATGGGTCATGTAGTTATTCTCATGTGGTATCAAATGGTGTGAACCATAGGCAATCACCACTCTCCTCTTCCTCAGGACACGACTAGGCCTAGTTCCTAATGCATAGCATAACACTACATACCCATCACCCTCCTTTAGTAATCTCAAGACTAGATCACTTGTCAAACTCTGCCTCAATTGATGAAAATCCTACTGTAACTTCTCTATCCACACAAAAGGCTGCCCCTTTTGAGTCAAATCTTTCATAGGTACTTATATCCAAGAGAAATCAGGTATAAATCTACAATAACAGCCTGATATCCCAAGGAAGCTCTTCACCCCCATCACGTTCTTAGGTGACTCTCCTGCTAACACTGCCTCAACCTTAGATGGGTCCACCGCCACTCCATCCATTAAGATAGCATTTCCCAAAAAGCGGATTGCTTAAATATAGAACTGGACTTTCAAGAGTTTTCTATAAAGATGGTACTCTTAGAGTATGCCCAGAAACATCCTTAAGTGTCTCGCATACTCCTCCTCAGACACTGAGTACACAAGTATATCGTTGATGAAGACTACCACAAATCGGTCCAAGTAAGGCTGAAGGATCCAGTTCATGAGTCCCATGAAAACTGCTATGGAATTCATCATGACAAAGGGAATCACCAATTAATCATAGTGATTGTAAAACCATATGAAATCCATCTTAGGTATATCCTCATACCTTACTCGCAATTGGTAATAGCCTGATTTGATGTTAACCTTTGAGAACTATCATGCCCCTCTCAACTTATCAAAGAGTTCATCGATCCTTGATAGTGGATACTTGTTCTTCATGGTCACCTAGTTCAAGCGTAGGTAGTATAGACACTACCTCAAGCACTCTTATGCCTTTTTGGTAAACAAAACTAGGGCCACCCAGGGTGAAACACTAGGCCTCACAAATACCTTCCTCTAAATGTCCTCCAATTTCACCCTCATCTTGAAAAGATCTGTGGGAACCATCTGATATACTGGTGAAGATATCAATTCCATCTCGTAGTGTAAATAAATTCATAAGTCTATCTTCTGTCAGGGAGTTTAACCTGAAACATATTCAGGAAATACATCCTCGTAATCCACCACCACTGCTAGAAACTAATATCTCATAACATCTACTACACCGAGGGTTGGGCTAGACAATTGATGAGAAATCGACTACACCCTCCTATGTATGAGTCCATCCTATGCTACCTGGGATTCCTTTTCACTGATAAAGGAAAACCTCATTCCATTTCAATGACATACCACAGACTTCACCTAAAACAATCAATCTAGTCATAGACTATGGATAAAAAATCCATACCAATAATGACATCATAAGGCCTCGACACTGCCACCAAGAGGTTCCAATCAAAAATATCACCTCCAATGGCCATGTCACATTGTTGACATAAATGTGTGATCATCAAGTCTTCTCTAGTAGGTGTCTCAAAGTATAAGGGTCAATTGAATGGTTTAACTAGAATCTCTAGGTCTCAAAAAATATTTGTGGTGAGAAATGAATGACTAGAACCTATGTATATTAGTACTGAATCTAAAGTAGAAAAGACATATATTGTACCTCAGATCATTCCTGGAGCCCTTGAATCATATTCCACGACCGCATGTAGTTTTCCCCTTCCTTGTCCCCCAGCTCCCTAAACCTAGCACAAACCTACTAGGGGTGGTGGTGGTAATAAGTTGAAACATAGACCACCTTCTACTTCTCTCCCATCTCCTCTTCCACATCCGCTAACCTGTGAATATTCCTGCTCTTATCGCTATCTCTACCTCAGTGGTCTGTCTAAAGTCCCCCTATCAGCAGTACACTGTTTTGGACAATCTATATTAAGATGTCCCCTAGCATCACATGAATAGCACTACCTCTCCCTTGGATGACTGGACCCAACCTGTGAGCCCTGAACTATAGATCCTCTATCATGGGACCTCATTCGGAAATGTATCCCATGACCAGGTCCTTGGGACTAACATCGGATCCCTGCTGGTGAGGTCTCTACTCCTACTCGTCCACTGCTAACTATCACCGGCTATATCTGCTTGTCCAAGAAGGTTTTAACCACCAAAGCTCGCTCAATCACCCCATAATAAGTTGAAATTCATATAGGGATAACACTGGATCATATGTCTCTATGTAGAACTCACTCAAAGGTCTGATCCCTAACGACTGATATGTAACCATATCCATTGAGTACCTGGAAGGGTTGGTGAACCTCAATGAATAATCATCCACTGTAATACTACCCTATTGGAGCTGAATAATCTCTTATATACACACAACTATCAACATAACTTGTTATAAATCATCTATAAAGAGACACTCAAACTATCTCTATGAGAGGGTTTCCTCATCTTAAGTCTAGGGGGATAAACTTTTCCATTGCCCAACTGAGCCGTGTAGAAGGATCATCGTGAGAACCACCATTTGATCTGCTGGTGTTCAAACTAGGTAGAGAACTCAGGTCACCACCTCAATATAGTCCTCAGCCTCCTGAGGGTCGGGCTCACCTAAAAACCTAGGGGGTCTCTATCTATAAAAATTGTAGAGCATTCTAAGCCTGTGCTCTTCGTCTGCTGGTACTATGGGTACCACTTGCTACTCAATAGGTGGGAGTATAGCTGGTGCACCACATGGAGGTGACATCCGGGGAACTGGCCACTGTATTGAAGCCTCTTCACTAAGGGGTTCATCCTCATGATCAAAATACTAAATCATAACTGGTTTTCATAGTAGAGACATCCTGTAAGAAAGCAAGATGTACCCCGGTCAATGAGTATATCTGGAGAGCTGACTCAAGAAGGACATGGAAACCAAAACCCATTACTATATGATGCATGTACCAAAAGTTTCCCTAAAACAAGTGTTATAATGTACCAAGTCTAAAAGAAGGCTATTAGAGTCCTATTTTATGGACATATCAGCCACCCGCACCAACACTAGAGTCCCTAGATTGAAATACAAACTCAAAACACTTAACATGATTTCCCCAAACCAATCTCACAGAATCTCGATCTCCAGGTAGAAATAACCGACTATGATACCACTCTATCATGACATATTCTATTGGATCCCTTTATGTGACTTCCCAATCCCTCCTCCAATATGATAGGGTTTGGTGACTAGCAACGAGTAGGCATATCACTAACATGGGAGGCATTTCATATGTACCGGTATACCCACACCCATATCCAAGCCCAAAAAATGCTAAAATGTGAAAACCACTAAGTAAATAATTCATGAATACCATTATATCCCACCCAATAGAGTACAACAGGAAATTAAAGAAAGTAATGTAAAATGGGATAGAATACAAGCCTACCAAAAAGAGTCTGTAAACCACAAGTCCAACCGGTAATGGGATTTTTGCCTATATCCATTGAAAAACCTCAACCTTGTAGATCTCGAAAAGAACCGTTCGGTCCTATTCTACCTAGGAATTCGTAAAAAGTCCACAAATCTGTACGATATATGAGATGTGTGGGAAAAGCTCGTATAGGGGTGAGTATAACAATACTCAGTAGGAAAACTCAAAACCACAAAAAAATATAAAAAATGAAATTACAGTCAACTTTACACAAGTATATGTCTACAACACATATAAGAATATCCATATATACTCAATCAAAGACACATAATATAGAAGTAAGTCACGACTACCACATACCAAAACTAGGTATTCAACTCAAATATTCCATGAAGCACTCATCCAAGAGAATAAACTTTTGAGTTTGATATCACTGTTGATGTTCATTCAAGAATTACTGTTCGTTGGGAACTGTCATGAGAGAGATACACTGACAGATATGAAGATAGATACAATACATAGATGAGGATCACAAATAGGGACTTGGGAGATACCGAAAACTCAATCTGGATTGACCCGCTAAGTATAGGATCAACACCCTGTAAACTTGGTCATGTCAATACCGAAGATTCTACCTAGGGAATGAAGAATGAATAGAAGATCCCACTTCAGGCCTCTTGGGGGATTCCATAACTCTATCTAGAAAGTTACACTAAAGGGATAATAGTCCTATGAGTAGGAAATGATTCACACCTAACTTCAAGGAAAATGATAAAGGGAACAAACCCTAACGAAACTTTCCCAAGATACATAGTACAAGAAAATCAAGCCATATAGAAAGGTGGTACATGACATGTAGTAGGGTCACATACTATGTCCCCCAACATTGGGTACTTCCCATGTACAAAGGATTGTGTCATTTGAACATGTCGTGTAGAATATTTGTACATGGTGTGTAGAAGGAGTCACATGTCATGTCCTTCTATCAAGGGTCTGCCCATGTGCTCTTTCCGTGTTTTAGTACATAGTCTCAACCCATGTAACCTTGACCGTGTACCAGTACATGGGGTAGCTTTTGTATCCGGTTCAGTCCATGCTGTGTGGTGAAGTACACTCCATTTAATAAACCCATGTACTCTACCCCATTTTCATGATATTTCCATCTACACATCAAGTGGTCCAATGATGAACACAATCCATGTAGACGAGGCTACACACCATGTGTTCTAGATTTTCCAGAAAGTCATATTCTTCCTCCTACTTACCATGGACGATTTTCAGGTTCCACTCCAGTTCTTGGTTCACCATGAAAGTCAAGATCGAGCTTCATTTCACCACCCTAACACCAAAATGATGGGTTTGGGCTTTCAATCAGCTCGAAAAAACTAATTAAATCAAATTTTATGTATTTTCCCCGAAGGACGATTTATCTCAAATCACTTTAATTCATCCATCATCCTCATTGTTTCACCTCTGTTAGGTTGTCCCAATGTTGGATATTAAATTTAAGATTGTTTCAAGACGAAAAAAGGTGCAATGAACATTCTTTAAAAAATAGTTAAATAATGAAGAAAGCGTAGAATGATTAGGGGAGAGAAAAATGAACAAGGAACATATATGAGTAATGAACCTCAGACATTATTCGTTCTGGCCTCAATACATTCCCATAAGAATTATCAACAATCAAAACAATAATCACTAAAATCAATCCTTGAAAATCCTGCAAAGTATAACCCATCCAGTAAGAAATGATCAAACTGTGGATCAATATATTCATTGGTTGGTCAGTATTTATCATTGAATTCAAGAACATGGAAGGAAATCTAAAATAATTTATCCTACCTAGGAATTGGATCACTCACTATTGAAGATTGATTTCTGTTTTGGTTGCTGTCGAATATGACATGAGTCTTCTAGATGACTTCATAGCCTATTTGTCAGTTTCTATAATACACCTCCCTTTCTAATGAAGGGAGATGCGATTTCAGTCAGTAAGGCTGCTGATGATCAACCGGATATGGTAGAGGCTATTGCTAGATTGAAATGAAAATTTGATACAAATAAAGCTACGTTTGTTGAGAATCAAGGGGAAACCTATCATTAGGCTCGCATATGCAAGGATAAAAGGCCGAGTGACAATCCAAAGGTGGCAGATGTTTATAATCATTTGAAATAGGACCTGGGTATACAAATCCAATTGTAGGATCCAGGTGATAATGGGGGATAGATCCTTGGACATATTGGCTACAATGAACTAGAAATATAAGTCAGTGCTACCCCAAAGGAAAAGGAATTAGACAATGGGGATGTAATCAGAGTGGAGGTTGAGTCTTATGAAATTTCATTGCAAGAGGCACCTGCTATAGTTTCATTTCAGGTAAAATAGAGGAAAGGTGAGGTGAGTGTATTATGTCTATTGGAACCAAACACTCTCACTTCAAAAACCTCTTCCCTCCTAAAGAGTACGATTATGAAAAAGAGGAATGGCCTCGAAGCAGGAGAGGAGAAGGTTCCAGTTAGGTAGAGTCCCCCCAAAGAAGGCCTAGTGGTCGAGTTGGGCTACCGCTTTGAAGGTATGGATGTTCAAGAACCCACACTGGATCTAGAGGAAGATGATTTAGGTGATGAAAATTACAACTAATTATATGTGGATATTTTGGAAAGAATTCAAGGGAAAGGTCTTCACGACCCTAGATGGAAGAAAGGTAAAAAAAGGAAATAGAGATTCAGGGAAATGTATTTTGGTAAAGGGGAAAAACCAAAGGGATGAAAGGATTATTCAAACATTCCTAAACCAATAAAAAACTAGGTCAGCTAAGAAGAGTGGAAATAAGGAAATAAAGACCTCTTAGAATGGGGAAGGTGGAGAAAAAAGAGGGAGAACATGAATAGTTGAGGAAGAGGAAGGGGAGTTATTAAAGATCATACTCCATTATAAGGAATAATTGATTGAAAAATAGGTCAGGGTAAACAATTCAAAAGAGTATATTGAAAGAATATATGAAAGAAGTTTGAAGGTTGATGCCAAGGTGGTGCAAGAGGCATGATTATACACACAAGACTGAATCCTAGCTCGTGGCTTCAACCAAGGTAAAATAAACTCAAATGAATTCATAAAGACAATGGAAATAATGGATACTCACCTTGAATATCTCATCAATGTGGATACAGACACCCAAGTTAATACATTACACTGGGAATTATATAGACTCTCTAATTCCATTAATCTGACATTTTTTTTAATAAATTTGTAAGCTCTTTCAACACGTAGCGGTACCCTTGTTTTGTGAACCCTGGGTTCACAATTTTTCTTTAAAGTGGCATAATAAAAATTTATATTCAAGTAAGATCAATTAATGTTGGAGAGATCTGTCAAGAGCGGCATTTTCCAATCTTTGATCCACAGTTCTTCCATCACCCATTGAGAGAAATCTTCAGGGTTTCCTCTCCAAATCCAACAAGGAATTTTAGGGTTATGATCCTAGCCATGGAACCATGCTTAATGATTTATTTAAAAATAAAAAGTGTCACTACATCACTGTGTTGATGAAATAGAAAAATAAAATAAATTATCAATTTATTTTATTCATTAAAAATGCCTGTGGATACTTTTTACACTTGACCCATACCAGCCAATGTTTAGCTGAACCTGGGGTAAATACATTACTCTAAATGAAATGGTACCCTCATATTTCTAATTTGGGAACCCATTTAGAAGTTATTACACTTTTTTTAGGAAAATTTCACGTGCGTGCTATTTAATATTTTAATATTTTTCAAACAATTATTCTGGGAACATTGGGCCGTATAATTTCATGTCGTCTCAACACTTCGTCTAAAAAATAATCCATATAATATTTTAAAATAATAAACATAAAATCTAGGACATTAAAATTATATAGGAGGTTTTCATGAGTATGATGAGAGTTAAGATATAAGGTAAGGAATTTATGTCTCACTTTTATTTCTATAGGACACATTATTTATTCACTATTTGTTTCTTCTACATGGTGTATATACTTCCCATCAATGTTTTTTATGAGTATTATCTAGAATATTATGGTATTTTTATATCTATATAATTTTCCTTCTTTAATTGGGAACACTATTATACTAATTATAAATCGATGAATATTTATTTCACAATCTCATCAATATTTGGGGTTGTTTTATTTTAAATATCCATTGAGAAATATTTATCTTCCATTTACATGTTTTCAAAAAATCTTTTCAAAAATGTTTTTACTATTTTCCTATAGAGTTTTAAATTTATTTATACTCATTTTTAATTTTTTACTATAGGGTTTGAATGGAAATATTTTTGGTTGTTTTCCAAATGAGGTACTTTGTGACTTTTCTAGCAAAAGTATGGAAGGAATGTTTTTTTAACTTATATAGCATGAACATAATTTTCCACCATTATAAAACCTTAATGTTTTGAATCTTACCTTACAATATTACAAGGTTATTTTCAATTAAAATTTTTTCTTTTAAATTTTCACAAAATTTTAATAAAATAAAACATTTTCAATTTAAAAAGGATTTTTTCCTCAATAATTGATTTCAAGTGATCTATCAAAATTAGTTTTCATCGAAGTTAACATTATTTGATGTTACTTATGTTTCACTAGGGATATGATTCAATTATACCATTATTATTCTTTTTAATAATGGTTTATTTTTATTATGGAATGATATTTATGAAACCCATTTCTTTTCTATTGGTTAAGTTATGATTAAATGATGTTTATGAAACCCATTTTGTTCCATGGGTTTGGATATGATGAATGATTTATGTTCTTTTGGCACAAATATGTATGGTTTTCATTATTTGATGGGTGATACCTATATCTCTCTCTAATTAATTGGGTAAAGATTTATGTCTCATGAGATAATTAAAGAAGTTGGGTAAAACTGATCCACTCTGGAGAATATGGGGAAACCCAATCCACTATGGTAATATGGGGAAACCCGATCCCTTATATGAAAAGGAATACAACTAGGGATCAAGGTGTGTCCTACCGAGTAGGTGTAGTCACTATGAAGTTCCTTGATATGTTTTGTAAATACTCCTTGAATTATAGGGAATTATATTACATGTTTTTCATTTTCCATATATTATATGTATTATGCCATTATTATACTCTCATGAATTTTGTGATTTGATTATCTTATGATTCATGTTTTATTAACTGCCATTATTTATTCTATGACTCATCTATATGATCCTTAATATGAGGGTATGATCTTCTAATGTTAATCTCATGTTATCATACCCTTATGTTCATGTTCATGATTATGTATATCCTTTAATTACCCTTAATGATCATCTGAGATCACCCTTTATTATGTTTCCTTTCCCCATGTTATAAAGAAAAGTTTTAATTAGGATTACTAAAGTGGAAGATATTTATGGGATATGTTTAAGGTCTTTCACCAAATTAGAATAATGTGTTCCAAGTTTCCAAAGGCACTAAACTATTAAGGTCCTCAAGAATGTGTTTATGTAATTATTCATCTTAAAAGATGCAATATACCTATATAAAAGCCCGAGTTTTTATAGTTGGAATAAGAGGAAAGGTTTTTTCAACCTTTGAAAAACTAGGATGAGAAAAAATTAATGAATCTCCCTAGATATATTTATAAGGTTATTTTTAGGGATATCTCTAAGGATAAGTCTGTGTAGGTTGAAATCCTAGAGTTTTCATAATATTCATGAATAACCTAGGACTAAACTAAGGTGTCATAGATAGAAATATTATAATTATTTTCCCTTTATTATGTGGTTTTACCACTATGATTAGTGTTTCTAAAAAAATTATTTCTGGTTTTAGTCAATATATAGAAGCTGAAGGAATTATATTAATTATGAATGTGATAAGAAATGAAATGATTTTTTTCCTGAGAAACTGAATGTTATGGGGGAATGAATAAAAAATACTATTTCTATACTCACAAAACTTTATCAATATATGAATCATGATAGAATTCAAAATGATAAAAATAGGGGAAAACATTTTATTGAGTCCTTTATGAGGCTTCTTCGAACTTCTTTTAGTGGGTCTATTGATCCACTCATGGATGAGAAATAGATTAGTACCACTGAAAATATAATTTTGGTTCTCCAATGTTCAGAACATGAGAAATTCATTTTGGATGTATATCAGTTGGAAGGTGAGTCAGATAAATGGTGGAATCTTATCAAGAATACGAGGAAATGAGATGAAATTGACTCCAAGGAATGGGATGAGTTTAAGTACTTACTTTTCAATAAGAAATTTCCTTGTATTCTTCATATGAAAATGGAAAAGGAATTCCTCCAGTTAAATAAAAAGGACAATGAATCTGTTGGAGCCTATGAATAAATTTTTATAAGACTTGTGAGGTATGATTCTGGAATCATCATGAAATTGAAAAGTTAGGTTGATCAATTTTTAAGTGGTTTAAAACAAAGTCTATAAAGGGTGTTAGACATAAGGGATTTTAGTAGTCATAAATAAATCTTTTGGTGTTCCATAAAGGCGGAAATGGAGTTTGAAGTTAATATCATTATAATGGTTTTGAAAATAAAAGTAATATGAAGTTTAAATATAAATATAAAAACCATAGAGAAAAGTGGACGAGTTTTCCTTTATGTTCAAAGTGTGGGAAAGATCATGGTGAAAATTTTCTAAAGGGGAATGGTAAATATTTCAAGTGTGGAAAGGTAGGTCATCTAGAAAATGAATGCTGAAGTAATATAAAGAAGTTATCTAATGATATGAATAGAGATAAGGCTATATATAATGAACCCCCATACTTCAATTATTTAAGTGTTCAGAAAATGTACATTATGATAATTAATTCCCAAATCCAAGGGTTAACGATGATGATCGAAATTAGTAACCTCTTAAAGAAAAAGACAAAGGGAAATCACATGCGATCACTATTGGAAATGTGGAGTATGTAAATGAAGTGGTGGAATGATTGAGTATTTATGTAATGGAATTCAAGAATAAAGTTATATAAGTACTTTTATGGTATTATGAAATAATGGAACATTTATGTATTGGTCCACTATAGTTTTTTTACATAAGGATTTAAAATAATATAATGAATGGTACTGGTCACCATGAAAAGTGATTGAGGTGGTATGGTGATATATTCGGAAAAATATGATTAACAGAAAGATAACACTTAATATGTTCTTGATGCTGGGATAATGAAATAAAAAGATGTTTGGTTGTGATAAAATAAATAGGATAGTATTGATGAACTTGGGGTTGATAAGATGAAAAGGTGGCTTATAATATCATGGATTGAGTTTATAATTTTTTTGGATTTATTGTATGAGAAAAGAATTTATTTTTAAAAGCATGCATCTTTTCACCGAGTTTTTATAGTAATTTAGGTTATTATCATATTTCACGATAAAACATGATAATGTTCTTCACATGTTTGGTTTGTGAAAATTATGAGATATATCATGTTTTAAGGAAAAAATTACAAGTTTAGTGACGTTTTTTTTTTAAATTCTTGTATTTTAATCTTTTGGAAGGTTCATAATTGTAGTTATTTATGAAATTTTGTATGTTGAAAATTGGATGAGGTTTTAGAGATTAAAGTTTTATATCACCATATAAGGATTTATACATATTGGATAACTTATGCTAACCATTTTTTTTGTGACAAAGATAGATGGAATGACCTATAATTATATTTATAGATCTCATGATATGCTAATACACTAGGAATGAAAATTTCACTTTTATTTAATGGAATAAGTGATGAAGTGGAAATTAATTAAGGAATAATAAAGGGTGAGATTGTGTTGAAATAAAGTAAGTGTATATTTTTTTTTAAAAAATTAAACGTTAGGAAAATTATCTTGAAACAAAAATCTTATCCGAGTACCTTTATTTTCAATGAATCAAATAGTCCCTTTGATCATCACAGATTTATTGTTCAATGATGATTAACTTTATAATGACCATGTTCTCTATCAATCACCATCAGAAAATGATAGTTATATTTCTCTTCTATGTAAAACTTATCACTTTCCACCTATGTTCTCCAATGTGGAAAAATAGTTATGAGTTACTTCAGGTAACCGTTATGTTTCCAAATTTCCCTTTTTAAAGGGGGTTTTAGTATTCATTTTTTTGATGTTGGTTTCAATGAAAGGAACTTTTAATTATTAAACATTTGATAACCAAGATGAATTTTAAGGGACAAATTCATTTTAAGGGGGATAGAATGTAACACATGGGTATTTTTATGAAATATATTTTTAAATAATATGATTTCTTTAATATATTTAAATTCATGATACACGATTTTAATCTTTCACTACACACAACATTAGTTTATCTTAGGTTTCACGCAACACTGAGTTTTTATGAAACATCATTTTATTATTATAATTATTTAAAAAACAAAATTAAAATATCATCATTAGAATGGTGGGAATGAATACAATTAACTGAATTATGAATTTTTTTACACCTATATTTATAATTATTTTACCAATTAATTATTAATTAATGTAAAACCCTTTTTAAAATAAAAGGAAATGTTTTTTTGAAAAAGTATTTAAATGTGAACAACTGTGTTATAACAATAAAAAAATATAATTCTTATTTTATTATATTAATGAAATATATTTATAATATATTAAATATTATTATTTTCACATTCACCTTATGTATTTCTAGACATGATATAATAATAAATCCAATTTTATGCATAAAAGAAGTATTTTTCTAAAAAGATAATTTTTCCACCTTTTATATTACACTTGTTTTAAATAAAGTGTTTGAAACTTTTATAAATTATATATGAAAAAAATTCCCCTTTTTAAGCGATATATAAAAATTTAATTTTATTGAATTTTTGGTATTTTTCTATTAAGTTTCATATTTTGATGAACAGTGAAAAATATTGCATTTTAATTGAGAACAGATTTTTCATCGAAATAATTTTTGTTTTTAAATTATAATTTATGTTTTTTAATGTATAATTAGGTAAATTTTTTATCATTTCATATAATTTAGTTCATTGTAATCAATTTCACATTGAATTAGGTTATAAAAACATTTCAATCTTTTAGAGGTTTTCACTTTAAAAGACTGTTGTCTCATTTCATCAACGAGATTAATCTTAAAATAATATTAGCCAATTAAGATTTTTTAATTTTATAAAATTGATTCCATATTTGGAATCATAAGGTTTAAATTTAGTTATGATGTTCCTTTTATTTTTGGATAATATGAATAGTAACTTTAGTAATTTTTATTAACACAGTTAAGGGAAAATTAGGTATTTAAGGTAAAAATACTATTATAAATATTAGAAAAATACCCTAATACCATATAAAAAGTTATTATATGAATTTATTTCTACCCTTAAAACATAATTTTATAATTTTAATAATTTAATGGACAATTTTCCAAGAAAATTATTTAGATATCATTAAAATTAAAGAGAGTGAGAAAATGTTACACTCTTCATTTTAATAAGTATAAAATTTTTTAATATGGAGATAAAAAGAATACATACTTGACTATATATATTATTATTAAATTTAAAATGTTTATATTTATAATATAAATTTATTTTTAATTTTTAGTGAACAAATAATTATCATAAATAATTACAAAATAATCATACAATAATTATTCAATTAATGAAACAATCAATTAAATGATATTATAAACATTAAAAGAAATATAATTTAATTTAATTAAGCTGATAAAATAATTCTACAGGTTATTATATCATTTTATGGGTGTATTAAATGAATTGTATCAAATTTATCTCACTATATTTATTTTTATAATGTCAAAGCAATAAATAGTGTCATAATTGACACTTATAATGTTTTATGAAAATAATATTTTATTAAATTATTTATAAAACATATAATAATAAATAAGGATAAAGGGGATGATATATGGTCTAACATATCATAAATTTTCCATTTATGGTCCAATTTTCACATTATATGTAAAAAAAGTCCTCTTAATATTGAAATCCTTGTTACTATAGTTAAAATTAAAATGGCTTAATTAAGGGTTAATTAAAATGATAAGGTTTAAAATAACCCCGATATTTTTATAAAATCTATTAGTTGATTATATTACAATCTTAACATATCTTATCTTATAATTAGTGGAATTTTTTATGTATTTGGAATTATATTTATTTTATTATAAATTAATCTTTTGGGGAATTCCAAAAATGCCCCTCCCCTCTCTTATAAAAGAGAAAATCTTATTCTCTTTTGTTCACATTTCATAAATTATTTTGTCTAGAAAAAATCAGTCAAAATATCCTAACAACATTCCTAAATTCATCTTATAATCCTTAATTTTGGTATAAATCCAACCAAAGGAGTCCTTTTGTGATTATAAAAAGGAGATACCCAAAGAAGAGGTAACAATCATCAACAAACGTTTTTGTTTTACTTATTCCTTAAAACCATTCAATTAATTTTATTTAATGTTTATATAATAACCTAGGTATCCTAAATTTACTTATATATTGTTATATTAAGTTTTATACCTACACTCACACACACTTCTGTCAAATGGAATACACAATCATCGTTCGTGTGTACGCCAGACTACCGCCTCACGAACTGATATCACTCGTTCTTCTATTTCCACCTTTGAAGATTGTAAATAAAGATTTAATTTATATTTTTATATGATATATATTATATTTATGATGTATTTATTTTTATGGAATTATTATATAACACATACCTTCATACTTTACTTTTTTTGGAAATATGATAACTTCATTTGTGGACGTGTAGACTACCGCCTCCTCAAAGTGATGTGATTCGTTCACACATTACATGTAATGAATTAAGGATACGTTTAGTGAAAATATATGATATATATGAAATAATAATTATACAGTAATTATATTATATATATATGAATGTATATTTAATTTACTTACTTCCTTTCAATACGATATGAAATGGAACCAGCGTTCATGCGTATGTATGACCTACCATCTCCATGAACGATTTATTTCATTTTATATTTATATCTTTTATAGAGAACCATAAATACATATGTAATTAATATATATTATATTTCAATAATATTTATCATTCTGGATATAATGAAATCATAGTTTACGTATGAGTACTAATAATAACAAGTCAAAATATGTATAAGAAACGAAGAGGTTATTAGCCGAAACATAACTTAAACATGGAATTGTTAATTAGAAGGTAATATAAAGTCATATATAAATAATATATGGAATTATATACATGAATATAGATCTCTAATAGATGTTTAATAAACTTATATTTATTATACATGAAGTTTTCATGAGTACGATGTGGGTCAAGATATAAGGTAAGGGATTTATGTCTCACTTTTATTTTTGTGGGACACATGAGTTATACACTAATTTTTCCTTCTATGTGGTATATATACAACCAATGAATGTTTTTATGAGTATTATCTAGAATATTATTGTATTTTAATATCCATTTAATTTTCTTTTTTCCATGGGTAATACAATTCTTCTGATTATAAAGTGATGATTATTTATTTCACAGTCTAATCAATATTTGGGGTTATTTCGTTTAACCCTCTGTTAAGAAATATTTATCTTCCATGTCCATATTTTCTAAAAATATTTTCAAAAAATATTTTAATATTCTCTTATGGAGGTTTAAATTCATTTTTACCGATTTTGAATTTTTATTACATGGTTTGAAAGGAATATTTTTGTCATTTTACAAACAAGGTACTTTGTGACTTTTCTAGAAAAATTATGTAATAAATTTTTGTTTTAACTTATATGGATTGAGTATAATTTTTATTTTTCATGAATACTTAATTTTTTGAAGCTTCCTTTTCAATATTATAAGGTTATTTTCAAATAATTTTTTTCATAAAAAATTTCACTCTATTTTATGAAAAGAAAATGTTTTCAAAGAAGAAAGGATATTTTCCTGAAGTATTGTTTTCAAGTGATATATTAAAATTATTTTCCACCTAAGATATCATTATTTGATGTTTCCCATGTTTTATTGGGTTTAATATTCAATTATACCATTCTTATTCTTTCTAATAATGGTTAATTTTTATGATGCAATGAAATTTATTAAACCCATTTCTTTTCCATGGGTTAAGTTATGATTGCATGATGTTTACCCATTTCATTCCATGGGTTTTGAGATAATGAATGATTTATGTTCTTGTGGTATACATAAATATGGTTTTCCTTATGTGATGGGTGAGACCTATATATCCCTCCAATGCATTAGGTAAATATTTATTTATTATGATATAATGATGGAAGATAAGGAAAACAGATCCACTATGGGGAGGATGGGGAAACTCAATCACCTATAGGAAGATGTGGAAACCCGATCCCTTAGAAGGAAAGGACTATGACTATGGACGGTGGTGTGTATCACCCAATTAGCTTAGTCCTTATTAAGTGCCGTGATACATTTTGGAAATGACCTTTCCTTATAGAGAATGATATTACATGTTTATGCATCTACCAAAAATTCCATGTATTATTGAATTTTTATACTCTCATGACTCATGCGATTTGATTATCTTATGATTCATGTATTATGAATTTTAATTATTTATTCCCTGACTCATGTATATGATCCTTGATCTGTAGGGTATATTTTTATAATGTTAAAATCATGTTCTCACCCCCTTATGTTCATTATTATGATTATATATCTTCTTTTCTTACCTTTATTAAGCATATGAGATCAACATTTCTTATGTTTCCTTTCCCCAGGTTATGAAGAAAAGTTTTAAGTAAGAGTACTAAAGGGGAAGATCTTTATGAGATATCTTTATGATATTTCACCAAATTAGAATAATATGTTCCATGTTTCCAAAGGAACTAAAATATTATGGTCCTCAAGCATGTGTTTGTGTAACTAAATGAATATTCATATAAAAATTTGTAATATCCATGTTTGAAAATCCTGGGTTGTTATAGATCAGATCAGTACCGCGGATGCGAGTTCACGACATGGGTGTGATGAGGACGAAAATTAATCAGCGGTGGTTTGGGTTAGATCGAGGATCACTATTTTCCTAGTTAATGTGTGGTAATTATGTGTCGTGTGATGAGATTGGTTTTGATCAAAGGATGTGTGTGGGGTATCATGGAAGAATCCAATTTGTGTGGATGTGGTGGTGGCCAGACTATGATATCTTATGAGGTGGTTGGATGTGGTTAATGTAGTGAGCATTAATATCATTATTATTATTAATAATAAGGGTGATTAATAATACTATTTCTATTAATAATAAATTTTGTGAGATCATAAAAAATTAAATGAGATTTAATTTTAAATGAAAAAGAAGACCCCAAATGGGGAATTGTGCATGTGAAGATGAATGATAATGGGAGGAGGCTTGTTCCCTTCACCGTCTAATTATGCTCTATATTGAATTTTAATTTAATAATAAAAATATTTATTATTATTAATTGGGAGAAAGAAAATTGGAAGAGGGATAAGTGTTAGGTGCATGAGGAGTGGTGTCTGAATCAATAATACTCTTTCCATAAATTAAAAATATAATAATAATTATAATAAAATGTTATTATTATTTATTTTGGTTTTCAAAACTTAATTCGATCGTAACTTCTTTATATGATGTCAAATTGATGGGATATAAGTGGAATTGTAAACCTAACATTGAGATGATCATTTTAATACCAATGTTCGATAACTTTTTTGGACTCATGGATCAGGTCCAAAGTGAACCCAATAATAATAATAATAATAATAAAAATAATAAAAATAATAATTTGGAATCTAGAATCTGACATATCTCCCTCATGCGATGTTAGAATGATGAACCATCTGTGGAGTTGCAACCCTGATATTGAGGTGGATATTTTCAGACCAATACCGAGTATTTAATTCAGACTCATGGATTGGGAACATGAATCACCCTTTGTGTATTATGTGATGCAATGTGAATTCTCCACTAGGTATCTAATTTTGGAAAGTGAATATCCTATTCAGTGTGTTTTTACACAAGGATCGAAACTATATAATCTGTTTGTCCAGACAAGGACTTTTACATTAGTATGTGAGTGGAATTACATTTTTACATCAGATCGATGACGATCCTCATCCGTTCATGAAGATTTTGTCCGAGACATGTCATGTAGTACACTTACATGAGACGTAGCACTACATGGCTAGAAATCCATGTGCTGGTGAGGACACAAACATGCAATAGAGACAGAGCACATGTAGTGTGGGTCCCCTACACAGAGTGTACATCCTTTTGAGGAAAATTAAAACTCTCGTATCTCTATTTTTTGAACTCGTATTTTACCCCCTAAGTAGCCTATACTGAGTGTTTTTTCATGAATAATGATACGGTGTCCTTGATTGGGTATTTTGGGATTTTATGTGAGATGTTATGAGTGTAAAACTTATTTAGGAGGCACATGATGATGACAATGATCAAGGAGGATCACTAGAGGCTTCAATAGAGTGGAACCCCCCATCAGCTTAGGTCTGGGTCCTGTATCTACTGAGTGGAAAACCCTATTTAATAGAGTGCAGGTCCTTGTTAAACTAGAGTGGAACCCCCTATCACACCAGGGCATTATTTCTTGACCTATAGAGTCAAACCTCCTATCATCTTGGGAATGTGTGCTCTACCTAGTGAGTGGAAACCCCTATTGGATATTTTGTAGGTCCTCGTGACACTAGAGTGGAACCCCCTATTGCACCAGGGCATGGGTCCTTGACCTATAGATTGGAACTACTATCATCTTGGGAACGATTCCTTTACTTACTGAGTGAAACCTCCCTATTAGATAGGGTGAAGGTCCTTGATGACCAGATTGGAACCACCTATCGAATAGGGCATGAAACCTTGGATTACAAAGTGGAACCCCTGATGAAATAGGGTATGGGTCCTCTATGAATAATTATAGAGTGGAAACCCCCTTATACATTAGTGTGTGAGTCCTCTACTTGGAGATTGTGCCCCCTCAATTGTGTGACATAGTGTAAATGCATGGAACTTCGTACGATCACTTCTAAGAAGACATAAAAGATGCTGGGCATTATTGTTGGACCTTTGGAATTTTTAGAGACTCTCTTTCTAGGATAGGATTTGACATGAGGATCCCCTTACTCTCTCACTTGGGATTTTTTTTCTGAGAATATATATATATATCCATGATTCTAGATTTAGTTACTCTCATTCCATGGGTTGTGAAGATGTACGTGATATTCCATGTTCTTTCCTTGTTTATCTTCTCATGGTTGGATGAATTTTCTCTCCTGATATGGGTGGAAAAGACTCATCTTGTAGTTCATCTACACACAAGGTTGATATCCTTATGTTTGGAGGAGGTTTCTCTCTCTCTTGGTTTGGGTTGGGTTATTATCTTTCATTGTTTCCTCTTTACTATCTATTCTCATTGTGTATATTACTACTCTCCCTTTATCTTTTTGGGTTTCTTAATGGGTATGTATATACTAAACACTTTGTGGGATTTTCCCACATGTTTTGTGTCTTACAAAAAAAAAGGTCAAATATGATTACAGAGGATCTGAGGGATACTTGGTGCCTTGGACCACATATGACTGTTGTGGGTCGAGCCTCGCTGGGTCGGGTAGTTACAAGTTGAGCCCTGTTGGGTTGGGTCATGAAAAATCAGTATCAAAGGCGGTTGGATCCTTGACATAGTGTTTTGAGTAGTCCCCATATTATGTTATGGTTGGGATTTGAGAAACATTATCAAAGTGTCACAAGTGAGAGTCTTAGTATAGGGAACCCAATGATGTCTTGGGAAACTCCATTCACCAGGTCCTTGAATGCCTACTTATCAACTCAGCATATCAAGATATTTGTTGTAGGGATCAATGGTACATTCATCATATAGGATTTAGTCTTTGAATATACTTCTTGAGTCAAATCCCCATTATATATATATATATATTTTCATCTGACCATGGTATGTCATTATTAATTTTTTAGGATGCCTTTATGACAAAATCTAACCAGAATATCAATTCCGAATCTTGACCATGATCTTATGAGTGATGCAGCCTCAGTTTAGGGTCCATCATGTGACGTATTTCCTCTAGGTGGGTAGTTAGTAGCACCCCAACCTATCGAGAAATAAAGAGTACCATTATAATTGGATGAGGACGAACATTGTATTAGCGAACTCTATGAGTTCTAGTGCTAGAGGCCACTGAGGTTCTGCAATCAGCTAGATCCCTAGGTAGCAGAGGATTGGTTGGAGCTGGTGATCTGAGTTTTTCAAGTTTGTGCATATCCTGATAAATCAAATGGTTTCACTAACAACCATTTCTCTTCATAGAGAAGAAGTTGGTTTTGGGGGTACTTATAGATGATTCACCAATACTAAGTGTGCATTGTGGGTTCTGGAGAGAGAGATCACTCAGGTTTCATGTTGATCCAAATCCCCTTCTTAAGTTATCGAGGTCAGGCACGATCCCATGGTTTTGATATCCAACTCAGATGGGATCCCTTTCTATGGTTGTCCTCACAGCAATAATTCTTCATGAAAAAATAGAGCATTAGTAGAGCCTTGTTTTAGTGATTTTCAACATGGATTAATACATGAAAGAAAGGGGCGCACTTCCCTCATCAAGATGCTTTCTTATGATGTGATCTAAAACCACGAGGGGGAACTCAGCTCTATCCCAAAGTGGATAGTATTTAGGTGTGGTAGATGATTTCCTTTGAATTTTATTTCTTATGTCCTTATGATGTGCTAAGATGTCGGAGCGAGCCCTAGTTGTGGTGGTCAGGCAAGAAAGGGGATGGATATCTTCATGTGGTAGGATATTGTGGCTCAATGTATTTATGTGTGGTTTGGGGTATGAAATGTGTCTCCACTACTCAAAATATAGTTATAACCCATAGTCCAAAACCACATTTCCATTTACATAGCCCTTGTTCAAGACCTATAGATACCAGTGGAGTAATTTTTTATCAACCCTTATGTTGGAGGCTCCAGCATAGAGGATCAATGATCACACATTTCTGCTGATGGAGCGAACATAATCTATGAGGAGAGAGAGATATACTCACACAAAATGTTTCCATAGTGGCAGTAAGACCCTATGATGTTTTCCTCACCATGGACTGGTCATTTACTATCCATACTCAGATGATTTCTACTAGTGGGTGTAGTAGTGCTTCCATTTTTCTAGGATGGGGTTTTAATCCTTTGATTAGGAGTGATCCCCGATCAAGGAAGGATTATCTCATTTTCAAGAGGTTAAAAATGATTCCTTATAATTTAGATAGTATTACCCTTGGATAAATAGAGGATATAAGATTTTAGTTACATGTGATGGTGGGGGATTATGAGGGAATACTTCTTGATGACATGTTAGGTTTACCTCACCATAAAGAGTTTTTATTCTACATGGACTTTCACCATGGATAACCTGATATTTTTTCTAGTGTATCAGATGACCCAATGTAGCTTTGAGAGCTAGAGGTGCGGTTGGATGATTCTGAAGAGCAGGGGATTCATAAGACCATGTGTGTTCTCCTAGGAAGCCTAGTGTTGTTTTCCTGAGAGGTGGATGGAAGCTTGAGGTCAGGTGTGGATTGACGTCACCTGAACCAGGTGACAATAAGAGAAGAGTATTTATCACCTGAGAATAGATGAATCCTTCAACCAGTGGTTTGGGATGAATTGGTTCTCAATTTTTAACCTCAAGATGGGTTATCACTAACCCCAGGTTTAAGAGGTGGATGTATCGAGTATGGCTTACTAGAGTCGCTATGGTTTCTTTGAGTTCTTAGTGATACCCTTTGGCATGTTGAACACCACAACATATTTCTCAAGAAATATTAGTCATATCCTTAACCTTTCTTGGATTCGTTCGTGGTAGTCTTTTGTGTTGGTACCCTCATGTCCTCGGTGTCATGGTTGGAGCATGAGAGACATATGAGGGTGGTGTTATACTTGCTCTGAGAGTGCTAGTCACATGGAATCTCTAGTGGAGTAAGTTCAAGATTCAGAGGTTCAATTCTCATTATATGTATTCTCATACATGGTAGTGATGGTGAACCCTATTATGGTTAAAGTGGCATGAGCTTGAGGGCCACCTAGGGTGTGGTCATAGAAGTAGATTCTTATAGTGAGGTATTCTAGCCACTATTGTCGATCAAGGTGACATATCAGTTGACCACTTTATAGTTGACCCTTATGGGTGAGGATGGTGAAGCATACCTATAATTGATGGTTGTTACCCCTCCACTTCCTCAGTGAGTTAGGGAGATACGACATGGGGATATCGACTGAGGGATCTTGCATGATAGATATCCATATGAGATTCACTAGATAGATATTCTAAAGAAGGAATCACATCATCCATTTTCAATGACATATAGTGGTTCTAGCCACGTTATGAGAAGAGGTGATGATAGAGTTTCAAACGTCTCATTTGGTTGTACATCCCATTGTAGGGAAGATATATGGAAGATCCAGATGTAGGCTTGGTGTCCCCAACATTTTCCATAGTTTTTTATTATTATGGAGGAAAAACATTGAATAAGGGAATAATGTAGAGACTCTTATTTTTCCATGTAAGACATTGGAATATTCCTATTTTTTTTCTGGATCCAAGAACTGAGACAACACCTGATTTTGAAGCCTAATGAGACTAAAATTAATTTTAAAAAAATATGAAAAATATTTTATATCATGTGCATGTGGTTTTTTATAAAAAATATGAATATCTCACAAATCGATTCCTAGATCTGAAATATGAGACCACAATTGAATCTGTACATAGGGTTTACCATAGGCGCGACCTAATGTTGGTTGGAATGAGATGTTTAGACAAGGAAGCCATTTGAAGGTGTATTATATAAATTAGTTAATTTAATTAATTTATTTAATAAACATAATCCAAGTAAATAAAAAATAGAGACTATTATGAGAAATTTTAGACCACCATTGAATTTGGAATTTGAAGTTTATCCTAGGTGCAACCTAAGGTTGGTTAGAGTGGGATGTTCAGATGAGGCAGTTGTTGGTGGGTGAATTTATTTAAAATAATTTATTTATTTATTTGTTTTGAATTAAATGAACTGTACTATTTTAATCTATAAATATGATACTCTAGAGAATCTCAAGGGTTATCCATATAACCCTTTGATCATTGATAGAAACTTTCACCCAATCGTAGTTGACATATTGAGATTCAATGATGACTGGTGATTAGATCAAGTTGAATCGAGAAGTGGAAGATGTAGAAGATTGTATTCATCACTAGAGGAAGAATTCTACACCGAAAATCGATTAATAATCGAGGTAGGACTCATGAATTGTTGTTTCTAGACCTTTTGATTAAAATATTTAAGAATGAATTATTATCTGTTTTTTATCATGCTATTGCATGTTCTTCACATGAGACCTATAGATGAATTATGTTTATTTAATTTTTTTTATTCTTGTGTCCTCTATGTTCTCACAACATATATTCTCGATATATGATCATTGGACCAAAAATGTATTCTCATCGATGTTTTTACCTTTGTTCTTGTGCCTCTCTCCCACCATTCTTTTCGTTATTTGTCGTTGGCCCATGGGGTTGTGGTTTGACATTTTTGGGGTGGGTTCAAGCATGATTGAACCCCTAGAATCATGATGGTTATGAGAAAAACGAACGAGATAGTGTTTATGAATAGATTATATTGGTACTATGGGTGCAGTTTAATGATCAAGGTGTGTTGGGATGACGATTGATTAGAGGTGGTTTGGGTCAGATTGGGGATCCCCATTTACCTAGTTGACGCACAAAGATGATGTGAGATATGATGAGATTAGTTCCAAGTGGGGGCCATGTATGATGTCTCATGTCAGTGGCTGATTTGTGTAGATGTGGTGATGGGAAGACTTGGATCTCCGATGAGGTTGTCGGACATCATAAAAGTAATGAGTATTATTATTATTATTATTATTAAGGGTGATTAGTATTATTATCATTTATAATAATAAGGGTAGCGAGTTAATAAAAAATTAAATGTCATTTTATTTTAAATGTAAAAGAATACCCCAAATGGGTCACAATGCACATGAAGATGAATGAGAATGGGGGAGGCGTGTTCCCTTCACTTCTAATTATATTGTATATTCATTTTAAATATAATAATAAAAATATTTATTATTATTAAATTGGGTAAAGAAAATTGGAAGAGGGATAAGGGTTAGACGCATAAGGAGTGGTGCCTGAAGTATGAACACTCTTTCCATTAATTTTAAATATAATAATAACAATAAAAAAATATTATTATTATTATTTTTGGTTTTCAATCCTAAATTTGGCTTTAAATTATTCATACAACATCAAATTGTTGACCCATTAGTGGAATTGTTACCCTAGAATTGAGATGGTCATTTTAAGGCCAATTTTGGATACTTTTATCAGACCCATGTCTTGGGTATATGGAGTTCCCAATAATAATAATAATAATAATAATAATATGGAATATAGTATCTGAAATATCTTCCTCATACGATGTCAGAATGACGAACCATCTATGGTGTTGAAACCCTAATATTGAGGTGGATGTTTTGAGACAAATATAGGGTATTTAATCTAAACTCATGGCTCAAGACCATGAAGTACCATTCGTGCATTATGTGGTGAAATGTGAATTTTTCACAAGGTATCCGATTTTGGAAAGCGAATATCCTATCCCAATAATTTTTCCATGTGGATCACAACTATGTGATTTGTTTGGACATTTTGGAAATTTTGTATAGGAGTATCATCGGAATTAAATTTTTTCCCTCAAACCAGTGATGATCCTAGGGTGTTTATCATGATTTTGGATGATATATATCATGTATTACCTTAAACATCATGTAGTACTTTATGATCAACAAGCCATGTGCTGGAGAGGACACGACCAGGAAACATAGTAGGAGCACATGTCATGTGGGTCTCCTACACGCAATGTACCTAATTTTTAAGAAATTTCAAACCCTTATATCTCTATTATTTGAACTTGGATTTTGGCCCATGAGTAGCCTATCCTGGGTATTTTTCCATGCACACTGCGATGATGCCATAGATTTTAGATTTTGGGATATGTTTTGATATATTCTTGGAATGATTCTTATTTAGGTGGCACTTGATTATAGTAGTGATCAGACAGGATCACCAGAGGCTTCTATAGATTGGAACCCCCATTAGCTTTGGTACAGGTCCTCTATCTATGAAGTAGAAACCCAATATCATATAGGTCATGAGTCCTAATGATAATAGAGTGAAAACCCTATTCCACACCAAGGAATATTCCTTGAACTATAGAGTGGAAATCCCCATCAGCTTGGTAACGAGAGTCCCCTACCTACTGAGTGAAACCCTCCATCAGATAGGATGTGGATCCTCGTGAAACTAGAGTGGAAACCCTCGGTCACACCGGGGTACTAATCCTCAACCTATAGAGTGGAACCTCCATAATCTTGGGCACTGGTCCTATACCTACTGAGTGGAACCCTCTACCAGATAGGGAGTGGGTCCTTTATGACTAGAGTGGAACCCCATATTGAATAGGGTGCATATCCTAGATTTATATAGTGAAACCGTACTGATGAATCAGGGTGCAGGTACTCTGCAGATACTTATAGAGTGGACCCCCTAGAACACTAGGGGGAAATACCTCTACATGGAGATTGTTTCACCTCTATTGTGTGGCATAGTGTAGAAGTGTGTACCTTCACACATATACTTTTTGGCAGATATGTGAGATTCCAGGAATCATTTTTGGACCTTTGTAACTATTGGAAACTGTTTTCCTAGGATGGTCTATGTGATGGAAATCCTCTTACTCTCTTGTTTGGGATTATTTTGATGATAATATATATATATAGGTTGTTGGATTTAGTTACTCTCCCACCATGGGTTGAGAAGATGCATAGGGTATATCTTTTTTGTGTTGGATGAGGCTACTCTCCTTCCATGGGTGGGAAAGACTCGGAATGTAGTTAATCTACACATTATATTGATCTCATTATGTATGTATGAGGTTACTATATCTCTTTGTTTGGGTTAATCTATTCTCTTTCACTATTTCCTATTTACTATATATTCCTATTAAGTCTCTTAATTCTCCCACTTTAGATTTCAGGGCATCCTACTAGGTATGTATATACTCACCCTTGCATGGGAATTTCCCACATGTTTCGTGTCTTATGTAGATGATAGATAGGTCAACAAAGATTACATAGGATCTTAGGGATACTTGGTTCCTTGGACTATATACGTTGGTTGTGGCTTGAGGATAAAGAGTAGGGATATCTTAACATTTTTACTTTTCCTTCCAGTTTTTCAGGTTAAAAATATTTCTATTTGGGTGTGTATTTTTCCCCTTTAAGTTTAGTTTACACTACCATACTCTTGTACAGTCTAGTGGTTTTACATGCATGCTTTTTCTATAGTTTTTTCATATTTTAATTTTATTCCTTTTCACTTTTACATCGAGATGGTTGCGTGTGTGTGTACTAGTACTTGGTAAAAGGTGTAACACCCCGAGATTTTATGACAAATATTATTTTAATTTCATTAATGTATTTTGTTGTATTCTACACCAAGATTACCTTGTGTTATACGCAACACCGTATTAGCTTGCAGAATATGCAACACTATTCTTGGACCGTGTTACACACAATTTTGATAATAGTTATTCTACGCAACATTGAGTATATATATATATATATATTAAATGTATAAATGAAATATGGTTGGATTCTGTTATACGAAACAACGAAGGATTCTTTCACAACACGCAACCCTGACTTGGCCTGCATTACACGCAATCACGACCTTCCTCGATAGCATGTGTTGTACGCAATACCGGGTTTTAATAAACAATGATATATTATTATAATATTGTCATAAACTAGCCTTTATGAATAGTATTAACTAAATTTTTAATTTTATAACATTATTATTCATCTTACACATTTTCTAGAACATGGTATAAGAACAAAATAAATTTTTCGGGTAAAATAAGTATTTTTCAAAAAATGCAGTTTTGCCGCCTTTGGATGGCGCACCCACTTTAAATCTGGTTTTTGACATGTTTATAAGTTCAGTTTGAAAAAATAAAATTATTCTTTGGAATCAAGAAATAAAAATTTACTTTGGATAAAATTTTCATATTATTCTGGTAACTTTCACATTTTAATGAATAGTAAAAACATGCTATATTTTAATTAAAAACAACTTTTTTCATCGTAATATCTTATGTGGTTAAATTGTAATATTGAATGGTTTTAAAGTATAAATAGAATATATTTTTACCATTTAATATAATGTATGTCATTATCATTGATTTTACCTTGAATTCGTAGGTTAAATCAATTCAATCTTTTGCAATGTTTTAAACAAAAACCCGTTTTTATTCGACAACAGGATTAATTTTAATTTAATTTCTGCAACTTCTGTGTTTTGAATTTTAAAAAATGGATTCCATATTTGGAATTAGTGGGTCCAAATTATGTTAATAGGATACTTTTTATTTTTGGGAATTATGAATAGTAACTACGGTAAATTTTATTTACCATAGTTAAAGGTAAATCGGGTAATTAAGGGTAAATATAATATTATAAAATTACCCTAACACATGAAAAAATTCTATTTGATGGCTAAAAGTAAACCCATATCAACTAAGGGTCGGATTATATTCATTTTATGGACTTTTTACCATGAAAATAATTTAATTATTATTAAAACCAAAGAAAGTGACAACATGTCACTCTCTTAAATCTTATAAGTATAATAATTTTAAATTAGTGATAAACATCATAAAATTTCGAACATGAATAGTCTCCAGAAAGATAACAAAATTATCTACATCATGAGAATTTATTTATAATTTTTTGGGATTAAATAATTATCATTAATTGTGACACAATAGTGATGCAGAAATTGTTTATCTAGTGAAAAATCAAGAATATTGTTTTTTTACACTAATAGTGACCATAAAATGCACAAATACCTAAAAAAAACTTATTTTCCATGTAAATGTAAACCATAAGCATACAATGGTAGAATATTTGACCATTTGGAGCCTTATAAAAGCGATTATGACCCTTATATAATTTTATTTTAAATGATGCCAAAGTTGTCACCTTCATAATTTAAGAAATATAACAATTTAAATATTGTGATTTTAAGATGATAAATTAGAGTAAAAGTATTATTGTGAAAGGTAATATATTTATATTAATCATATGATTTTATTTTAAATTTTTATACAACAAATAATTATATTAAATAATTATACAAAAATGATGTAGTAATTATTTTATTAAGAGATAAACCAAATAAATGGTTTTAAAAATAATAAAATAAATATTATATGAACTATTTAATGTTATACACTAATTTTATAGATACATATGACCGTTTATTAATATATTAAAGCTTTTAGTTCGAACATATCTTCTGTATATATTTTATTTAAATTCAAATAAATGAATAGTGTCAAAATTGACACTATTCTTATTTTACAAAAATAACATATTATAAAATTGTTTAAAAATCACAAAAATATTTAAAAATTATAAATTTTTATTTATATGGTCTATAATGTTATTAAGTAAACAATTATGGAAAATTCACAACAAATAAGTAATTATTTGTTATAATTTAAAATTTATAATTTTATTACCACAAATAAACTTAAATAGATTAAATAAGGATAAATGAAACTGATAAGGTTTAAAATAAGATCCAAACATGTCTAAATTTGATTGGTTGATGAGATTACAACCCTATGTCATCTAATCTTCGAATATGAGTAATTTTTGGAGGTTTTTAAGTGGGGTTAGATTTATTATAAATTAATATTTTTAAGAATTCCAAAGGTGCCCCTCTCCTCCCTTATAAAAGGACACCTCCTCCCCCTCCTCCTCACACCAATTTGAGCACTCAAGCTCGGCCAAACCCTGCCAAAATCCCTTCTCCACTTCCCTAGAATAATCCTAGAGGTCCTGGTCTTCTTAAAAGACCAATATTAGTTCCCTAAGTGGAGGATACAAAGAGGCGTTTCAAAGAAGAGGTAATATCCATTACCGATCTTTTCAATTTCTTTCTTCTTCAACTTCTTCTTATTTAGTTGTTTCATGATAAAGTAATAACATCAGTATTACATAAATACTGATATGTTATTATAAATATGAAACAACCCTAATTCACCTTCTATCCATCCTACGGAAAAATGAAATCACCGCGCGTGCGTACGTACGGAATACCGTCTCCACGCCGTGGTGTAATCTATTTTTACACCATCACTTTACAAGGATGGGTATAATGGTGTAATGAGTAACTATATATGATTATTATAAAGTGATATTGATACTGAAATAGTATACATACACTTCAACACAATTCCACGACCATGGGAACGATCTCATCGCTCGTGCGTACGTACAGACTACCGTCTCCATGACGTGATGAGATTCATTCTCAATGATTTACCATTCATGAATGATTATAAAGTATATATAATCAGTACTAATTAAATATATGACCTTATAATGATACTGGAATTATTTATATGTATGTCATCTACTTAATTCCATTCAATTCAATAAGGAAATGAAAACAACGTTCATGCGTACGTACGGACTACCGTCTCCATGAACGGTGTATTTCTTTCCATTTAATGATTTATTATATATATGTATATCCTGAATATATATATATATAAATCATGTTTTATGTTCTGGAATTAAGTAATCATGATCTAAGTAATCATATGAATAATTACAAGTCAAAACACGGACGACAAATGAAACAATTTTACCCAAAACGCTCTTTAACATGGAATTTACAAAAGAACGGGTAATATAAAGTCATAAGTGAACCATATATGATATCATAACAATGAATATGATTCTGTAATAAGTAAATGACATTATTTAAATCATTATACAGGAGGTTCAGACACTTACGAAGCAAATCGGACCTAAGGTAAGGGAAATATCACAATCTCATTTTTATCCGAGATTGTTTATACTTTGGTATTTACTGGGGTTTATTTTATCATCCACATCTATGTTCCCTCAATATGTAATATTGTTTCCATCCACTTAAAATAGTTTAAATCCAATTTGACCCTTCGGTGAGTTTTTAGTAAAGAATATGAAAGGAATCTTTTGTCATTTTTTCGTACGAGGTACTTTTTGACTTTTCCGAAAAAAGTACGAAAGAATGTTTTTTTAACTTATACGGCATGGATGGATTTTTAAAACATTATTTCCAAGAATATTCCTTTACAAATTTTCAAGTTTATTTTTAATAAAATTCTTTTAGTTTAAAATTGTAAGACATGTTAAGAAAGGAAAATGTTTTTGAAGTAGAAAGGATATTTTCCTCAAGAATGGAGTTCAAGTGTTTTATCAAAATTATTTTCCATCTAAGATAATAAAGGGTTGCGTTTCTATCCCTATTATTGCATGGATTTGATTATATTGTGATGGAAATATTTTTATGAATTCCTTTATCTTATATGAATTGTTTTATGATGTCATGTTGCTTAAGAATCCCATTTTTATTACTTGGGTTATGCAATGATGTATGTTTTAAGATTTTGTGGAACACATAAGAATGGTATCATTATGAGATGGGTGGGACCTATATCTCCCTCCAATGCATTGGGTAAAGATTTTATATCTCATGAGATATACAGGGCTGGAATGGTAGGTTATACCTGTTCAGTGAAACAGGACTGAAACGAGGGTTACTCGATTCAGAAAGGGACTTTGTCCACTAAGATAGTCTTGGCAATGAGTCTTGACTAACAAGAAATGATTCTCTATGATTATGTGTGAATGCCACAAAGTTTCATGTTTTAAGTTATGATTCTTGTGATTACATTTCACTACCATGATTTATCCCATGTTTTGAAATTATGCTCTCTTTTGCAGGTTATGATTTCCAAAATGTTATGTTCTTATGAATACGATGTGATTGATATTTCTTTTGTTTACCCTTACTGAGCATTTGAGCTCACCCTTTTATGTTTTCTTTTCCCCAGGATATAAAGAAAGGTTTTAGGTAAAAAAAAGGAAGATCTTTATGGGAGATGTTGAAGATCTTTCACCACGATTAGAAGATTTTATTCCGAGTTTCCAAAGACACTAAACTATTACGATCCTTGTGTGTGTGTTTTTGTTATGTACTAAGTATTCCGCAAAAGTAATGTAAAGTCCATGTAAGTCAGGCTTCGGGTCTCTATAGTTGGTATCAAAGGAAAAGTTTAGTCAACCTTTGGAAACTAGGATGCGAGAACTTCAGTGAGATCCCTAGAGATATTTCTAAGGTATGTCTAGGGATGTCTCTAAGGTTAAGTATACGTATAGGTTATAGTCCTAGAATTGCGCTAACGATCTTAGAATTTAACCTAAGATGTTAGATATTGAGGGTACTCCCCCTTTATAATGTTTTTTCCCTAGCATGATTTTTTCCTCTCACCGAATTCTTTTTGTGTTTTAGTTAATGGAGGGAACCAGAAGGAATTTGGTTAAGATTGAATCCAATGGACAAATTGGTGACTATGGGCAACAAAATTGGGTAATTCCTAGAGAGAAAGATATTGTGATTATGCCGAATCAGTCATCGCGATATATGATTAACAAGGTGAAATTTAGTGGTATGGCTAATTCATCAAAGAAGAGGAAGATAAACTATTATGCATGTTCGCATGTTGAGGAGCATAAAGAAAGGAAGATTGATATTTCTAAAGAAGGGAAGAAGAACCTTGAGGAATACCTCAAATGGAGGGACCGATGTTATCTGTGTGGAGAAAAGGGTCATAGAGTGACAGATTGTTATGGAGTTCAATGTCTTATTTGTGGAGAACATGGGCATTACCCAACTCAATGCCCTGACCTAAAAAGTTACTTCTAAATCAAGGAAGGAATTATTCCAGGACAATCATTGAAGTGGATGGACTAAAGTGTTTATGTATTGGTATTCAAGAATAATGTTGTTGAGGTACTTTTATGGTGTACTGAAATATTTATGTATTGGTCTATTGTGGTTTTCAATAATTTTAAGGTACCGGTAACCATGAAAAGTGATTCAAATATTTTGGAAAGTAGATGATATGCGCATCATGAAGGGATAAGGAGAAAATGAAATGTTTGATAGTATTCATGAGCTCATGATTGATATAAGGACTAAGTGATATCATTGTTTGAGTATATAGAATTTTGAGGATTTTGGTATGTGGAAAGTGTTAACTTTTAACTGCATTCATGTTTTCACTAAGTTATTCAAGAGAATACATGATTAAGGACTTTGAATGTTTGGAATGTGACCAACAAAACATATCTTATGATATATGGGGATCGATGATGGTGGATAAGCCTAAAGATTGGAATGGATTATGTTGGACATAAGTTATTATTGTTTAAGGATAGAAGTTTTTTTTATTCTATATTATTTATGGGATGTTATAGTAATGTAGTTTTAGAAAAAGGACAACCTGAAGGACGGGCGACAGCCCATCGCGTCGGACAAGGCTGTAGGAATCGAACCCACAACCGAAGTGCGACTGGCCTTTATCGCCTACCACTGGCCTACAGGAAGTCCCTGTTTAGTAGAAACTAGTTTTGTTATATTAAGCAGTATGATATATGAAGTATAAGTCCATTTTAGGAACAATATATGATTAATCTCACTATAGATCAACTTATGTATATAATTTTTGCTAACCTTTTGTTTGAGACAGATGGAATGACCCGTCATTCTATCACATGATCTGCTAACACTTCACGAATAACAAATTCAACTTCATTTATTTAAGAGATGAAGTGGAAATTGTTCAAGGCACGAACAAAAGTGAGATTGTACCAAAATAAAGTAAGTATTTATTCTAATTCAAACTCTTCAACTTTAATGAAATGATCTTGAAAACCAAAAATGTTGTCCTAGTGCCCTTATATCCGATGAATCAGATGGTACCCTAGATCATCACAAATTTATGGCTTTGTGATTGCTAGCTTTTCCATAGCCATGTTCTCTACCACTCTCCATCAGAACATGATGGTTAGATTTCTCTTCCATATCCATATTTTCACCTATGTGGAAACCCAGTGATTAGTTTATTTGGGTAACCGTTACGTTTCATACTTTTGTTTTTAAAGATTGGTTTTGTTATTCCTTTTTACGATGTGGGTTTCTATTAAAGAAACTTTCAAGTAGTAAACCATTTATAACCCCGACGAATTTCGAGGGCGAAATTCATTTTAAGGGGGGTAGAATGTAACACCCCGAGATTTTATGAAAAATATTATTTTAATTTCATTAATGTCTTTTGTTGTATTCTACACCAAGATTACCTTGTGTTATACGCAACACCGTATTAGCTTGCAGAATATGCAACACTATTCTTGGACCGTGTTACACACAATTTTGATAATAGTTATTCTACGCAACATTGAGTATATATATATATATATATTAAATGTATGAATGAAATATGGTTGGATTCTGTTATACGAAACAACGAAGGATTCTTTCACAACACGCAACCCTGATTTGGCTTTCATTACACGCAATCGCGACCTTCCTCGATAGCATGTGTTGTACGCAATACCAGGTTTTAATAAAAAATGATATATTATTATAATATTGTCATGAACTAGCCTTTATGAATAGTATTAACTAAATTTTGAATTTTATAACATTATTATTCATCTTACACATTTTCTAGAACATGGTATAAGAACAAAATAAATTTTTCGGGTAAAATAAGTATTTTTCAAAAAATGCAGTTTTGCCGCCTTTGGATGGCGCACCCACTTTAAATTTGGTTTTTGACATGTTTATAAGTTCAATTTTAAAAAATAAAATTCTTCTTTGGAATCAAGAAATAAAAATTTACTTTGGATAAAATTTTCATATTATTCTGGTAACTTTCACATTTTAATGAATAGTAAAAACACGCTATATTTTAATTAAAAACAACTTTTTTCATCGTAATATCTTATGTGGTTAAATTATAATATTGAATGGTTTTAAATTATAAATAGAATATATTTTTACCATTTAATATAATGTATCTCATTAGCATTGATTTTACCTTGAATTCGTAGGTTAAATCAATTCAATCTTTTGCAATGTTTTAAACAAAAACCTGTTTTTATTCGACAACGGGATTAATTTTAATTTAATTTCTGAAACTTATGTGTTTTGAATTTTAAAAAATGGATTCCATATTTGGAATCAGTGGGTCCAAATTATGTTAATAGGATACTTTTTATTTTTGGGAATTATGAATAGTAACTACGGTAAATTTTATTTACCATAGTTAAAGGTAAATCGGGTAATTAAGGGTAAATATAATATTATAAAATTACCCTAACACATGCCAAAATTCTATTTGATGGCTAAAAGTAAACCCATATCAACTAAGGGTCGGGTTAGATTCATTTTATGGACTTTTGACCATGAAAATAATTTAATTATTATTAAAACCAAAGAAAGTGACAACATGTCACTCTCTTAAATCTTATAAGTATAATAATTTTAAATTAGTGATAAACATCATAAAATTTAGAACATGAATAGTCTCCAGAAATATAACAAAATTATCTACATCATGAGAATTTATTTATAATTTTTTGGGATTAAATAATTATCATTAATTGTGACACAATAGTGATGCAGAAATTGTTTATCTAGTGAAAAATCAAGAATATTGTTTTTTTACACTAATAGTGACCATAAAATGCACAAATACCTAACCAAAACTTATTGGCCATGTAAATATAAACCATACGTATCCAATGGTCGAATATTTAACCATTTGGAGCCTTATAAAAGTGATTATGACCCTTATATTATTTTATTTTAAATGATGCCAAAGTTGTCACCTTCATAATTTAATAAATATAACAATTTAAATATTGTGATTTTAAGATGATAAATTAGAGTAAAAGTATTATTGTGAAAGTTAATATATTTATCTTCATCATAGGATTTTATTTTAAATTTTTATACAACAAATAAGTATATTAAATAATTATACAAAAATGATGTAGTAATTATTTTATTAAGAGATAAACCAAATAAATGGTTTTAAAAATAATAAAATAAATATTATATGAACTATTTAATGTGATAAACTAATTTTATAGATACATTTGAAATTTTATTAATATATTAAAGCTTTTAGTTCGAACATATCTTCTGTATATATTTTATTTAAATTCAAATAAATGAATAGTGTCAAAATTGACACTATTCTTATTTTACAAAAATAACATATTATAAAATTGTTTAAAAATCACAAAAATATTTAAAAATTAAAAATTTATATTTATATGGTCTATAATGTTATAAAGTAAACAATTATGGAAAATTCACAACAAATAAGTAATTATTTGTTATAATTTAAAATTTAGAATTTTATTACCACAAATAAACTTAAATAGATTAAATAAGGATAAATGAAACTGATAAGGTTTAAAATAAGATCCAAACATGTATAAATTTTATTGGTTGATGAGATTACAACCCTATCTCATCTAATATTCGAATATGAGTAATTTTTGGAGGTTTTTATGTGGGGTTATATTTATTATAAATTAATATTTTTAAGAATTCCAAAGGTGCCTCTCTCCTCCCTTATAAAAGGACACCTCCTCCCCCTCCTCCTCACACCAATTTGAGAACTCAAGCTCGGCCAAACCCTGACAAAATCCCTTCTACACTTCCCTAGAATAATCCTAGAGGTCCTGGTCTTCTTCAAAGACCAATATTAGTTCCCTAAGTGGAGGATTCAAAGAGGCGTTTCAAAGAAGAGGTAATATCCATTACCGATCTTTTCAATTTCTTTCTTCTTCAACTTCTTCTTATTTAGTTGTTTCATGATAAAGTAATAACATCAGTATTACATACATACTTACATGTTATTATAAATATGAAACAACCCTAATTCACCTTCTATCCATCCTATGGAAAAATGAAATCACCGCGCTTGCGTACGTACGGAATACCGTCTCCACGCCGTGGTGTAATCTATTTTTACACCATCACTTTACAAGGATGGGTATAATGGTGTAATGAGTAACTATATATGATTATTATAAAGTGATATTGATACTGAAATAGTATACATACACTTCAACACAATTCCACGACCATGGGAACGATATCATCGCTCGTGCGTACGTACGGACTACCGTCTCCACGACGTGATGAGATTCATTCTCAATGATTAACCATTCATGAATGATTATAAAGTATATATAATAAGTACTAATTAAATATATTACCTTAGTATGATACTGGAATTATTTATATGTTTTTCATCTACTTAATTCCATTCAATTCAATAAGGAAATGAAAACAGCGTTCATGCGTACGTATGGACTACCGTCTCCATGAACAGTGTATTTCTTTCTATTTAATGATTTATTATATATATGTATATCCTGAATATATATATATATATATATATATATATATATCATGTTTTATGTTCTGGAATTAAGTAATCATGATCTAAGTAATCATATGAATAATTACAAGTCAAAACACGGACGACAAATGAAACAATTTTACCCAAAACGCTCTTTAACATGGAATTTACAAAAGAATGGGTAATATAAAGTCATAAGTGAACCATATATGATATCATAACAATGAATATGATTCTGTAATAAGTAAATGACATTATTTAAATCATTATACAGGAGGTTCGGACACTTACGAAGCAAATCGGACCTAAGGTAAGGGAAATATCACAATCTCATTTTTATCCGAGATTGTTTATACTTTGGTATTTACTGGGGTTTATTTTATCATCCACATCCATGTTCCCTCAATATGTAATATTGTTTCCATCCACTTAAAATAGTTTAAATCCAATTTGACCCTTCGGTGAGTTTTTAGTAAAGAATATGAAAGGAATCTTTTGTCATTTTTTCGTACGAGGTACTTTTTGACTTTTCCGACAAAAGTACGAAAGAATGTTTTTTTAACTTATACGGAATGAATGGATTTTTAAAACATTATTTCCAAGAATCTTCCTTTACAAATTTTCAAGTTTATTTTTAATAAAATTCTTTTAGTTTAAAATTGTAAGACATGTTAAGAAAGGAAAATGTTTTTGAAGTAGAAAGGATATTTTCCTCAAGAATGGAGTTCAAGTGTTTTATCAAAATTATTTTCCATCTAAGATAATAAAGGGTTGCGTTTCTATCCCTATTATTGCATGGATTTGATTATGTTGTGATGGAAATATTTTTATGAATTCCTTTATCTTATATGAATTGTTTTATGATGTCATGTTGTTTAAGAATCCCATTTTTATTACATGGGTTATGCAATGATGTATGTTTTAAGATTTTGTGGCACACATAAGAATGGTATCATTATGAGATGGGTGGGACCTATATCTCCCTCCAATGCATTGGGTAAAGATTTTATATCTCATGAGATAGACAGGGCTGGAACGGTAGGTTATACCGGTTCAGTGAAACATGACTGAAACGAGGGTTACTCGATTCAGAAAGGGACTTTGTCCACTAAGATAGTCTTGGAAATGAGTCTTGACTAACAAGAAATTATTCTCTATGATTATGCGTGAATGCCACAAAGTTTCATGTTTTAAGTTTTGATTATTGTGATTACATTTCACTACCATGATTTATCCCATGTTATGAAATTATGCTCTCTTTTGCAGGTTATGATTTCCAAAATGTTATGTTCTTATGAATACGATGTGATTGATATTTATTTTATTTACCCTTACTGAGCATTTGAGATCACCCTTTTATGTTTTCTTTTCCCCAGGATATAAATAAAGGTTTTAGGTAAAAAAAGGAAGATCTTTATGGGAGATGTTGAAGATCTTTCACCATGATTAGAAGATTTTATTCTGAGTTTCCAAAGACACTAAAATATTACGATCCTTGTGTGTGTGTTTTTGTTATGTACTAAGTATTCCTCAAAATTAATGTAAAGTCCATGTAAGTCAGGCTTCGGGTCTCTACAAAAGGTACCCCCATGTTAGTTATTACTTCAATGCTTGTCACCATCCAATGGCTTATAGAGGCAGGTTTGGGTTAGTTGTGACTTGAACCCCATTGGTTCGGGGCATGACACTTATTCTCATTGATTTATTTATGATTAATGTATTATGAACTATCCTAATTTATTCCATGAATCAATATTATGGTCTATGATATATAGGGTATAGTTTTCAAATGTTATGATCATGTCCTCATACCCTTATACTCATGTTATGTTTAAGTGATCACTGATATCTCCCTTTTTTACCCATACAATTCATTAGATCTCATCCATTCTCATGTTTCCTTTCCCTAGGATATAAAGAAATGTTTTTGTATGATATGTATATGAAGGGTGGTAGTTATAAAGAATATAGTGGGAGGTGGTTTAGTTCACTTATAAACTAGTTGTTTATGTATCAAGGTTTCTAAAGGCACTAGACCTATATTATTTTAGTGTGGATATTTATATTATTATAAGTAATACTCATATATTACAATGTTATATCTACGTATGAAGAGTATGGATTGATATATCCCCTAAAAACATGGGTTATAGATCATATTAAATAAAAGAATATAATGACAAATAACATACAACTAATGTAAGGAAAACTATTATATCTCAGACTCAAACTAAGGCTAATTCACCACATAAAAACTTAGCTACCAAAATTAGGATGTAAAATATAAACTCATCTAATAATATAAGCATAAAATTTTAGCATCATTAAGTAACGAATAATTTAAAATTACCATTAAATCTCTATAGTTCAATAATAAATCATTTCATTAAACCCTATCATTAATTATGGTTTGATACTTTAATATCCATCAAATCCAAGGATCTTTTATATTAAACATTTCAAATATATATTTTTCAACCATGCCCTTTATGAATTTCTCTAATCCAATTCATGGTTTCCACATATCATATCATTACCATAAACAACTCCCATTACCATAAATTCATTATATTTCATTATCATTCCCTAATATCAGGTATTCTAAGACTCAAACGACCCATCTCAAGGGATAGATATACCCTAAGGAATCAAGAAACCATAAAAAGAACAATTAATCATAGAGGCTAAACATAAAGTAATCATACCACAAAATAAGGATCCCAACCCAATATAACCATATTATTTTCATCCTTAACACTTATCTACATCAAATATAATTTCCCATCATCAACAGCATTAGCCACTACCACAACCATTAAAAACATCCCAAACCCAGCCAAATAATATAACAATACAAGATTCTCAAAAAAAGTGCAAGGGATATATCATTATAATTAATATACATAGCATTAAATCATATTTACAACAACACAAAATCAAGGGGTAATCAAGTGCACACCAATAAAGTATACCGGATTATTACAATCTAGGTTGGGCTTTAAGTATCCCCAATCATTTATCCTAGTAACCAAAATTTTTCATTACAATATTAAATTAAAAAAATAATTATGAGAAGGTTTCATAAAATAAGAATCCCAAATACAATATATATTAACACATGTAAAAATTTATTAGATATTCTAAAAAAATTTCAATGAAGATTCAAAAATTTTGAAGAATGCCTCATTATTTATCATCCTAATTTTAACAAATTTAAATTGTTAACCAATTTGAGCATGAAAAAATAAAAATTGAAGCATATATAATCACAAAATATATAATAAACACACCATATAGAAAATCACATAAGAAAACTATCATGAATAAAGTAACAACCATAAGAAAATCAAAACAAACATTTTTTAAATCTTATATTTCTTCCAAATTTCTTAATTTTGGTCAATTATCTTCATTAAGTCCAATCCAAACATTTAACCATTGATGAAAAATAATTCTAATACCACACCTAAACATAAATAAAAGATAATATTATGGATTAACTACCTCAATTTTCAATTGAAAAAAATAAATAAGCAAGGGATGCTCATGAGGGCTAGGTATGAAGTTGTTATGTAGGTTTAGGGAGAAGAAGAGTCGTTCACAAAGTAGTGAACTTGTAAGGTAAAACACTGGATTCAAGGGCTTGGTCTACTCAAAGGTTCTTAGGATGCTCCTCTAGTCATACCCAATCATGTAGCTTTTAAAGTAAAGGTAATGAGACTCCCCATATGTCACATATAAATGTATATAAGAAACCTACCACCCCACCTAATTCATTGAAACCATGGGAAGGGATTTGGTATTTCAAAGTTCCAAATCAAAAAATTAAATTAGAGGTATGTATAATACCTATTTTCATGGATGAAATAATAATATAACAAAATAAAACCCCATAAAATTAGAAGTTAAGACCAATTCAAACTAACTCCATAGTATGTTGGTACTAAATATGGATATGGTGCCTTCGACCACTACTTCCCTTGGAAGTCCTCCATGAAATGGAGAATTTTTCCTCACCATTTATAACCCACCATGTATTTAACCATGATTTTTAGAATACTCTCTCTATTTCCAAATCCCTAGCACAACCTAACCTCACCACAGCTCAGCACCACCATACCCCCCAAAATAGGCATTTCACCCTCCCTATTTCCCATAGGGAAACTTACCAAGAACTACAACCACAAAATGTGAAATTCTACCTCCACATTTACCAATGGGAAACTATATAAACTCTGTTAGAAACCAAATACTCTAAAATGGGATGAAATATTATGTGAATATCCACTAAAACATGGTCACTTCCCAAAATGGTCATTTTGGACTCCATAGAACTTACAATCAACTCTATACCTCTGAAACACATCAAAAATCCCACTCAGAACCTCCAAATCCTAAAAAAATACAAAGTAAGGGATTGGTAAAGCTATGAAATTATTTCATATATGTCTCAAATGATTATCATCCTCTAGAATCAAAACTAAACCTGATAAAGAAATAAGATGGTAAAACATAAACAACCCCCTCACAAGATACTTATTTGGGATCTCACTATAATAATAGCACAATAAACTCACAATCAAGTATAGAAAAGGATAATAATATGGTAACCATATTGTTAATAAATAATGTTAATAAATACCATAAAAAAAATCATCAAACAGCTCAGAATACTGCTAGTGAATCCATGAATCACATTCCAAAGTACTCTCCTCTAAGACATTGTGTCACAACATGACACAAACTAAAGGAATAAAATGCTCATGTAACACCATCTCCCAACAATCCTAAATAAAAAATAGGTTGTTCCTTAAATTTCATATCATCTTTAACTTCCAAAACTACCTAATCAATGACATGATAATCATCATGAATATTTCAATGAAGTAGTGATACATGAAAAAATTCATGGATTTGGTTTATCTATGGGGGTAGTTTTAACTAATACACAATATTACCAATACACTCTAACACCTTTAAAGGCCCAAAAAATCAAGGATAAATCTTACTCCCATGAAAAAACCTTCACTACCCATGAAGAAGATATATCTTCATTAAAACATGATTTACAATTTCAAAATCTACATGTCTCCTCCCATGAAAAACATAATACTTATGATGATATTGAGTTTCCTTTATCTATTTGTGAATCACTTTCACCCTCTATATCATGATCTATATGAATTATGGTCTAATAATAGATAAAACTCTGACTTCATTCCAACACGACATAGATATGAAAGGTAGTTCATGAAAATATTTGAATGGGACCATCCCAATGTTGGTGTGATAGATTTTATTATAAGAAAAATAAACTAGGGGTAGGTTCTTCACCCACGATCCTCCAAAATCTAAAACACATGTATGAAATATGTCTTTAATATTTTGGATAATATTCTTTGTATGAACATTTTTTATGGAAAAAAGTGGTTCCTAGACATATATGAGAGCCAAAATCACACTTTAGACCTCTATAAACTTAGAAGGTGAAGTATAGATCATAATTATAAATGATTTTCTTTGAAACCCCATAAAGTCTAAAAATACTTTTCATATACTACCTTGATTAAATATCCACTAAAATTTAGTCTTTAATCACTAATATGTGACAAAACTTCATCAACTAATCCATAATCTCCCTGATAACATCATTATCCCCTAGTCTTGAGGTAAAAAAGTGAATAAATCTATTAACTTTTCCTCCCACTTCCACCTAGTAATTTTAAATTGATGAAGAAACCCACCATGAAAACGATACTCAACATTTACCTTATGGAAAACTAAATATCAAGATACAAAATCAGAAACTAAACTCTTCATCCCAAGCCAAAAGAACAGACTTTGTAAGGAACATTACATATTAGCCACAATAGGATGTCGCACCAAGGGAGAACTCTTGAACTTATAAAGAATTACCACTCTCATTAACAAATGAATGTAGAAACTCCCATAAAACAACTCCTAATGTTGATCATCTTTAGAAAATCCCTTAGTGGAGTCAAAATAAAAAATATTATCTTTATAAAACTTCACCTTATAATCCCCCATATGGGATACTTCTACCTTCTTCACCAAATATGACTGCACAATCATCCAATAAATACACCCTTTACCAAAAATTTCTCACATCTCAAGGTGCATCTCTACAATATCTTCCACCACTCTCCAAAAATCCTTAGACTCATATAAAATATCACAATGTTACTTCATACTCAACATTTTGACTTCAAAATTTAATTTCACTGATGTATATAAAATATCTAAGTTATAAACCTTTAATAATTCTACCCACTACCACTACCGTAAGTTCAAATTGCATTGAGAGAAGATATACCATTAGATCTTGTGATATATGAAGATTAATAAGAATTCAATTATGAGTTATTTCTTCTAAAACTTTAAGGAAAATATCCCCACAACAATCTCAAGATAATTAGTGTCATATTTATGCTCGTGAGACCATAAATTTCAATACGAAAAAGTGATAACTTCTCTTTGATGAATCAAAACACAAACCAAACAAAGATGAAAAGAATCATAATAGATCTCAAATAGAACACCATCCTCTAGAAAATAATAACATTATAACCAATCAACTTATCTTTTAGATACTAAAAAGTATATTATCATTGTTCATTCAAAAAAAAATTCTTATAATTCAATGTCAAAGTAGTCAAAGGAGTTTCAATTTAATAGAAGTAAGACATAAACCTCTTATAATAGCCTATATGACCAAAGAATATATGAAACTTCACAACATTCCTAGGGTATAAAAAAGAAATAGGTACCTCAATATTCAAGGGATTCATGGATACTACACTCTAAGACACAATTTATTTTAATAAATTTACCTCACAGGCCCAGAAATTACACTTTGAAAGTATCCCAAATAGCTGAGGATGATGACAAACCTATAAAATGTATTATAGATGCTCTGAATTATCCTACTATGACATAGAATATGCAATTATTTATTATATTAATACCAACAAAAAATTCTATAATAACTTATAGAAGATGTATCTCATGAGTCCTATGAGACAGACTAGTGTTTTCAAAACACTGAATACCATTACCATGCTCTCATAATGCCCAAAACAACATCTAAAGTCTATATTTAGAATATCCACATCCTTTAGTCACATATGATGATACCCTGATCATAAATTTACCTTAAAGAACTAGATATCTCCCTTTATCTAATTGAATAAGTCATGAATATACTAAATTGGATAACATTACATCATTATCATCTAATTCAAGTTATGATAATCAATACAATGTCATAGACTTCCATTAACTTTCTTTACAAGTAAGACTAGAGCACCCCAAGGTGATATAATGGGTTGAATAAAACCTTCCTACAAAATATCATCAATATGGATCCATTTATCCCTTAACTTATAAGGTTCTATTTTATACGAAGACATCAAGATCCGAGTAACATCTACTTGAAACTATATCCTAAAATCAATATCACATAGAGAGGGTAACATTAAAACTTATGAAATATGTTTGTATTGCCTTTAAAACCCCTGAAAAAAAAACTAGTTAAACCTCTATTTAACACATCATCAACTCAACTATTATAGAAGATAATGAATTAACATTCCTCTAACCCATTAGAGGATACCTTCCACCAATAAATATATCATTCTCTATATTATAATTGATTAATACAAATAAAATCATAAATAAATCAATGGTATCTTACACAAAATTTATTTAATCAAAGATGAGGATAATATCATATGGTTGTATCTGTAAACATATAAAATCACCTGAAGAGAAATTATACCCTAAAATTATCTCAAAATATCTACATACATCACACAAGGTAGCTCGAACTCCAATAGGAATATTCAATACAAAAATAACTTGGATTCTCTCCAACTAAATTCCTAGAACATGAAATTGGTTGGGAATAGATCTCAAATTAAACAAGGTATATGCCCATATAGAATATAAATAGTTGATACCTCACATAATGTTTGGATCACCTAGAATTGGAAAATATATGGCGTGCATTTGACCATGTCCTTATCCATGACCTCTTTATCCCTGATATAGAACACCTCTATGACCATGATTTATTATATCATCATGAGGGACACCATAAGTTTGTCTCTAACCTACTCTCTCTCCTTATTTTTGATCAATACCTGGTGCACCCTGTTGCTACTGATGCTTGAGAGGATATTGTTGCAAAGGACAAACATGAAGAGAGAATCCATAACCACAATGACTTTTGAGGAAGTTATCACACTATATATTTAGATATCCATGGACTCGACATGAAAATTGAACCATGTCCAATCTCCCAACAATGATTTGAGAACTATTAGCTCTGATGAAACATGATGAAGAAGAATGAAACCGACTCCATGTTGTCTAAGACTTCCTTTGACCAAGAAACTGAGAAACTATGGCTATAAATCTACTCCATAGATAGTATTTAAGACTTCCCTATCATGATGATTTGGTTCTATACAACATCCTATAAATATCATTTTCCTTCTCTAAAACCTTGAGATGTATCAATAACATGAACTAAATGAATTGATGTTGGATATCCAAATTTATATTATCTTAAAAAAAATCTCCCCATCCTCCTCATCTGAAAGAAGTTTTGAATCATGAAAAAGGATATTATTATACTATATATAAAACTCCCACATTATAGAGCTCCTCTTACAAAGTGTAATAATATTTTAGAGATAATCCACCTCTATGATTGAGGAAATAAGCTCAACCTAAAACTAATCACAAAAATTATCCCATGAAACCACTGACTCATGATGATCCCCAAGGAAAAAAATTACCACTATCAAGTATCCCCACACAACATAATAACTTCCAATATAATCCAATTCTCCTTTATAGAATAGATTATACTCAAATAAATCACCATATACTCTAATTAAGAATTAGTCTCTTAATTTATAATAGACCCCTCATACTTTAACAGGGCCATATGTTTAAACAGTCTAATTTTCCTCCTCTAAGAATCATCTCTATTTAGTTTTACTCTATGGTGATTTTTTGGTGTATCGTTTTGAACATCAGTGACACAAATCTTAAGGGTAAATCGACCTGGATTGATAATGGAAAAATAGAAAACTGTCAAGGGCTCCTAAACAAGATTTATAGAATACATAAGATTTATTAATTATGATTGTTACTAATTCCAATTGTCTACCCAATTCAATAAAAAGAATATAAAATCATAATACATGATCCTTAATTAGGATTCTACCCTATAAACAACATCACTTCATTTAGTACATTTATTAAACTTAAGGTCCATGTGTCAGATAAAAGGGGGCCCTAAAATCCTATTTCTTAGCTGGTATCCTTTACTTATATCAAATACTAAGTTTAACCAACATGATTTCCCTACCAACCCATGAAATCATCAGAATTTTCTATACCAAAACTTAATCCTATTTCTCAAAAAAAATATTTAATACCACCTTTTCATGACCTTACCCCACTAAAACCCATAATAATTTAGTAATAAAGACTGGTGTGGCCTTTGAACCCCTAATATAATAGGTCATATGTAGTAAAATAGCATTGAGAGTATAAAATTCATAAATATGGGAGGAATTACCCTCAATATATCCAAATAAATTATAATATATCCACTGAAGAACTACATAACATAAATAACTAACCATCCCGATACATGTAATGCTATAAAAAGTGGAAATAAATGGAAATACCATGAACAATGCCTATGAAGTTACCATGATAAACAACTTCTCCTAAACAACCACTATAAGATAGTAATGCCCAACCTAATCACCAACCCCATCCCACAGACCTGAAAAATAGTTATATATATATATGGGTGAGAATACTTGTATACTTAGTAGGATCCTCATTGAAACATCTCATGAAGATTTTGAAGAATAATACTAAAGTACTAGTAAATAAATAGAGAAACCAACTCACTTCATAAATAGGTAAAATATATTTCCAACTTCACTAAGGAGCAATAATCTAATAAAACACATATGGTGGTAACATAATAATGAATCATGTATATAGATTAGGGTACCCCACTAACACTTTCCCACTAATATAGTAACCATAAACCATAATGAATCATATCCTAGTGCTCCCATCCCCTACATAAATCATTTTATACATCTGTATCAATATATGAAATCCACAGCATCATCTCATATTTCACCTTGTGTAACTCATTTCAACCACATCATTATCACATACCCACAATCACACAGTAAAACCACGATCCATCAAAAACTTGTGTAAATATAAACTATACCTTAATCCACTGCAACCCATTCATATTACACAAGTAATATAAGTAAGTTCAATAATATTAATATTTCATAGCCATCAAATACATGTATTTCAACATCTTAGAGCCATCACAGCTCATATAAGAACATACCCTATCACTATAATCCACTATATATTGGGCATACCAAAATATCATGATATGTTTGGTGGAGAGAGTGGGGTAGAGGGAGTAGTTAGCAATCTATATCTACAAAAAATTAGATATTAGTAATAAACCTCGAATCCATGGATAATATGGGTGTCCACTACCCCTACTGAATTGGGTGGTGGAGCATAGTAATTAACAAAATATAATGATAGATAAAACACAAACAATTTAAGGGAAACTATTCTACCTTAGATTCAAACTATGGATAATACCCCACATGAAAAATTGACTACTAATACTAGGACTAAAAATCTAAACATATCTAAGAATACAAGCATCAATGTTCAACATCATTAAGAACCAAGTAATTTATAATTACTATTCAATCACATTAGATCAATTATCAATCATTTCATTAAACTCAATCATTACTTATGGGTTAATTATGCAATAAAAATAAAAATTCAATGAACTTTTATGTTCAACATTATAATTCTACATTTCACAACCATTACTTTTAATCATTTACCCAAACCAATTCATCATTTCAACTTATCAAATCAATACCATCCAAAATACCCATTCCCATAAATTCATTATATTTAATTATCATTTCATAATACTAGATTTCTTAAGACTCAAACAACCCATATCAAGGGATAAATATACCTAAAATAATTAAGAACCTTCAATAATAATAATTAATCATAATATCTATGCATATTGTAAACCCTCCATTAAATAACGCTCCCAACCAAAGCCAACCATATCCTAGTGTTATCCCAAATACCTATCCACATCGACCATACCATCCCACCATCACTGAAATAAATCCACTACAAGAACTAGGGAAAACAGTCCAAACCTCAAAAAATAATCCAACCACACCAATTTATAAAAACAATATCAATGGATATATACTTATAAGAAATATACTTGAAAATAAATCATATTTACATAAAAACAACATCAAGGGTAAATTGAGTCTACAAAAAAAATCATACAATCTTATTGAAATTAATTTTGGGATTTATTTTTCCTTAATCATTAATTATGGAAAAAAAAATTTTCATTTGTTGTCTTAAATTAACCAATTAATTATGAAAGAGTTTCATAAAATGAGAAATAGAACTAAATAATTGCTAATAATAGTTGTTAAAATTCATTAAATATGCTCAAAGTAATCATTTATCATTCAAAATTTTTTAAAGAATTATAAATCTTGGAGAATATCTCATTATTTATAATCCTTATTTTACCAACTATATATTGTTAACAAATTTTAGAATGGAAAACATGAAAATGGAAGTATAGATAATCACCTCATATTTTTTAAATAGACTAGCTAGAAAATCCCATGAGCCAACCATCATGAATAAAGGCAACACTGTAAGAAAATAACAACACCCCCATTTTTATTATTATATGTATTGTAAATTCCTTAATTTTGGTCAATTATATTAATTAAGTATGATCCTACCATTTGAACATTGAATATAAATCTTGTTAATCCCACACATACACTTAAAAAAAATAGAATCGTATAGACCCCTTACCATAATTTTTAGTTGTAACAGGGAAGAAAGGGATGCTCGTGAGGACTAGGTATAAAGCTTTTATACAGGTTCCGAGAGAAGAAGAGTTGTTTAAAAAGTAGTGAAAATTAAAGGTAAAATGTTGGAGTCAAGGAATAGGTCTACATTAATATTATTATAATGATTATTTGTTCATCCTAAATCATTCAACATTCGATGGAAAGGTAAGGAGTCACCCCATATGTGAAAAAATAAATTCATGGAAGAAACCCATCACCCTACCTAATTAGATAAACCCAAGAGAATGGATGTGGTGTTTCAAAACCCCACATTATAATATTAAATCAATAATCGTTATGTAATCTACTAGAATGGTAAAAGTAATAAATAATGAAATTTAAAACCCCAAAAATTGAAAGGAAATATCAAGTCAAATTACACCACGATGTGTTGGTAGCCAACATAACCATGATTCCTTCGACTAATACTCTAATTGGAAGCCCTCAATTGAATGTATAATTTTTCATAACCATTTATAGCTCACCAAGACTTCGAAAATGGTGTGGAGAAACCACCCTTATAATTTTTAATTCACTATCATAGCCTGACTTCACCTCTAATCAGCACCACTACACCCACCAACATAGGAGTTTCACCCTCCCTGTAACCTATAGGGAAAGTCACCAACACCACAACCAAAAAATTGGAATTTTATCCCCCCTATACTCATTTGTAAAATATCAAAACTCATATATTAACCACTTTCTCTGAAATAGGATGAACTATGATGCGATGGTCCACCATGACAAGGTCACTCCCAAAAATAGGTGTTCTAGACACCATAGATCCAAAAGTAAACTTTCCACCTCCATAACACCGCAAAACTCCCATTATACCCCTATAAACATGAAAACAAATTAAATATATCAAAAAAACTAATCCCTTATACTTACACTCACATGTGAGGGTTACCAAGGGTCAGACATTAGGAAGTAACATTTCCAATTCCTATTATGCGCTATAATTCCACTTGTTTCAACCACAAGGACCAAAATAACTCTAAGTGGGGTGGGGGGAGGTGAATTAGGGTTGTAATTTTATTTATTAAAATATATATCTTTTACACATGTTGGTGAGAAAAACTTAAACCTATAAATCTTAATTAACCATCCACTATATCCAAATATGAAATGTAAATATAACGACACTGGGATTTTACTTAGTACACTAGTAAAGGATATATAAAAGTATCATAAACCAATGTTTTTTCAATTTCTAATAAAATAATTATTCACTATTGTGATTACAATGTTTTTGTTAGACTCACTAGAAAAATAGTGGGTCACTCCCTTCATCTACCTATCAACGCACTACTTCAAGATGGAGTCTCAAAGAAAGTTTACATGTATGTTGCTCACAATGAATATAAGGGAATATTAAAACCACTATTCCAAAATAGTAATTTATCTTCAACTCCATAAACCAAATAAAATTTGGATCTTAAATAATTAAGAAATTATTTATAATAATTTTCATAAAACTCTAGATATGAATTTTTCTCTCAATATTCTATGTGTTTTTTGTCTTAATCTCTTCCAATATCATCTAATTTCCTTCCTTAATATCTCAAATATATTATTCTAAAAATACCCACTTAATATAAAATTTTTAACTCATCATTTACCTCTAAAATCATCCACCAAGTTTGGATTAATGATCCCATAAATAGTCATATTTTTCCATGACTTCAAATGAAATCAAATCTACTAAAATTTTAAAATCCATGAAAACCACATCATGTTTTGATCAACCATAGCATGATTTATTTACTCAAAGGTTTGATGAAAAATGAAATAGACTTAAAATCTATATTTTCCTATAAATTTATTAATTTCATTATTTAAAATTTCATATTTTAACCACAAAATTATATGTTTCTCTCTATACCATTATGTGGTTGTGTCCTTCAAAATTCAATTAGACTCTAAACAATCTCTCTAGAAAAAACAGAGTTTTATGACAATCACCCGAATAAACCACATTTGTTTCTATACAAATCAAGAAATTATTGACAAATATCATGTAAAATCAATATTATTAAAAATTTTACTCTTTGAAATGGCTTCCACCATGGTGGTGGCTTCATAAACTAAGACATGGTTTAATAAACATTGAAATGATTTATTCTCATGGTGTTCATTGTCTTCATCTTATTCACCCTTTAAGCCACTTAATTGGTCATTAATTATAAAAAAACTCTTAATAATGATTACGTTTTGATTAATATCATGTGGTATTCTTTTTTACAGCATGTTTTCCTATTTTCAACAAGAACTTATTTAATATTTTTCAAGTAATATCTATACTCCTTATAAATTCAAAAAAATTAATATTCTTGTATTAAAAAATCCATTTCCAATAATCTCTAGAAAATAAAATAGAACTAAACCATGATTCAATAACTAAATAAACTTGATCAACATTTAATTAATTAAAATTATCTAAAATAACCTAGGTTTCAATACCATTTGATAATTCAATATTATTAATAAAACAAATCTTATAAATTTTATGATTTTTAAAAGGATTATTAAGATCATAAACACCTAAAAGGGAATTATCTAGAAATTGAATCTCAGCTGAGATAAACCATATATCACTTAATTAATCACATATAAAAGTTATTTTATGTCCATACACCCACTATATAACCTTTCTATAAACAATTTCCAAATATAGACTAATATATATAGTCAAGATATATTGACCTAGATTTAAAATATTTTCTCAATACACCATTAATAATAAAACCATTAGTAGAAATATATTTTCATATTTTGGAAAAACAATTAAAAATTATTTTCCCATATAAATACAAAATCTCACATGTTTTAAAAAATATTCAGTGAAATAATATTTTTAAAAAATATTATTGAGAAGAAATCTAAAAAAAATATTGTTTGAAATAATTTAATGAATTTGTTTTTAAAAAATAATTTTAACACATTTTTGAAAAAATAGTTAACTTGATTAAAATAAAAATGGATATAAAAAAAATTCACTAATTTTTTTAATAATGATTTAAAACCAATATATAATAAATAACAAAAATCTTTCATAAATAATAATTATTTTAAAAAACCATAAAAAATCTACATATAAAATAAACCAAATTAATAATAGATCAGAGCCACCTACCTAGATGTACTACATTTGAATCCATAAAAGTTCTTATTCAGAAGATCATAATTGTATTAATCATAAAGACCTATCATCAAGTTTTAATAGTAAATAACTATATATAAACTAAAATAATTAGACCTCTTTTAAAAGAAATATGCCTGACTAGTTCACATTTAGAAAAAACCCCATGTATAATTGGTATGAATCATTCTATTTTGGCATAATTCTTTATAACCTACTGGATACGAGTACATGAACTTATATGGATTGAATGAAATTTTTGGGACCAAACTAATAGTAATCACCTAGAGGGGGGGCGGTGTGAATCAAGGTTTACACCAAATAAAACCTTTCTTCTTTTAAGTCCTCTTTATCATATGAGTCTTGTTTCTTCATAAGAAAGAACATGTTTAATCTCTCTTCCTCTCATAGCTAATCAAAATAAATATTAAATATAAATGCCGAAAGAAAACCAAAATCATACAGAATAATTTTACTTAGATCATAACTAAGGGATAATCCCAGGGGCATACACATAGTTATGTTCTAGTATACTAGAATCCACTATAACACCCTATTTAGTGATATAGATTTTAGGTCATGGTCACTCCATTCCAAGGAACACTTCCCTTATAAGGTTTATGAAAGGCTCACTATTAATACAAGGGCCACTCCCTTTTCGTCTATTCCACACAATTATTTTTCTAAGGAAAATTAATTTTATAGGAAATAGGGTTTATTCAATATTTTATTGACATGAAGGTCTATCCATATTTATTATGTGACTTTGCTTTCATTATAACTCCAAATTTGATACTCTGTTAAAGTCGATGTTCACTGATCTTCCGATACTCATGGTATGATGATAATAAATACTCAATGTGAGTGTCAATTAGTTGTATTCCACCCAAACATATGAGAAACTATTATTCCTTAAGATTAAGATAATTCCACACTATAATTATGTTGTTTAGATCCATTAATATCTAGATGTATTAGTGTAACACTTTTAGTATTGAAGAATTATTCCTTTGAATACTAGATATAAAAAATTATACCCCATCTATATATCTACTCTCTCTTTAACTGAACTAGATATATCAATATGTTCTTACATCGGTTTGAAAAAACACTAAAAACATTTTTTATAAGATCTATAAGACTCCAACCATTAATCGATGGATGGGATTGATATTCCTTCTTCATGATCCTGAAATGTTTCCCTTATATTTTAATCAACTCCCCAAATTTTATTCCATATCTCCTAATTTTAAATTATAATAAAATCATAATATATTGTGGATAAAAATAGATTACAACTTGATTCTTCTAAGGAAATAAAATCATTAAATACATAAATATCACATCTTATTAGATAAATATTCATTACATATCCTTATAATCTACACTAGAACCATAAAAGTGTAGTGTCTTTGGAAACTTGGATACCTAAACAACTAGTAAATAAAAGATATACATCATCTACCATTAATTTATTCACAATTATAAACCTTCTTAGACATATCATACATAAAAGTTTATTCATATCCTAAGGAAAAGAAACATAATAAAGGGTGAGATAATATGTTCAGTAAAGGTAAACACGGGAGATATAAATTATAATTTGAGTATAACATGATAATAGGGGCATTAAAACATGATATTAATATTTTAAAATCATACCCAACAATTCATAGGTCATAATCATGTGTCATGTCATAAATATTATAAGTTTATAAGACATTAATCATAAATGAATCAAAGAACATGAGCCATGAGATCATAACATAAGATCATGTAATAAAATAGTGGCATAATCATAATTATAGAAATATTATGTCAAGACTACCCAACAAGACATTCATTAAGTTTTAGGCTTGGGAAAACCACATGTGTACATACTTTGTGCTTGTGATAACCTCTCGTGTACCCTCTTTTGGGATTGGGATAACCTCTCATGTACCCTATGAGATCATAAAACATTAATATTTACCAAATTAATTGGAGGGATATAATGGAACCACCCATCACATAATCATAATCCATTCATATGTAATACAAATAATCAATAACACGACTTTAAAGGACTCCAATAACACCATTTTGTAAGAGGAACTAGGTTATTAAAAATTAAATAGGTCATGATTAACCTAAATCCCAAAAGTTCCCCTTGGACTGATGGGTTTCTTGGTTCTTTCTATGTAGCAGTTTGATACATCAACCAAGAAGACCTCATTGTAGCCATTCAGGATCATAAGAGGCAGCTAGAATCCAAGGATTTCCTATTGTATGACCATTATTCTCATTCCAAAGTTGAAATAACCTATCTCACATAACCACTTTTAGCCTATATGTCTTTATAATGTATCATACAAGGTGATGGATTCCATTATAAATAGTAGGATCTCTCATTTAATTGAAAATATAATTTTCAAGGAATGAAATAGTTTCATTAAAAATAAAAATATACAAGGATACATTGGGATTTCTAAGGAGATAGTGGAGGAGGTTAACAGAAAAACCATAGGTTCCAACATTATGGTTAAGTTGAACGTGGAAAAATCATATAATATATAAGATTTGAAATTTATTATTAAAATTATGATAAGTTAAAACTACTCATAGAGAGTTTGTAAATTGATTTTTAGGACTTTCTCATCATTATAAATTTATATCTCATTAAAAGGAAGGAAATTTAGTTTTTTTTAAATTACCTTGAGAACTTTCTCAAGAGGATCCATTATTATATCTCTCTACATCATAGCATAGGACATGCATAGTAGGAACCTCAAGGCTTGGTTTTTGGATAGAATGATCACTCCCTTTAGAGGTAATTTTGGATTTATTAGAGTTACCCACTTGTTTTTTCATATGATATTCATTTTTTCATAAAAGGGAATAAAATATCCATACATGTCTTTATATAGGTTTTAGAATAATATACCAAGTGGACTAGGCATAAGGTAAGTATGGAAAAGAGAAATGTACACTTACCCAAAGTTATATCCAAAATAAGAACTACCAAAATTTAAAGATATTTGGGAATGTAAAAAAGAGCTTCCTGATGGACTATCTTGGGGATCCAATCTCCCTAGGTAGGCTGAAAATACAACAATTAGAGGGTCTTGTTAACCGAATTACTAGTCATATTTTGAATTGTAAGAGTAAATTTTTGTCATTTGGGGGCCGAACTATCCTTATTAATAGTGTTTTTAGGTTAGTTTGAATGCATTAATTGTCTGTGTTTCTAGATCATAATAAGTTTATAAAGAATATTGAGTGTGTTTTGGATGATTTTATTTGGTATTCTCACCAGGAGAGGAGGAACCACTGGTCTAGTTGGGGAATAATAGTTCGACTTATGGAAATGGTGGGTATGAATCTATTTAATGTGTGGGAGAATATGATTTTCTTGTAGGATATGTTTTCATGGGATATCATTGAAGGTAGATAACTCTAGGAAAAGGTGATGTGGTATCAAAACTAGGATGTAACATCCATTCTAGTACATATGAAGAATTTGGAGATGTTGTTTTTCATGTAGAGCCACCTCCTTATACAGTATGAGTAGACTGGATGGATTGTTGGTTGGGGTGATTTGAACTTATAGAAATATAATTGGGTTGGGAATATTCTTGAAATAATATAATTATATATACCTGATTTATTCTTTTGATAAGTTAGTAGAAACACTAGGTTTATACAAGCAGCGATGAATAGGGAGCAAAAACAAGTGTTTGATTCAGTTCACCTATTGGAGTAGGAAGATAGATGGATTTTTATGTTTTCTAGGCTAGGATCCTTGAGAGTGGTTGGCCTTTAGTCCTTCAAGAAATGAAAAAATATTCAAGGAGGAATTATGAGGTCTGTATATTATTATGAAATTCTGATGAAGGTTAATTTCATTTTCTGGAGGATATGAAATAATGGGAAGCCTATGGATAGCGAAGTGCATAAAAAAGGATTGTATATGGAATATAAATGTGACTATTGTGTTATTCATAATATTGAAACTATTTTTAATTTTATTTTAGAATGGAAGTGTGTGAAATATGCATAGAGGATGATGGAGAGTTACATGGGTATTGAAAAACTCTAGATCCATATGAGGAGTCTTCTTAATCATTAACCTTTCACTGTTGGGCATACGGTAAGTAAAGCCCAATGTTTAGAAATAACATAGGGATAATGAGTTATTTGGTAGGATAGAAACATAACTACTCATCTAGAGTGTAGATGCTCTCATATAATCATTAAGATAATAAAAAAATTATACTTTTTGAGATCATGTTGCACATGAATTGGATAATAAGGCCTTCCATCTTATCTCCCACATCCCTCAGCTTCTTGAAACTCTAGAGATGAGAGGTCACTAGGTTCATTGGATGACACCCAAGGCCAAAAATAAAATTAATATAGTTTTTTATTATAACCAGGGTATCATGAAAGGTGGGGGATTAGTTATAAACATCAATTTCTTGATGACTATGGCATACAGTTCTTTCTAAAAGTCCAGGAACATCTTCTAGAGGAATCTCAAGCTCTGATCAGTGATCTTATTCCTTTTAAGATATATAAAATCATATTAGATAAGGTTTTTTTGAATTCCTCTCTCCTAAATAGAGCTCTTATAGGTCAATAAATGCCTCATTAGAATGTTTCCTATCATATTATAGAATGAAAACACCTTTTAGACAACTAAGTTATAATCTCCCACACATGATAGATGGGGAACAAAAAATCAGACTATTTAGCCTCTAGGGGTACCCAAGAGGGATATTTAATTGTGTATCTTTTTTGGGATCCTTTAAAAGAGATGATTTGGTCATTATAAGGGAGGATTCTATGGTCCTTCATCACTTTATACCTCCTTGAGGACAATGGGAGCCTTTTAATAAAATATTTATTTTTGGGTGAGTACGACACAAGATCATTAAAATTTTTATCTTTTCATTATAGATTAATTCTTATAAAAAATGGTTTTCATAAATATTCCATCATTATAATCATAAAACATAAATAAAAATAATAAATATTTAATCATTGGATTATTTCCCCAACTAATCATATTTTACATCAATGGATGTTTTTATAGATGAAAATACATTTAAAAGGTCACTGGAAAATTTTATTGAGGAAAATACCCATTTTAAATTATAATCACTAATTTAAAATCTAAAAATTTCCAATATATTAATGAAAAAAGTTTATTTTATAATAACAGTCAAAAATTTTAAATGAATATTAAAATCATTGAATGATCTGATATTGGGGAATACTATTTATTCCATTATTGTTAAAACAAAGATTTTGTTCACACCATTGGTAAAAAGTACCTCATTAAAAAAGGAACAAGAATATTTTTTAAACCTTTTTTTGAAAAAATTTAAAACTGGTAAAATAACTTTTCAAAATAGTTAGATTTTAGTAAAACAATTCTTTGAACATTATAGAAAATATGGATATGGAAGAAAAAGGATTTCCAACCGTTTTCTTTAAAACAAATACTTTCAGTATGTTGAGTACTTAAAGAGAGGAAAATGAAAGGAAAAACTATATTATCAATAAATAACTATAGTATAAGAGAATAAAAGAGATTTATGAATTATATATTATTTAATCTCATCATCATAAATTTTTGTATAAAAAATCTCTGTAAAAATGAGATTGTAATATAAAACCTTTACCGCTTTGGAAAATTTTGATTCATAACCCCTTGGATAAAATAAATTTAATTTTAACTATAAATATAATGATATAAAAATTACTAATGACATAACATGTCAAATTACTAGTATATACACCCCATAAAATAATATAGGTGCATAACATAGTATATGTCCCAAAGAAGATAATTTAATATGATAAATCTTACCTCAAGTTAGAAGCACTCTAACCTCGAGTATAATAAATTTTAATTTATTATATGTTTATACCAGAACTATATAAATAATTATTTTATCATATATGATATACTTATAACATTTAAATATCCATTTATTAAAAATTATTTTTTTAAAATCATCATGTCTACGTGTTAACTATTTTGTTTTTCATGAAACTTTTTGTTCAGCAGTTTTGATACTTATACTTTGATAATGGTTTAAATATATAAATAATTTTAATTATGATATAAATATACTATATATTACTTCCATAAATATTTATAATCATTCATAATAGAGTGAGATAGAAAAATGAATTACACTATTCAGGGAGAAGGTAGTTCGTACGTACACATTAATATTGTTTTCATTTTCCAATAAAAATAAGGAAAGAAAGATAAATAATATTTTATAATTATAGAATAATTATTAAATCATAAATATCACATATTTTTAATAAATTAACCATTATAAATATTCACATTATTCATTTATGGAAAATGAATCATATCGCTATGTGGAGGAGGTAGTCCACACATAGGCACAAGCGATACTTTAATTTCCCATTTGATTGAAAGGAGGATGGAAATGGTTATAAAATAATCATAATAAAATACATGTATATTTATGATACTATAATTATTATTTTATGATTTATATAACTAGTTTATATAAGGTGTAATAATAGATAAAATTGAAAATACTCAGTTAAGAGTAATAATTATTTGTTTATAAACCTCAATTGGCTTACAATTTAAGCCTAGAAAAGATGATATTAAGATAAAAAAGACCTATAATACATGAGGATTATTTTTTAGAAAATTTTTAGGTGTTTATTATTTTTTGATAAGAGGCTCTAGAACTATGGATAATAGAAGAGAAGAGGTGTCCCTTTACAAGTATAGAAGATGATACACTCAAATGTTTTCGAAAGATTAAAATACATTAAGGAATTATTCAATAAAAATGGTTCCAAAACGAATCATAATTAAATAATAGATGATATAGAGTATAAATATGTCCATAAAATGGGTTCTATAAAATTTTATGTGACAATATTATCCTTATCGCTTAGTTTAACCCCTGGTAAACCAGTTTTAACCTTTACTGTAGTAATTTGTTTTACTATTTTTACTATTCATTTTGTAAAAAAATAAGTGTACTCATTAAAAAAATTTATATTCAGATTAATAATATATAATAAATTATATCAAATTCAATTTATATAACTTGAATAAATTAATTATAATGTAAACCCACAAAACACATCAAAAAATGGTTTTTACGAAAAATGCATTTTTTATATAACAATGTTTTTATACCAAAATTAAGATTAATGTAAATTATAATGGAATTGATTGTATTATTGTTAATAAAAACTAACTAATTAAAAATTAAAATTAATTAAAAATAAAGTGGTTCTTTTTAAATAATTTAATGGAAAAGACAATTTTCTATAAAATCTTTATTTTTTCAAAATTCAAAGAAAAATTAATATTTTTAGAAAAGTACCAAAATTTCATGTTAAGATAATTTTGATATGATGATTTAAAAAGTGATACCATTTTTAATTTTTTTTAAAGTGGTAGAAATTAATTGTAATAACCCAACACAAAATATAATAAAACCATTTTGGAACAAAATATATTTTTGAAGCATAAAACAACATTACTAAATATTGAGTACCTATTTATTATGAATTAATAAATAAATTTGAATTATATAAAACATTTATAAATAAATTCTATAATGTGGTTATTCTTATTCATACATTCAATCCAATAACTTGGTTATAATGGTATACTATATCTTGGTTTATTTAGAGTCTGGGTTGTGTATAAAGAAAGATATCAAATAATTCAAGTTTATTTCAAAGTAAATACGTATAAAATCATAGGGTGTTGAATTATATTACATTAAAATGAATTTATACCTCAAAATTATATCAATATGATACAAAATAATTAGGATATATATGATTAATCACATCCCTGTTGAGTCAATAAGGTTTTGCTTATAACTATTCCATTCCTTCTTGTTTTGAAAATCACAAACACCTTATACTTAATCAAATCGATATTTTACTTCCATAAGGAAAATTTTCTTCTTTAAGGAAATTTACCCTAACCTAGATTTTCTTATACATATCAATATTTTTCTTAAGTACAAAAACCATATTCATACCCAAAACCCCAGAATCATATAATTTCAAGAATTGGAGTATTCTGTTTTTTAGGATCCAAATTCTGGATGTGAACTGTTATGAAGTTTGAATCCAAACTTTCATGAGTTCGACTCCAAAATCTTATGAAGTTTGACTCCGAAATTTCATGAGTTCGACTCTGAACTCTTATGAAGTTCGACTCCGAACTTTCATGAGTTTGACTCGGAACTCTTATGAATTTAGACTCCAAAATTTCATGAGTTCGACTCCAAACTCTTATGAAATTCGACTCCGAACTTTCATGAGTTCGACTCTGAACTCTTATGAAGTTTGACTCTGAACATTCATGAGTTTGACTCTGAACTCTTATGAAGTTCGACTCCTAACTTTCATGAGTTCGACTCTGAACTTTCATGAGTTCTACTACAAACTTTTACTAGTTCGACTTTGAACTTTGCAAGTTTAGATTCTGAACTCTGGTGAAACCAAACTCCGAATTTCCTTAGAAATTCAGAATCCAGACTTCTACAGATTTCAGGTTCCGAATTCCTATAAAACAGAATCTGAACATTATTTTAACATAGACTCTGAATTCCATTTTGGTTAGACTCTGAAATTTTATTCACTTACATTCCGAATTCTAGTTTTTCTTATGATTACACTTGTTTCATTGTAAAACAATGTTGTGCTTTCAGTTACACATGTTTTGTTATAAAATGATGTCGTCCATTCTGTTTCTAATTAACCGTTGGTTTAGTGACACTTGTATTGGTCCCTCGGATATTCAAGGAAAATATGACCGTTGGAGGAGGGAGCCTATTGTTCCAACCAAGCCTATAAATATGAGCTCATTTGAAAGAGCTCAACAACAAGTTGATCACTCTAGAGACCACACGCTGTTAAGGTGATTTCTAGAGAGAGAAGATTTTCATGCTTTGTGTGTACTGAACCACTCGTTTAGATTGCTTCGTGCGACTCCAAATGTTGGTGATTACATTCGAGGGATTCTGGGGATAGGACGAAAGAGGTGCCGAATACCTTGATATTCGAGGGTTTCCTTGTTGAGGAAGACAGAGGTTCTAACTACCTTGAAGTTGAGGGCTTGCAGGGATAGCAAGACAAAGACACTGATCTTCGTATCGAGGACTTACCCTGGTGTGGGTAAGACAGACTTTCTTGAAAGTATAAATCAAGGGACCTCTATCCAAGGTTGTTGGATACCCTTCTCTTTAGTGGATGTAGAATGGATATAAAGAGTACATCCGGAACATGTCATTTCTTAGGAGATTCATTAGTTTCTTGGTCATGCAAGAAGCAACACTCAGTAGTACTCTCCACTACTGAAGCAGAATATGTTGCAGCTAGAAGTTGTTGTGCTCAAGTGTTGTGGATGCAACACACACTCATAGAATATGGCTTGAGTTTTACAAAGACTCAAATTTTGTGTGATAACACAAGTGACATTTCCCTTAGTAAAAACCCTGCACATCACTCTCGTTCAAAGCACATAGATATTAGACATCACTTTCTTAGGGATCACACACTTAAAGGAGATATCAATCTTCAGTTTATCGGAACGCAAGATCAACTTGCTGATATTTTCAAAAAATAATTAACCTCTGATAGATTTTAATACATTAAACAGAAGTTTGGAATGATAACCGTGAGGTAATACTTCTTTATTAACTTCTTGTTGACCAATTATCCCTACAGTAATAAACTCCTTCTCAAAGGGGGAGTACATTTGTAGGTTAGTCAATTTTTTTCCCTGATGTCAGTTTTCCTTTCAAACTTATCTAACTTAAATATTTCTTAACAATTTTTTTTTCTCAGAATGGATATTTTTGGAATGAAAATCCTCGGAATGAAAACTTTCAGAATGGAGATTTTCGTACTGACAAGTATTGTAAAGAAAATTTCCGGAACTGAAATTTCAGTAATGAGAATTTTCGTAATGGATTTTCTGTAATGAGAATTTTCATAATGAGAATTTTTGTAATGGATTTTCCATAATGAGAATTTTCGTAATGAGAATTTTCTTAATGAGAATTTTCGTAATGGATTTTCCGTAATGAGAATTTTTCATAATGAGAATTTTTGTAATGAGAATTTTCGTAATGGATTTTCCGTAATGAGAATTTTTGTAAAGAGAATTTTCGTAATAGATTTTCCGTAATGAGAATTTTCGTAATGGATTTTCCATAATGATAATTTTTCGTAATGATAATTTTTGTAATGAGACTTTCGTACTAGGTTTTTTCGTAATGAGTTTTTTTTCAGGAATAATATTACCAATTACAAACAACCTTTCTAGCCAATCTGAAAGGTATGATTTCCTTACTTAATTTTTCGTAGTCATATTTTTCTCACTGGTATTTTCCTGAGTTTTAAAATAATCCGGATCATAGTTTTCCATAAATCCGAATGTTTTTCTTAAAACCTCAAAAGATCGGAGTCAAGTTTTCCTTGCGGGATTTTTCTCAACCGCCATATCAGATCAAAAGGTTTTTCAACCATTTTATGGCTTTTGAAAGACCAAAGGTCACATCCATTTCCTATATAAAGGGGACCCCAAGACTCATCCCAGATCGGTTTTTCAAAGATTTCGCGTCTCGAAGCCCTGCTGTCTTCTTAAGACCAGTTCTGATCTTTGAAAATTCGTTCCGAATACTTCAGATCTCTCTGTTCCGAATGTCTGTTGAAGAAACATCTCAAGATATGTCAACTTCAAAGCCAATCTCAAAATGGTTAGTCTTCAGGGAAAGGTTGGTGCATCCAGATTTTTACAAGCTTGATTCGATTATATACAAGAATATCAGACTGAATAGTTGGGAAGATGTATGCTTGTACAAGTCAGAGAAACAGGATCTAGTTTACACCGATTTTCTGATCGAGTTCTATGAGTCTGTTTCCTTCCAGAAGGAAGATGGCAGAGACTGGTTTTCATTCAAGTCTTATGGGAAGACTTACAAGTTATCTTACACCAAGTCCGTGATCTTAGTTGGTTTATCCTATAAAGGGGAAGCTGAGTTTTTCTCACATAAGCTTCCAGACGAGCAAGGAAGTTTCAATAAGGTGAAGGATTTAAAATGTCTTGGATATAAGGATGCTACGACTACCAAGACTGCTCATCTCACTCCGAATAATAAGATTCTACAGCTCTGGGTACAAGGATTTCTCGTTCCAAGAAGAGGTGACATGGATAATTTGAAGAAAAGTGATATCTATGTCTTAGATTTCTTGGTAAATCTAAGAAAGATAAATTTTATGAGGCACGTATTGATTATGATCAAGAACATCAAAGAAGGGAACTTGAGAGATCAAATAATTATGTACACTGCCTTACTATCTAAGCTGATAGTTCAGTGCTTAGAATCCTTCAAGGTTGTATGCAAATAAAAAGTCCATAATTGTAAGCTTATGCTGGTAAGTGATGATACTTTGAAGATGATGAAGATGAGTTTTTCTAGTGAATCCAGAGAATTCTACCCTCTATCTGTGGAAGAGGTTGAGGCAGCTCAAAAAGATACACAGACTTCGAAACCCTCCAAAAAGGATAGGAAGAAGAGAAAGTTTAAGGAAGTGGTTGCTGATAATCCCAAGTTTAAGGAAACTCAGTCTGCTCCCCCCAAACTGAAGAAATAAAAATATTATCCTGATGAAGTTGCTACGAAGTGGAGGGAAGAAAAAGAGAAGAGGAAATAATGGGATCCACAGTTCGGATTGGACCCTACAGAGGCTAAGGCCTTAAAAGAGAGAGCACCAGATGTGTTAGAAAAGTAGGAAAAAGAAAAGAAGATGAAAAAGAAGTTGTCTGCAGCTGAACTGGTGCAATCTCTTTTGAGAGATACTGAAATAGATTCTGAACAGATTCTAGTTCCGGAATCATTCCTTATAGAACCTTCTTTACCAGAAACTCTAGCTAAGAATTATGTCACTCCGGAAAAATCCAAGGGTAAAGAGGTAGTTGAAGAAGTTGAAAAAGAAGCTGCCGAAGAAGTATAGGAAGAGGTTGTAGAAGAAGAAGAAGAAGAGGGAAGTGAATATTTGGATGCCTTGATCAAGCAAGTAGAGGATTATCAAGATAAGGCAGAATCCGAAAAGTTAGTTACTCTAGGAAATGGAGTTGAGAAAGATAGTAAGGATGATGATAAGCAACAAAAAGAAGAAGAAAATGTTTTGTATGATGAGGATTAATTTTATGAGAAACATTTTCTTGAGGAAGGACAAGAAAAGGAGAAACCAGATGAAGACCAGATTATTCATGTTTTTGAATCCAAGGAAGTATCTCTTGATGAGGAACCCATTCCGAATAATGATAAAGGGAAGAAATTTATAAGGCCCCAGCCTTAAACCTTACTTAATATTTAATTAAATAAATAATTCACATTGAGGATATTTTCAGGTTTAGAGTTTTAGAGAATTATATCATAAATCATGAATTAAATTCCACATTTAAACAAAGTGGTTACATAAAAGATAGTATTCGTTTTTTCCCATCAATGGAAACATATTTAAAATAAAACATGGATTCTTTCTTGACACTTGACACTATCATCATATCATGCACCTTTCCCTTGACCAATGAAAAACATTTCAAAAACTTGGGATGAGCATAAATATCTCAGTTTGGGATATAAAAGTATGAAAATAAAACATTAGTCTATGTATGAAAACATACTTTAATCATAAAACATAATAATTTTAACATACCTCATCAATTCATGAATAAATCATAGAAATCATAAGGCATAAAGGTAACTTGAGGCATTAATAACATTCTTACATAGGGAGTAACCCTCTTGGTTACGTTTGGAATACCCATCATACTATATTCCCTAAATCTCTTCGGATAAACCTTAACATTTAACTCCTTCGTGTTACCCAATGCATTGGAGAGCTATATCGGGCTCACCCGCCCTTAGTTTATCACATAACCACCCATCTTCATAACAACGCCCAAGAACCATAACATAATCATAGCAAATAACTTAAGCATAAATGAAAGATAACATTCCCACATTGCAATAACAATATAACATTTTAAGATATTGAAATAATGAATCCATTCTAAAAACCATTTTTAAAACCATTTAAAACATTTAATAAAGAGATTTTTAAATCAAAGTGTCTCATACCACATTGAATCTTTTAACATTTCAAACCATTAATATCCATATAAATAAATCCTTAAAACCATTTTGAAAACATGGATATTAATGAGAAATATTTATAAGATTAAATCATTAAAACATTTAAAACGATATTTTAGTTAAAGGGTTTTTAACAAAATGAGATACACTTGAATATAATAATTGAGGAATAACATTTAATCAAAACGTTATAATATAATGAGAATAAAGGGATTCATGATATAATATTCCAAAGGACAGCATATACACCATATAAGAGTGAATTGGTTCATAACAACAATGAATTCTCAATGGAAATGTAAATTGAGATGAAATCCATTATAAAGATGGTATCCTTAAATTAAGGATAAATCAATCTCATAATTATGTGAGACAAAAATAAATACCCCCAAATATAAGTGGATATTAAGTGTAAAATAATCAACAGTCATTCACACATATTCAAAGGATGACATATTCAATAACTACATGTTGAACCCAAAGAAATCGAAATTGGGTTAAGAAGTTCCCTTAACAGCCTAATGACATCACATCAAATTTTAGAAAAAGAGTTGATGAGAGAGATAAAGGGTATCTCATATCTTGGACATAAAATTTATGGAAATAAGGATATATAAGAACATATCCCCACATAATATGATGAAAATTAAAAGACATAACAAAATAAGTCTTTTAAAAAGAGGAGAGTGAAAGGTTCCCTTACCGATTTGGGTAACTTTTGAAACGTACACCTCATGAGAGAAGGACTATACAACATTGATGTAAATACTCAAAAACGAAAGTATGTTACAAAAAGAGTAGAATAATGGACAGTGCATACACCACTCAAAAGTAAATATTGGAAAATGTAGCATGAATCTCACGAAAACACAAAGTGAGATAAAAATCCCCTTACGAAATTTCGGTATCCTAACAGCGCCAATTAGAACTTCCAAAATGGATTGATGGGAGAAAATAGGGTCTCTCATCAAATGAACATAAAAAGTACAGTAAGATTAATATAAAAGAACATCCCAATCATAAGAAATATGAGCTTAAAAGGAATTACATAAAAGAGTGTACTTAAAAAGAAAGATAGAGGTAGGATCCCTTACCTCGGGTCCGGCTTGACTCAATCGTTCTTTAACCTCCTTAAAATCAGGTATCTCTCTTTGATTTGAGCTCAAAGGCTTCCTTGGGAAGTCTTCTGCCCAAATTGAGGCTTCTAGGAGTAAGAGAGGGATGTGGAGAGACAAAATGAGCAGGGGTTGGCTGATCCAAAGGCTTGAGAGGTGTGTGTAAGGTGGTAGAGGTGAGAGCCTTTTATAAGAGGATAAGAGGGGCCCTCTTGGAAAGTTATAAAAATTAATTTATTATAAAATGATTTTCAGATTTAAAAGGTCCCAAAAGGATATATTTCGAGGATAAGGGGATAAGGTTTCGAAATACACTCATCCAATAGGTTTTTGACAAGTGTAAGACTTAGATTTCACCATATCTTCTCATTTTATTTAAATCGTTCATTTATGAGGTAATCACTGCATCATCACAGTGTCATAAATAAATTAATTTATTTAATATCTAAAAATTATAAAAAAAATATTATGATGTATTAAATTGTTTTATCTTTCTAATGAATATTTATAGTAAAATATATGACTTGTATAACCCCATCTAAAAATTGTTTTATTAAAACAACACATGTTTGTGACATTTTAATTTTAACTTTAAATAAAATGGTATTAATGTCATTTTCCAAGAAAAGTGGCTCCATGGGGTCCCCAAGTTGACCCATGGATTTTCTTGGTCGGACATGACTCATCCAATGAGGTTTGGACATGTGTCTAGGTCATTTCATATTATTAAAACATTATTTTTACCTGAAACTACACTAATTACCTCTAATCGCGATTAAAACTTAAAATTTACTATTCACCAAAAAAATTATTTTAATCTCATTGAACCAAATTTTATTTCTTAATGACAACCATGTATGTCAGATTTTTGAAATTCAAAACACATAGGTGGTAAAATTTCATTTAAACGAAAAATTAGTTTTTTAAGTACCACTTAGTGGTTTCACTATTCATCAAAAATTGAAGTTTTCCAGAAAAATACCAAAAATTCACCCTAATATATATTTGATATTCCGAATTCAAAAATGATTTCTATGTTAAAAAATTCAAAACATATAAGTTACATTAATTAATTTAATAATTAATTCCCGTTGTCAGAGCAAATAGCGTGTTTTTATGAAACAATAAGTATCAAAAGATTGACACTAGTTTAAGTCCAATTTCAAAGTGAAATTAATTAAAATAACCACTATTGGATTAAATGGTAAAAATATATTATAATTGGACTTTAAAACCAATTCAAAAGATAATCTAATCATATAAATAAATTAGATTAAAAAGAGGTCTTGAATTAAAATACAACATTTTCACTATTCATTAAAAAATGAACTTTATCGGAAAAATACCAAATATTTACAGAATGTAAATTTTGATGTCCCGATTCTAAAGAAGAATTTTATTTGGTCCAATATAACATATTAAATTTTCAAAAAGTGGATTTAAAAGAGGTTCGTCATCAAAAGGCGGTTAATCGACCTTTTAAAGAATATTAGAATGTTTACGCTTAAAATTGGATTCATTCACATTTTTAATCCTCTAACATTTATTGTAAAAAGTAAAAATATTTGACAAACATATATAATAATTTTGTAGTTAGTTCTGTTCATTCCCTCCATTACAACGGCTAGGCGTTAACTATAATTTAAAATAATATTATTTTATTATTAGAGTGCAACGTAAGATTCCCAAGAAACTTGTTGTTGCGTATTGGGTACGCCATCGAGAATAGCATCCCCTTTAAAGTAATATTAATATTTTATTCAAAAATATGGTTAAAAATGAAAATGTCATAGTCTTTATTTACCTGGGGTGTTACATCCTTCCCCCCTTTTGGGAATTGCGTCCTCGCAATTTTAAAATTGGGCTTGGAAACTTCATTGAAAATCCCACATCAGAACAAGAGTCAGTGAAACTATCACTTTAAAATAAAGAAAGATAAGTACAAAGGTCACCCGAGTTAACCCATACTAGAATTCCATGTAGGAAAACATGGACATGGAGGAAAAATCAAAGGGTCATGTTCTGAGGGAGAGTGATAGAAAACATGTTTAGGAGAAAGGTAACCACAAGAAAATCACAAACTTGTGGTGGGTTAAATGGTATTTGATTCCCCAGTAGGAAAATTTAATAGACAACATTTTTGTTTTAAGTTACTTTTCATTGAGGAATTTATTTTTGATCTTAATGAAACATACTTACTTTTCATGTTAACTTTCAACTTTTACTAGATTTCTTACACAAACTCATACTTTCCCCAAGTGATGAGTATTTAGGAAGACTTGTTTACATTGAGAGAGCTATAATCAACTTCTAGAGAATCACCTAATCCACAAAAGATAACTATATACTTCCCATGTCTTTAGACTTTACCCAAAACCAAAACCAAAAAGGTTAGTACAAGATCATATAATCCACAAAAGGACAATCCTTTATAAAAAGAAAATCTATTCTTAATCTCCAAAATTTGTCCAACAAAACCCAAAGTTCAACGAAGACCATTTGATAAACAATTGTCCATAAAATTCTTTAAAGTAAACCAAACTAAGATTGAATCCCAAATTTTTGAAGGATTTAATCACATAGTCTTCCAAGGTACAAATTAACTTTTATCTCTAAATAACATCAGTTGCTCTTAAATTCTAATATTGAAAAGAAATTAACCTAATCACATATCCTTGATGATAGGTTAATAATTTCCAAAGATAACCCAAAATAAACATACTCTTGATTACTAAAATCATCTAACTAAAAATAATTAGTCAAACTAACAAGGGACTTCATGTAGTCCAGTGGTAGGAGATAAATACCAGTCGCACTTTGGTTGTGGGTTCGATTCCTACAGCTTTGTCCGACGTGACAGGTTGTCACACGGTCCGCGTGTTGTCCTTTTTCCAAAACTATATAATTCTTAAAACATTCCCCAAAACGAGATAAAATATTCAAAAATAAGCATAACATATTTTAACCTCAATTTTATCTCATGCATTTCATTTTCCATCATAATATATAATAACCCATAATTACCTCAAAAGTAAGGATCATATAAACTCTAATGGTTACCTTTATAATTATTACCTGAACTTCCACATCAATTGGTCATCTCATACATGATGCATTACAAAACATACCAAGGTACAAGTGGTTGATCATGACTTTTTGATAGTTGGTTTAGAACAACCACGAGTTTCCTCATTGAATCCCCCATTTCATCTAGTCTCTTAATCAGAGAACCACCACAGTTTCCTTCAATCCTATTGTCACTTTGGTTCCTGCAAGATCCATCCATTCAATAAAAATAGAAATGTCAGTGTGAGTATATAAAAAAAAACATCATGTACTAAAGAGGAAGCTAAACACTAAGATATACTTACTCATTCACTTTATCTAAAACTAGGACTCTTTCTGAAATCCTAACCATTATGGTAATGTCACTTATGCCTAAGGAATACCCTAACCTCTAAAGTTATCTAAACGGACCTCTAATACCAACTATAAGGCCCCGACCTTAAAACTCAATTAATATTTAATTAAATGAATAATTCACATTGAGGATATTTTCAGGTTTATAGTTTTAGAGAATTAGATCATAAATCATGAATTACATTCCACATTTAAATAAAGTGGTTACATAAAAGACAGTATTCGCCTTTTCCCATTAACGGAAACATATTTAAAATAAAACATGGATTATTTCTTGACACTTCCTTGACACTATCATCATATCATTAACCTTTCCCTTGACCTGTGAAAAACATTTCAAAAACTTGGGATGAGCATAAAAAGCTCAGTAAGGGATATAAAATTATGAAAATAAAACATTAGTCTATGTATGAAAACATACTTTATTCAGAAAACATAATCATTTTAACATACCTCATCAAATCATGAATAAATCATAGAAATCATAAGGCATAAAGGTAACTTGAGGCATTCATAACATTCTTACATAGGGAGTAACCCTATTGGTTATGTTTGGAATACCCATCACAGTATATTCCGTAAATCTTTTCGGAGAAACCTTAACGTTTAACTCCTTTGCGTTACCCAATGCATTGGAGAGCTATATCGGGCTCACCCGCCCTTAGTTTATCACGGAACCAACCATCTTAATAACAATGCCCAAGAACCATAACATAATCATAGCACAAAACTTAAGCATAAAGGAAAGATAACATTCCCACATAGCAATAAAAATATAACATTTTAAGATATTGAAATAATGAATCCATTTTAAAACCATTTTCAAAACCATTTAAAACATTTAATAAAGAGATTTTTAAATTAAAGTGTCTCATACCACATTGAAGATTTTAACATTTTAAACCATTAATATCCATATAAATAAATTATTAAAACCGTTTTGAAAACATGGATATTAATGAGAAATATTTATAAGATTAAATCATTAAAACATTTAAAACGATATTTTAGTTAAAGGGTTTTTAACAAAATGAGAGACACTTGAATACAATAATTGAGGAATAACATTTAATCAAAACTTTATAATATCATGAGAATAAAGGGTTTCATTATATAATATCCCAAAGGACAGTATATACACCATATAAGAGTGAATTGGTGCATAACAACAATGAAGTCTCAATGGAAATGTAAATTGAGATGAAATCCATTATAAAGATGGTATCCTTAAATTAAGGATAAATCAATCTCATAATTATGTGAAAAACATATAAATACACCCAATATAAGTGGATATTAAGTGTAAAATAATCAAAGGTCATTCAAACATATTCAAAGGATGAAATATTCAATAACTACATGTTGAACCCAAAGAAATCGAAATTGGGTTAAGAAGTTCCCTTGACAGCCTAACGACGTCACATCAAATTTTAGAAAAAGAGATGATGAGAGAGATAAAGGGTATCTCATATCTTGGACATTAAATTTATGGCAATAAGGATATATAAGAACATATCCCCACATAATAAGATGAAAATTAAAAGACATAACAAAAGAAATCTTTTAAAAATAAGAGGGTGAAAGGTTCCCTTACCGATTTGGGTAACTTTCAAAACGTACACCCCATGAAAGAATGACTATACAACATTGATGTAAATACTCATAAACGAAAGTATGTTACAAAAAGAGTAGAATAATGGACAGTACATACACCACTAAAAAAGAAATATTGGAAAATGTATCATGAATCTCATGAAAACACAAAGTGATATAAAAAGCCCCTTATGAAATTTCGGCAGCCTAACAGCGCCAATTAAAACTTTCAAAATGGATTGATGAGAGAAAACAAGGTCTCTCATCAAATGAACATAAAAAGTACAGTAATAGTAATATAAAATAACATCCCAATCATAAGAAATATGAGCTTAAAAGGAATGACATAAAAGAGTGTACTTAAAAATAAAGAGAGAGGTAGGATCCCTTACCTCAGGTCCGACTTGACTCGATCGTTCTTTAACCTCCTTAAAATCGGGTATCTCTCTTTGATTTGAGATCAAAGGATTACTTGGAAAGACTTCTGCTCAAAGTGATGCTTTTAGGAGTAAGAGGGGGATGCAGAGAGACAAAATGATCATGGTTTGGCCGAGCCAAAGGCTTGAGAGGTGTGTTTAAGGTGGTAGAGGTGGAGGCCTTTTATAAGAGGAGAGGAGGGGCACTCTTGGAAAGTTATAAAATATTACTTTATTATAAAATGATTTTCGGATTTAAAAGGTCCCAAAAGGATATATTTCGAGGATAAGGTGATACGGTTTCTAAATCCACCCATCCAATAGGTTTGTGACAAGTGTAAGACTTAGATTTCACCCTATCTTCTCATTTTATTTAAATCATTCATTTATGAGGTAATCACTGTATCATCACGGTGTCATAAATAAATTAATTTATTTAATATCTAAAAATTATAAAAAAACTATCATGATATAAGAAATCGTTTTATCTTTCTAATGAATATTTATAGTAAAAAATATGACTTGTATAACTCCATCTAAAAATTGTTTTATTAAAACAACACATGTTTGTGACATTTTAATTTTAACTTTAAATAAAAAGGTATTAATGTCATTTTCCAAGAAAAGTGGCTCCATGGGGTCCCCAAGTTTACCCATGGATTTTCTTGGTCGGCCATGACTCATCCAATGAGGGTAGGAAATGTGTATAGGTCATTTCATATTATTAAAACATTATTTTTACCTTAAACTACATTAATTACCTCTATTCACGATTAAAACTTAAAAGTTACTATTCACCAAAAAAATTATTTTAATCACATTAAACCAAATTTTATTTCTTAATGAAAACCATGTATGTCGGATTTTTGAAATTCAAAACACATAGGTGGTAAAATTTCATTTAAACGAAAAATCAGTTTTTTAAGTACCACTTAGTGGTTTCACTATTCATCAAAAATTGAAGCTTTCCAGAAAAATACCAAAAATTCACCCTAAGCTATATTTGATATTCCGAATTAAAAAATGATGTATATTTTATAAAATTCTAAACATATAATTTACGTTAATTAATTTAATAACAAATTCCCGCTATCAGAGCAAATAGCGTGTTTTTATGAAACAATGAGTATCAAAAGATTGACACTAGTTTAAGTCCAATTTCAAAGTGAAATTAATTCCAATGACCACTATTGGATTAAATGGTAAAAATATATTATAATTGTACTTTAAAACCAATTCAAAAGATAATCTAATAATATAAATAAATTAGATTAAAAAAAGGTTTTGAATTAAAATACAACATTTCTCACTATTCAATAAAAAATGATCTTTATTGGAAAAATACCAAAAATTTACACAACGTAAATTTTGATGTCCCGATTCTAAAGAAGAATTTTATTTGGTCCAATATAACATATGATATTGTCAGTAAGTGGATTTAAAAGAGGTTCTTCATCAAAAGGCGGTTAATCGACTTTTTAAAGAATATTATAATGTTTACGCTTAAAATTGGATTTATTCGCATTTTTAATCCTATAACATTTATTGTAAAAAGTAAAAATATTTGACAAAAATATATAATCATTTTGTAGTTAGTTCTGTTCATTCCTACCATTACAACGGTTAGGCGTTAACTACAATTTAAAATAATATTATTTTATTATTAGAGTGCAACGTAAGATTCCCAAGAAACCCGTTGTTGCGTATTGGGTACGCCATCGATCATAGTGTCCCCTTTAAAGTAATATTAATATTTTATTCACAAATATGGTTAAATATGAAAATGTAATATTCTTTATTTACCTGGGGTGTTACAAAATTGCTATTGGAGACACCAAAAAAAGATATTATAAGGAAGAAAGAAGTTGATGGTACTTATAAAATGAAGTTGGTGCAAGATGAAGAAGATATATCTCCAAGAAAAGTTTCTGATTCAGAGTCATCATCACAAAGTCATGATTTTATTGTCAAGTCTTTGAAAAAGTTGGTGGACGTCATTCCAATATTTCCCACCATTGACACTAGATGTCAAATGCTTCAGCTAAGACAAAACCAGAAGTCAGAGTCACTATCCATGCTGATGGATAAGTGTGTGAAGATCGAAGCCGAACAAAAAAGTTTCCTTATCAATTATGATGTGCATAGAAAGTCCTATAGTAAGGTAAAAAAATGGTCTAAGAGAGTTGATGAAGACTTAGTGCAGTTTGAAAATTTTCAGACTGAAGTTCAAAATGCTTTTGACATGGAGGATAAAAAGTTTAACAATCTTCATGAAAAGCTGACCCAAGAGAAAAATTCTCGTAATCAACAGGTCAGGGACCTAAATGGGAAGCCTAACTCAGTTGCTTAGAATTGGAAAAGTGAAAGAGATTTCCGGATTGAGTTTAAGTAGAAGTTAGAAAAGTAAGATGATTTAATAAAGATTCAGAAAGAAGCCTTGGAGGCTCAGGCCGAAGCTTTGAAAGTTCAAGGGGAAAGGATCTCTGCTCTGGAGAGGCAAGCCGAGGAAGACCAAAGGGATTAGAAGAAACTCAAAACCTTATTAAAGAAGCTGATCCCAAAGGAAATAGAATAAAAATAAACCCACTCCAATCTTTTGTTGTATTTGTGTTTCCTTGTAAAATTTTTGACAACTCTAATGAAATGTTGTTTGGTTGGTTGTATATTGTAGTGTTATTTCTAATCTTTCAGGTACCATATTTTCCATTCTCATAAATTCTTTTTGAAAATCACAAAGGGGGAGAAGGAAAAAGAACAACTTAAAAAGGGATAAAGACTGAAAATGAAGAAGGAAAAATTTCTAAGTGAAAATATCCTTAAAGTAAGGGGGAGTTTTCCATTACGAAGTTTTTCATTCCCATGATAATGAAAAATCCACTCCAGAAATTCAGAATACAATCCTTAGAGTTTCAATGCCTAAGGGAGAATTAGTTGTATTCACTATTATCCATGAACAAAGGGAGATAAGATTTAATTTCAATGTCTAATGAAATTTTTTCAAAGTCCTTATATTCTTTTTTATAAGGATGTTTGTGCTTTCCAAAAAGGGGGAGATTGTTGAGTCAATAAGGTTTTCCTTATAACTTTTCCATTCCTTCTTGTTTTGAAAATCACAAACACCTTATACTTAAACAAATCGATATTTTACTTCCATAAGGAAAATTTTCTTCTTAAATGAAATTTACCCTAACCTAGATTTTCTTATAGATATCAATATTTTTCTTAAGTAAAAAAATCGGATTCATACCCAAAACCCCGGAATCATATAATGTCATGAATTGGAGTATTCTGTTTTTTAGGATCCGAATTATGGATGTGAAATGTTATGAAGTTTAACTCTGAACTTTCATGAGTTTGACTCTGAACTCTTATGAAGTTCGACTCCGAACTTTCATGAGTTCGAATCCGAACTCTTATGAAGTTCGACTCTAAAATTTCATGAGTTCAACTCCAAACTCTTATGAAGTTCGACTCCGAAATCTTATGAAGTTCGACTCCGAACTGGCATGATTTCGACTCCGAACTCTTATGAAGTTAGACTCCGAACTTTCATGAGTTCGACTCCGAACTCTTATGATGTTAGACTCCGAACATTCATGAGTTCGACTCCGAACTCTTATGATGTTCAACTCCGAACTTTCATGAGTTCGACTCCAAACTTTTACTAGTTCTACTTCGAACTCTGCAAGTTCAGATTCTGAAGTCTGGTGAAATGAGACTCTGAATTTCCTTATAAATTCAGACTCCGGACTTCTACAGATATCAGGTTCCGAATTCCTATAAAACGGAATCCGAACATTCTTTTAACATAGACTCTGAATTCCATTTTGGTGAGACTCAGAACTTTTATTCACTTACATTCCAAATTCTAGTTTTTCTTATGCTTACACTTGTTTCATTGTAAAACGATGTCGTGCTTTTCAGTTACACATGTTTTTTTATAAAACGATGTCATCCATTCTGTTTCTAATTAACCGTTGGTTTAGTGACACGGGTATAGGTCACTCTGATATTCAAGGAAAATATGACCGTTGGAGGAGGGAGCCGATTGTTCCAACCGAGCCTATAAATAGGAGCTCATTTGATAGAGCTCAACAACAAGTTGATCACTCTAGAGACCACATGCTGTTAATGTGATTTCTAGAGAGAGAAGATTTTCATACTTTGTGCGTATTGAACCGCTCGTTCAGATTGCTTCGTGCGACTCCGAATGTTTGTGATTACATTCGAGGGCTTCCAAGGATAGGAAAACAGAGGTGCCAACTATCTTGAAGTTCAAGGGCTTCCTTGCTGAGGAATACAGAGGTTCCAACTACCTTAAAGTTGAGGGCTTGTGGGGATAGCAAGACAGAGACACTGATCTTCGTATCGAGGACTTACCCTGGTGTGGGTAAGACAAAATTTCTTGAAAGTATAAATCAAGGGACCTTTATCCAAGGTTGTTGGATACCCTTCTCTTTGGGTTAAAATATTTATATCTTGTTACTTGTAGTTTATAATACTTGTTTTTCCGCTGCATTGTATATTGTAAGGAAAGTATAATCTTATTATATTTCCTTAAAGTTATACCATGATTAATTTAGATTCTATACGCTCTAAGGTAGAATCTCATATTGTCAACTTTGGTTAAGTTTCAATTTCCGGATCCACATTTTCGGAACCAGTTTTCGGAATCACTTTCCAGACTTAAGCAAGTGTATAGAAGTAGAAGTTTGTAACTTTATACTTTGTCCCAATCTTTCGTTGGTGTTATAGGTGTTGTGAATTTTCTTAGTTTAACTTTGTTAAACTTAGATCTTTCTTTGTCTAAGGAAATTTTTAAAGTATATAATTCACCCCCCTCTTGTATATTGAGCATCTACATCACTATTTCGATCCTACAATTGGTATCAAAGGAGGTATCTGAAATACTTATACTCACATATAAGTTTTTCTTGCTCACTTTTTCATTCATTTCTTATAAAGATAGTTTCATTCTGAACTTTGTCATTCCGAATTGTTCATTCCGAATTTGTTCATTCCGAACTTTGTGGTTACAAACTTTTCCTACTAACAAGTTTGGTTGCCAAAGTTTTTTATTTAGAGATGGAAGGAATCAACATTGGTTCTATTGACAATCTAAACCCTACAAGACCACCAATTTTTTATGGCAATTATTATGAGTATTGGAGAGATCGAATGAAGACTTTCTTTATCAATACTGGAGTGGATAATTTCATTATGATTACTGGTGATTATAAAATTTCTGATAAGGAAGTTAGAACTTTCACTAACCAGGAAAAGCAAGAATATCAAATCAATTATAAGGTACACAATACTTTACTATGTTCAATGACTAGAAATATATATATCCAAATTTCTTCTTGTGAAGTAGCTAATTGTATCTGGAAGAAGTTAGAGGTTACACACTTTGGCACTTCTAAAGTGATTGAAACTAGGAGAGCTATGCTTAGAGCTGAATACCATGGATTCAATTTTCTGTATGGAGAACTAATTTGTAATGTTCAACAGAGATTTATGACTATAGTGAATAGTCTTTAGTCTATGGGAGAGAAAGGGTTAGATGATGAAGCCCTTGTTGAAAAGATTATTGATATCATGCCTAATGAGTGGGAATCAAAGAGAACAGTAATTGATGAGAATAGGAAGGTCACTCAAATTTCGTTAGATGAGCTATTTGGAACTCTTCTTCAACATGAAACAGGAATGAAGAGAGATGCTAAAAAAATCGAAAAGAAGAATGGAAATGGTACTATTGCTTTTACAACAACATCAAATCATTTGAAAGCCAAGACCCCTGAGAGAGTAACTAGATCCAAGTCTAAGAAGGTGGTTATTCAATCAGAATCTAGTGATGGTGATGTCTCAGAGAATGAGTTAGAAAATCTTGCTCGAAGGATGAACAAGATAGCTGGTCAAAGAAATTTCCAACACAAGTACAAGAAAAAGGAAAGGAAAGATATGAAAGATGGAGAAGTTACTTGTTATGAATGCAAGAGAGCTGGACATATTAAACCAGATTTCCCTTTGCTCAAAAAGAAAGAAAGGAAAGAGAGGCATTATGAAAGGAACATAAAGAAGTATTATAAATCCAAATCTAAGAAAGTTCTAAAAAGATAATGATACGTGGAGTGCCAGTGGTGGTGACTCTTCAGATGAATCTTCTGATTATGAATCTTCAGGACAGAAGAATCATGGGCTTATATCCAGATTACCTCTTAACAATCATTGCTTCATGGCTACGGTACACAATGCTAAATCATTGACCAATGTTTCTTTAAATTATAATGATAGTAAGTATTATAACTCTTCAGATGAAGAATCCTCTTCTGATGAAGAAAATAATTCACCTACCTATGAATAATTTTCTAGGTTTTATAAACTTCTTGAGATTGAGAATTCCAAACTCAATAAAAAACATGATAAGGAAAACTCTAGGAATACTATTCTTACAAAATAAATATCATATCTTTCTAAATATCTTGATAGAAAAAATACTGATTTTATATGTATTTAAAAAAATCTTGAGGAAGTATGTTCTGAGAAGAACAAACTTTCTAAAGAGTTAGAACAAGTAATTTCTAAGAAAAGTGTTCTCGAGTCTAGATCTAGTTCCAAATCTAATGATTTTGAAGATAAAAACTTGTTTGTAAAACTCAAGTATGAAATTTTTTCCTTAAAGAAGTGTTTGTCAAACTTTACCCATGGTAAAGAAATTTTTTATAAAATGTATTCACAAATACGACCTTTAAGAAACAAATCCGGATTTGGTTATACCCATGCAAAACCAACTTTTAGTAATAAATACTTTGTTCCACAAAGTGCCCCATTTTGTAATAAGTGTCAATGTGGTGGTCACTAGGCAAAGAATTACTCTTTAAATAAAACCCAATCTCTATGTTTTTATAAAGCCTATTTTTCTAAGAATATGTGGGTGCCTAAAATTTTGTTATATAGAAATCTTGGATCCAAACAAGTTTGGATTCCAAAAGTCTAAATCTTTTCTTATTTTCAGGAAGATAAAGGAAGTACCAACAATAATACATGGTACATGGATAGTGTATGTTCCCGACACTTGACTGGTAACAAAAGATATTTTGAAAAGATTATCAAGACAAAAGGAGGAAAGGTAACTTTCGAAGATAATGCTCTGGGAGAAATTGTTGGTATAGGTAATATTGTTCTTCTTGGTAAAACTTTGATTTCAAATGTTTTATTTGTTAAGGGTCTTAAGAAAAACCTCATTAGCATAAGTCTATTATGTGATGAAGGATACCTTGTGAATTTTAGGAATGATAAATGCTTAGTTCACAATTCCAAGGAAGAATTTATTCTCTCAGCCAATAGGCAATAGAATGTTTACACTTTGAACTAAGATGACCTCAGGAGCCAAGACCTACATTGCCTTAGTGAAATGGAAGATGATTCTTGGTTATGGCATAGAAGATTAGGTCACTGTAACCTTAGAAACTTATGTAAAATTTCTAAGAAGAAACTAGTTAAGGATTTACCAGAGCTTAGATTAGATTCTTCTAATGTTTGTGATCCTTGCCAATATGGAAAGAAACGTAAATATAGTCTTAAATAAATTGGTGAAGTCTCAATAACTGATGCATTACAGTTAGTGCACATGGATATTTTTGGTCCAACACAAACTGGAAGCATTGGAGGCAAATACTATTTGTTTGTTCTAGTTGATGATTACAATAGATTTACATGGGTTTATTTTCTAGCAAAGAAGAATGAAGATTTTTTTTATTTCAAAATTTTTAGAGCCCAAGTTAAAAATGATAAAAATATTCCACTGAAAACTATTCATTGTGATCACGGAGGAGAATTTCAAAGTTCTGATTGTGAAACTTTTTGTAGTAGAAAAGGTATTACTCACAATTTTTCAGCACCTAGAAATTCTCAACAAAATGGTGTAGTTGAAAGAAGAAATAGAATTCTTCAAGAGATAACTAGAACCATGTTGAGTGAATATTCTATAGCTAGACATTTCAGGGCTGAAGCTGTAAGTACTTCTTGTTATACTATAAATCGAGTTTTGATTAGACCTTTTCTTAATAAAACTCCATATGAGTTATAGAATGGTAGAAAACCTAGAATTTCCTACATCAAGGTTTTTGTTTTCAAGGTATTTATCCTAAATACTAAAGATAATCTTCACAAATTTGCACCAAAATATGATGAAGGAATTTTCTTAGGCTACTCCACAACTTCTAAGGCTTATATAGTTTTCAATAAAAATACATGTACTGTTGAAGAAACATTGCATGTAAAATTTGATGAATATGATCCTTTTGTTTTTAAACCATCCCAACCTACATCCTCGGATGTGTTTTAAAAAAATGATTATCAACCTTTGATAGAAGATCCTTCTGATAAGGAAAATGTTCAAGAAGATACTTCTGAAATATTTACCCTAGAATACTTTCTACCATATGTTGATGAATAGGTTTTACAAAACCCAAACTAGTTATTCCTTAATAATCATCCCAGTGATAGTATCATTGGTGATGTAAATCAACCTGTAAGAACTAGAAGTTCCTTGAGAAATGAAGTAGAACATCTAGCATTTCTTTCCCAATTAGAACCAAAAAGTACTGGTGAAGCTTTAGGTGATGATGATTGGATCAAATCCATGCAAGATGAACTAAATGAATTTGAAAGGAATAAAGTCTGGACCTTGGTTGAAAGACCTAAGGAAACTTCTATTTTTGGAGTAAAGTGGGTCTTCAGAAACAAGTGTGATGAAAATGGAGTCATTGTAAGAAATAAAGATAGACTAGTTACTAAATGCTATAATTAGCAAGAGGGAATAAACTATGAATAAACCTATGCTCCAGTAGCTAGACTTGAATCTATATGTATTTTACTTGCCTTTACAACATTATTCAATTTTAAACTTTTTCAAATGGATGTGAAATGTGCTTTCCTTAATGGTTATGTTAAAGAGGAAGTTTTTGTTGAAAAACCTCCTGGATTTGAAGATAGGAAACACCCTGATCATTATTTTAGACTTACCAAAGCTTTGTATGGCCTTAAACAAGCCCCACGAGCCTGGTATAATAGAATTACAGGATTTTTGCTTCAAAATAACTATGTTAAGGGAAATGCATATCCAACTCGTTTTATAAATAAAGATAAGAAAAATGTTTTGATTGTTCAAATTTATGTTGATGACATCATATTTGGTTCAACTCAGCAATCTTTAACTGATTCTTTTGCAAGTCTAATGAAACCTGAGTTTGAAATGTGTATGATGGATGAGTTAACATTTTTCCTTGGTTTTCAAATTTCTCAAAGACCAGAAGGAACCTATATATCTCAACATAAGTATATTAAACATGTTCTTAAAAAGTATGGATATGACAACACTAAGAGTATAAGTACTTTCATCGGTACCACAAACTCTTTAGATCTTGATGAAGTTGGGAAACCAGTAGATCGAACATCTTTTGGAGGTATGATAGGAAACCTACTATACTTGAAAGCTAGTCGACCAGAATTGATGTTTTTAGTATGCTTATGTGTGAGATATCAATCCAATCCTAAGGAATCTCACTTAAAGGAGGTAAAAATAATTTCTCGCTACTTAAAGGGAACCATGGATCTAGGAATATTTTATACTTCTAGAAATGATTTTGTTTTAAAAAGATTTTCGGATGCTGACTTTGGTGGATGTATAATGGATAGAAAGATTACATCTGGAACTTTTCATTTCTTAGGAGATTCGTTAGTTTCTTGGTCATGTAAGAAGCAACACTCAGTAGCACTCTCCACTGCTGAAGCAAAATATATTGCAGTTAGAAGTTGTTGTGCTTAAGTGTTGTGGATGCAACACACACTCAGAGACTATGGCTTGAGTTCTACAAAGACTCAAATTTTGTGTGATAACATAAGTTCCATTTCCCTTAGTAAAAAACATGAACATCACTCTCGTGCAAAGAACATAGATATTAGACATCACTTTCGTAGGGATCACACACTTAAATGAGATATCATTCTTTAGTTTATCAGAATGCAAGATCAACTTGCTGATATTTTCAAAAAATCATTACTCTCCAATAGATTTGAATACATTAAATAGAAGTTAGGAATGATAATAGTGAGGTAATCCTTCTTCATTAACTTCTTATTGAAAAATTCTCCCTACAGTAATAAAATCCTTCTCAAAGGGGGAGTACATTTGTTTCTTAGTCAAATTTTTTTCCCTGGTGTCAGTTTTATTTTCAAACTTATGTAACTTAAATATTTCTTAACAAATTTTTTCTCGGAATGGATATTTTTGGAATGGAAATCCTCGGAATGAAAACATTTGGAATGGAGATTTTCGTACTGACAAGTATCGTAATTAAAATTTCCGGAACTGAAATTTTAGTAATGAGAATTTTCGTAATGGATTTTCCGTAATGAGAATTTTCGTAATGAGAATTTTCCTAATGGATTTTCCGTAATGAGAATTTTTCGTAATGAGAATTTTTGTAATGATAATTTTCGTAATGGATTTTCCGTAATGAGAATTTTTCGTAATGAGAATTTTCGTAATGGATTTTACGTAATGATAATTTTTCATAATGAGAATTTTCATAATGAGACTTTCGTACTAGGTTTTTTTCGTAATGAGTTTGTTTTTAAAGAAAAATATTACCAATTAAGAACAACCATTCTAGCCAATCTGAAGGGTATGATTTCATTACTTAAGTTTCCATGATCATATTTTGCTTGCTGGTATTTTCCAGAGTTTTAAAATAATTCGGATTCTAGTTTTCCTTAAATCCAAATGTTTTTCTTAAAACCTCAAAAGATTGGAGTCACGTTTTACTTTCGGGATTTTTCTCAATCGTCAGATCAGATCAAAAAGTTTTTCAACCGTTAGATGGTTTTTGGAAGACCAAATGTCACATCCATTGCCTATATAAAGGGGACCCCAAGACTCTTCACACATCAGTTTTTCAAATCTTTCACGTCTCGAAGCCCTGCTGCTCTTCTTAAGACCGGTTCCGATCTTTGCAAAGCCATTCCGAATCCTTCAGATCTCTCTGTTCCTAATGTCTGTTGAAGCAACATCTCAAGATATGTCAACTTCAAATCCAATCTCAAAATGGATAGTCTTTAGGGAAAGGTAGGTGCATCCAGATTTTTACAAGCTTGATTCTATTATATCCAAGAATATCAGATTGAATAGTTGGGAAGATGTATGCTTGTACAAGTTAGAGAAACAAGATCCGGTTTACACCGATTTTCTAATCGAGTTCTATGAGTATGTTTCCTTCCATATGGAAGATGGCAGAGACTAGTTTTCATTCAAGTCTTATGGGAAGAATTACAAGTTATCTTATAACAAGGCCGCAAGCTTGGTTGGTTTATCCTATGAAGGGGAAGCCGAGTTTTGCTCACATAAGTTTCCAGACGAGCAAGGAAGTTTCAACAAGGTGAAGGCTTTAAAATGTCTTGGACTTAAGGATTCTATAACTGCCAAGATTTCTCATCTCACTCCGAACAATAAGATTCTACAGCTCTGGGTACAAGGATATCTTGTACCAAGAAGAGGTGACAAGGATAATTTGAAGAAAAGTGATATCTATGTCTTTGATTTCTTTGTAAATCTAAGAAATATAAATTTGATGAGGCATGTCTTGATTACGATAGAGAACATCAAAGAAGGGAACTTGAGAGATCAAATAATTATGTACCCTACCTTACTATCTAAGCTGATAGTTCGGTGCTTAGAATCCTTCAAGGTTGCATGCAAATCAAAAGTCCAGAATTGTAAGCTTATGCTGGTAATTGATGATACTTTGAAGAGGATGAATATGGGTTTTTCTAGTGAATCCGGAGAATTATACCCTCTATCCGTGGAAGAGGTTGAGGCAGCTCAAAAAGATACACAGACTCCGGAACCATCCAAAAAGGCCAGGAAGAAGAGAAAGTTTAAGGAAGTGGTTGCTGATAATCCCAAGTCTAAGGAAACTTAGTGTGCTCCCCCCAAACCAAAGAAACAAGAAGCTTATCCTGATGAAGTTACTGCGAAGTGGAGGGAAGACAAAGAGAAGAGGAAAGAAGGGGATCCATAGTTCGGATTGGACCCTGCAGAGGCTAAGGCCTTAAAAGAGAGAGCTGTGGATGTGTTAGAAAAGCAGGCAAAAGAAAAGAAGATGAAAAAGAAGTTGTCTGAAGCTGAACTGGTGCAATCTCTTTTTAGAGATATTGAAATAGCTTCTGAGCAGATTCTAGTTCCAAGAACTTTCCTTACAGAACCTTCTTTACCAGAAAATTTAACTAAGAATTATGTCACTCCGGAAAAATCCAAGGGTAAAGAGGTAGTTGAAGAAGTTTAAAAAGAATCTGCGGAAGAAGTAGAGGAAGAGGTTGATGAAGAAGAAGAAGAAGAGGGAAGTGAAGATTTGGATGCCTTGATCAAGCAAGTAGAGGATTATAAAGATAAGGAAGAATCCACAAGGTTAGTTACTCCAGGAAAGGGATTCGAGAAAGATAGTAAGGATGATGATAAGAAACAACAAGAAGAAGAAAAATGTTTCGTATGATGAGGAAGAATCCTATGAGAAAAAGTTTCTTGAGGAAGGACAAGAAAAGGAGAAACCAGATGAAGACCAGATTATAACCCAAATATCATTATGTAATTTTTATGTTTTGGGGAGTCTGATGAAAAAGTCTATAGTGTTGTTTTTCTATTTCCATTCTGCTATGAGTAATGGTTATAAAATCCCCTTATAATTTTGTCTCTCAGACTTAATTTGATTAAATATCAAGCATTGAGATATATACTCTTAAATATCTCTCTTTATGTATGCTCACCAAAAAAACTCTTTAAAATCCCAATACATATTTGTACTTCCAGGATAAATAGAGAATGATTAGCTATGATCTTCTTCCAATAGTTCATTCTTAAAGATTGGTATTTATTGGAAAAATACTTATTTCATAAACCTTATAATTCCATAAAAATCATGGTTGAACTCAAGAACATTTCTCAACTTTTTTTATCACTAAACCTTCCTTATGAACCACTTTAATCTTCATATGTATAGATGGTTGAACACTCATTTGAGAAAGATAATATTTGTTCCATTAATTTACGATGTCAAGTTCATTACTTTGAAAATACATAAATATTGGATCTTTTTTGATCCTATTAATAGATAAGATAGTATGATTATTTTGAATCAAATAATTACCCACTTTGTTCTCTTTCACAAGGAGGTAATGTATTGAGTATTCATATTATTTAATCATCCCCAACTATTTTTCTGGTGCATATTCAACTATTTATGGGTGGATATATACTTTAAAATTTTATGATCAATATATATGTAAAAGCTTTATCTATAAAGATAATTACTCCATATCTTTATTGTGATGATTACTACCCCTAAATCCAGATCATGATTTGAGTAATTATACATATGATCCTTTAATTGGAGTGAGGAATAAATTATCACTATATCATTCTACATGAGGATTCATCCCAGTCCCTTATTTGATTTATCAATAAAGATAAAAACACCTTCTACAATGTAGGGTGGTGTGATCATAGGGGAACTAGGAAACCTTATCTTCAGTACCTTGAAATTTTTTCCACATTCATCAGTCCAAAGGAACTTGACTGCCTTCAAGGTTAAATTGGTGAGTGGACTAGAAAGTTGTGATAAATTCTTCAAAAATAATTGATAATATCAATCTAATCTAAAAAAACTAAGGATCTCAATAATAGCGGTTATTTTTGGCCAATTTTCAATAACTTTCATCTTTTATGGTCCCACTGATAACCCTCGCTTGAGATTATATTACCCAAAAATGAAACCTTATGGACCCAATATTCAACCTTGATAAAATTTTCAAACAAATTCTTGTTCCTTAATCAATTCATTACAATCCTCAATTGATATTCTTACTCCTCATTTATCTTATAATATATAAGAATATCATCTATAAATACTACCAAAAACTAATCAAGGTAATATCTAAAGAACTTATTCATTAAATCCCTGAAGATAGAGGGGGAATTAGTAAGACCAAAGGACATCACAATAAATTCATATTGTAAATACCTTATATGGAAGGCTGTATTTGGTATATATATAATTTTACCATTAATTATAGTAACAAGATCAAATATAAATCTTGGAAAAATATTAATCTCCTTGTAAGTGATTGAAAAATCATCAATATGGGGTATCATATAATTATTCTTGATTGTAATATTGTTCAGTTCCCAATAACCAATATAGATTAATATTGATCCATCTTTCTTCTTAAAAATAGAATAGTTTCACCCCATGGTGACATACTTAGAAAAATAAATCCCTTATCAATATTCTAATGGAGTTTATTATTTTATTCCAACAACTCAATTAGATCCATTCTATATGAATTATTTGAAATAGATGTTTCACTAGGTATGATTTGTATTGGAAACTCAACTACATGATTTCAAGTAAGACTAGGAAGATCTTTTAAAAATACATTAAAAATATCCCATACAATAGGAATATATTTGATTTTGAGTTTCTCCCCAACCATATTTGATAAATACCCCATTTTATTAGGAATAAAGATCAATAAAATGGGTGAAAATTCAATTGGAAGTTCATATTTATCTTCACACTAATAGAAGATCATATGTTGGTTTAGATTATCAAATGTAACTATCCTTCCTTGGAAGTTGATATGAGATTTATATAAATAAATCCAATCCATTCCCAAAAAACATCAAATTTAACTAGAGGGATAATAATAATATTTGAAGGAATCATATTCCCACATACTTTAATCTGAGAAGAATCATAGGCTTGATATGTAATCATATTACCATTATGATTTTTCACTGCTAATTAAATATCTAATCATTGAGGTGGTATTGTGATTCCCTTATAAAATTATTCATATATTAATGATTAGGTATATCTATAATAAAATAATACATTAATATTTCTAGATTGGATGATAAGGGTAACTTTAAACCCTTCGTTATCATAGCCCATATTGGAAATAATGATCTCATTAGATTTAATTTTGACTCTAGGATTAAGTGAATGTTTTTGTTGATCATCATCATGAAACCTAAAATTTAGACACTAGTTAGCATAGATCCTATACTCCTTGAATTTAAACAAAGGAATGTGAGAGGTGAATTCTGTAGAGATTTCTCTCTATTAATATCATTAGCTAACTTCTTCCCGTCACTTTAGCATTCAATTGGTTGATTACCTTTCTTTATATATCTAAAGAATTTCCTATCCCCTTAATACAATTTAATCTATGCTTATTTCCCACTTTTTCATAAAGGAAGACTCATATTCTTCCCTGCATAGTTTTATTATTATAATTTACATTAAATTCAATATTTATTTTCTTATAAAAACCATGATATTATTGAGTAACTCTAATATACATTTATACCATGATAACACATCAAATGATTTATTAATTTCTACTAAAGTATCTTATGGATATTTCTATTTATAGACTTGGTTTTAAGACACATAATAATCAATCAATAATACTTTCATGTTGGTTGATAATAATAGAACCGTACTTCATAAGTCTTGTAAACTTTTCTTTACAAGTAAAAATGGATTCATCATACTTATAATTTAGATAAAAGAATTCCTTCCCTATTTTTGTATGAAGAATACGTGGAAATTAATTATCCAAAAATAACTTTTTAAAATCATCCCACACCATAAATCCAATTTCTTTCCATTTACTTGTGTTCTTGATATGAGTCCAACATTGATATTCTTCGCATTACAAATGATAAACAACCAAAATAAATTTTTAATGTTCCAAACACTAGAGAATGAAAAATATATTTTATTTCGTAATGATCTATTACATAGAAACTAGTGAACTAGAAAACCCACTAAAATAAGGAGGATTTTCTCTAATGAATTAATTCACAAAATTTTGTTCCATACTTTTCTTATTTGTAATATCACCAGGGTTCATGTCATGAGAAAGTTTTATAATAATGAAAATGAGATATTTCATTAATTATTCCATAAAATTCAAGTTCTTTGGAGAAAAATTATTTCACTTTCCACCACATTCAACATTAACATGGTTACTTAGGCTTCCATCCATTTAATATAACCAAAAAGATTAGTGTGAGAAATAATAATCATAGTGAAAACCATATAATCTAGAATAATCATTTATATAATGTATAAATCATCGAACCTTCTTTTTAATCTACGACACCTTAGGTTTAAACTATCCCATCCATGGTAATAATATATTAAAATCCTTCATAATTATTCATAAATAAAATTTTAATTAACCTAATAATATCCCTCGAGTGTGTCTAAAAAGGTTTTTAGTATTAGGCCTAATCATCATGCATTAGTGAAAATTGATTTAATAATCAATATAACCATTAATATTTGTTACCCCTAGGTTAATCTATGCCATAATTGCTTCCATTTGATAGTATATAGACATGAATTAATTTTCTAGTGAAAAAATACTCATTTCTTTAGCATAGCTTAGGTTGTTATCCTATACTTAGGCTTATCATAATGGTTTTTACTAATTTTTTGTTACCCTAGTATGAAAAAATAGCTAAATAATTATCTAATATAAACTATAGTGACATAAGCATTACATACATAAATATTAAATCTTATCTAATGAATATTTATTACATATCATTACAATCCCTACCATAAACAAAAAGGTTTAGTGTCATTAGAAAATTGGATACATAAAAAATAGGTACATAATGGTTCTACACAATCTTCCATTAAGTTCTTAAGAACTGTCACTCTTCTTAGATATATCATACTTAAAACTTTTCTTCATATAATGGGGAAAATAATCATAATAATGGGTGAGTTTAGATTCTCAGTAAGGTTTAAGAAGGGAGACATCAGTGATCATTTAAGAATAACATGAGCATAGGGGTATAAAAACATGATATTAACATTTTTATACAATATCCAACAATGCATAGACCATAATCCCGAGTTGTGGAATAAACCTTAGTAATTTATAAGACATGAATCATAAAAGAATAAAAGAACATGATCCATGGGATAATGACACAATATAATGTCATAATAGGGTGTAGTAATCATAATTAAAGAAATATTATGTCAAAGCTACCCACCAAGACATTTATTATATGTTATTCTTAAGATAACCACCCGTGTACCTCCTTTAGTCTTGGAATAACCTCCTATATACCCACTTTTGAGATTTGGATAACTTTTTGTCTACCATTTGAACTCATAAAAAATTAATCTTTACACAATTAATTCTAGGTACATAATGGACCCACCCATAAAATAATCATAATCCATTCATATGTATACCATAAGATCATAAAAACATTTATCATTTCAATATAGCTTAACCCATGTAAAATAAAGTAGGTTTCGTCAATATTTCATCATCATAATCATAAAAAATCCAATGAAATAATAAAGATTGTATCATTTCATCCTATCCTCAAGGAATAATATACAACATCAATGGATGTTTTCATAAATTAAAATACCATTAAAAGATACTTGGAACATTTTATTGATAAAAATACCATTTTATTTTTTAAATAACTTATTTGAAATCTAATTTTTTTCAAAATATGAAAGAAAAAAATTATATAGAAAGAACTGTGAAAATTATGACGTAGGATTCAAATAATTGAGTAGTCAAAATAGTGAGAAATTTATTTAATGTCATAACTATTAAAATATGATTTTATTCTCACCTTCTGTAAAAATCACCTCATTTAGAAAAAACCGGATTTTTTTAAATTTTTTTTTGTAAAAAAGTCAAAAATGGATAAAAATGGATTTAAACCATCATTAAGGATTAATAAAAACATTCTTGAAACATTTTAGAAAACTTTTATATATAATAAATAAAATTTTTAATGGAAGAGAGAAATAATTTTGGTTTCCACTAAAAACATTAATTTAAAATATTATGTAATTAAAGAGAGTAAAATTAAAGGAAAACATATACTATACATAAATAACTTGAAGAGAATAAAATTATTGAGATTTATGAGATACAGATCATTTAATTTCCTCATTATAAATTGAATCATAAGTAATCACAATAAAAATGATATTATAGAATAAAACAATTACCTCTTTGGTAAATTTTGAATAATAACACCATGGATGAAATAAAATGAATTGTAACTTTAAATATCATGACTTTTCACACCATAGCCATAATTGTTCATTTATTTTATTATTATCATGGTGTGAAATTCTTTGGTTGACGTTCAAGTTAAGTTCCTGGTTTTAATTTTTGAGTTTTAGAGTTTCTGAGTGGATTCTTGGATCATGAATGATTTGTGTTCATGATTTGAGAGTTAAACATAAAACTTGTTGAGGTTGAGGGAATTCCCAAATGTTTTTCTTCTTGTATAGTTTTCTTGGCATGGTTTGAGAATGGTTTGGGACAAACTATACAAGGAAAATAAAAAACTGTGAAAATCATTTTTTAGTTAGGGAAAAGGTAAACAACTTGTGCACTGTTAGGGGAAACCATGCAACAAATTTGCAAGGAGGCTCTAAATTTTGAAAGATAAAAATCTCATAGTTGGCATAGGGTTTCCCAAACTATGTCTCCAAATCGTGTGTGGTTTCCCTCTTCTCTATTAGGGTGTGTACGATTGGTGGACTATTTGGATAACCATGTGGCCAAACACCTAATGTTTCCTAGAACTTTAAAAATATGAAATTTATATTCCACCCATCACTCCTTTTTACCCCAATTTGGGATTTTCCTTCCTTTTTCAGTCTAGGTGAATCAAGGGTCTCCCAAAACCCCTTCTCCTTGGCTCCCCCTCTCTATGGATCCTCTTATAAGCTCCTAATGTGAGTTTCTTTATATTTCTTGGTCCTTTTCCATCTCTTATCTTCTATGTGTCATATTTTCTTGGTTATTTCTTGGTTGGTTATCCCTTGCTTTAACCCTATATGTTTGGGATGATGTGTGGTTTTATTTCTTTGATTTTAGGGTGTGTGGATCATCCCTCAAGCTTACTTCTTCCTTACATGAAGGTTTTGTTTTTTTTTTCATGTCATTGAGGCATGTTTTTATATACATTTCCTTTTTGGCACATTTCTTTGATTATTGAGATTTCCTTTAATGATTTTAAAATGCTATAATATTGATTGTGGTGTGTTAGTGTGAAATGTTTTTGGATTTTAATGTTGTAAATTTGAATAAAATGGTTTTCAAATGTCTTTCCTTAGTTATAATTATATGTATATGTATTCCAAGTGTTAAATAAATTTCTAATTATCATTTTAAAATGAAATTAGGTCTTGAGTATTGTTTTTCCCTTGGTTATGTATTAGTAATTTGGTTTTTGTTAATAATTAAGGTTGGTGTATGGATTGGGTGCCTTATTAAGGTTTGTTGGTTGTGTGTAAAATGGTTTCAAATCCACCTTTGATTTTTAGAATTGTTATTATTCAAGTGTTCCATTGGATGTAGGTGCATATATATGTTCATAGTGTGCTCATATGGATGGGATTGAAAATTATTATGGATCCTTTAGAGAAATGTGCCTATTGAACCAGGATTTACAAATGATTCTCTCCCATTTCTCTTTTCCTTTTTCATTATCCTCCTATAAAATGGTTTTTTAAATAATCCATGTTTTATAAATGGATAATTTGTGTTAAAATGTCTTAAATGTGGTTTCCAGAGTAGTTTTTAAAATTTTGGCCCATTTGGAATCTTGAGGTGTAGGTTGGAAGTTTAATGTTAATGAAGGACCACTTGTCACCTTTAAAAAATGTCATATTTTTTTACCTTGGTTTTTAAAATGTTTTGGAAATGGATTTTGATTTGAAATGGTAAAGTCCGGGTTGGTAATTTGGGATGTTTTTGGAAAATGGTTTATGTGACAAGATATGTAGGCTTGGTTGGCACTTGTATATGAATTGATGTGAGATGGGAATATATTTTCTGGATTCTCTAAGGAGAGGTTCATCACATTGGTGGTGTCTATGTTTAGTATAGGCAAGCACAAGATCCATGAATGTGAGAACCACCCCATTCACCATGTACTATTATAATGGGATTCTTGGGCATCGTCTAGAGGGTTGAGTGATGGTTGCTTATCAAACCCAAATATATGGGTTGGTTCCCCCTATATTTTCAAAGAGTCTATGTGGTATGTGACACTATATTTTTTAGTTTAGGGTGGCCATTTAGTTATTGACTATGGAGAAACACCATATGCCAATAGATGAGTTTGAGCTGAGTACATCCATGGATTGGTTCTGGAGATGTGTATAAAATACCCATGATTATCTCTCTGTATGTTCTTTCTTATTTATGCGATGAATGGTTACCTATTTTAATAGTATATATTGATTATTGTTTTACCTTCTTACTAGTATATAATATTTTTTTTCCATTTTAATTCATTTTTAGCATATCCACATTTTCAACTGGTTTTGATTCTTCTTTGGGTTTTTGGTGTTGTGAAACTAGTATGTTTAAAAGTGGAAACCTCTTTTAAAAATGGAAGTTGTGTGTGTTATTTATAAAATTCAATTTTATGTAATACTTGTTTCAATTTTGAAATGATAAAACCTATTTTCTACATGTACTTAAAACTAGTGTTTTTGGACTATTTCGGGAAAGGAAATGCAATGAAACGGTAGTGATTACCTATAGAGATGTTTATGATCACACCATACTTCTTACACTTAGCATCAATATACCTCCTATGTTTTTTAGGATAAAGTTTTTGGTTTGGGTTTCCTTGATAGGAGGTGGGTCTTATGGTTAGTGGTGACCAAGAGGTAACATGGAGATCATGTTAATTACAGTTTTTTTTAGTTTTTTTTGTTGTTTTTGTATTGTCATTTTCCACTATATTTGGATTAGGTTTCATATTTATTGATTTTTAGTTATTATAGTTCCTGTTACATGATATAGTTGGTTATTTGATCATATTTATTTGGGAATAAATCATTCCTATTTGGATTATCTTTTATTCCCAACATTATTCGCTAACCTGGGAGGATCGGTAACGCCTCTTAGGCCTTGTCTGAGTCTGGTTTAGGTGTCAGTTTAGATTTTAGTCCCACCTAGTTCATGAAAAAATTGTATCAAAGTATCAATTTTTTATTTTGGGAATCCGGTATATTGGAAAATAATACTATTGGTACTTGGGAGGTAGGTACTGGAAGAGCTTCACGAACAAATAATCATTCCAATCCTTGAGTTTCCAGGGGTTTTCCAGGATTTGATCCTTTTATTTTTGGTTTTTTTTGTGTGGATAGGAAATTATAATAGAATTTAGTTGGTGTGCATGATAGTTTTATATAGATTAGTGACCCTTGTGGAAGCCGGGTGCATAGATCAAGGTATTCCTATTGGCTGGTGCTTTTCTGGGGCATGGACCACTAACCATGTTACTGGGTTATGAATAGTCATTATTTCTTTATTATTGGAGTTCAGTATGGGTTTTATTTTAGTGTGAGTTGTTCTTTTTTTTGGTTTTAATTATAATGAGTAGATTTGGGAATAGGAAATACTTTTTTAGAATGTTTTTTAAAAATAAAAAAATTTATTTAAGGTTTGGGGATTTTTTAAAAGTGGTACTGAATGTTAAAATTGGATTTTAAAGTGAGTTTAGTATTTTAGAAAGTGACCTTAGGGATAGGTGGGTTTATAATTTAAAATGGAAACAGTAGTTTTTTAATGATAATTGTGGGTTCTTTTGATGGTGTTTGGTTTGTGAGTTTGTGTTTTGGATTGGGGTTTCCTTTTTTGGTTGAGTTTTTTATATAGATTTTGGGTTTTGTGTTCTTTTGATGTTCAAAGTATGCCACCTAGAAAGGTCCCCAATATTTTTAGTGAGTTATATTTAGTGGTTTTTCTTTCCTATACTTCTATTGGGGTGTATGAGTCATGTTATTTTTAGTTTTTTCCCATATTCTATGGTGATCATAGTCTATTCGTGGTTGCAGAGTGGCTTGAGGAAGTTGAAGTTATTTTTTGGTCCTTGGGAACTCTTGAAGCTATGATAGTGTGAGCTGTTTTGGATTTGTTTGAAGGTTCAGTTATAGATCAATGGAAGGTGATCGCTCCATCATCATTATAATTTGGGATGATGTGGTTGGTTTTTAAGAGAAATTTTATCCAATGATCTATACCTGAGGAGGTGAAGGTGAGGAAAGAGGTAGAGCTCTTAGGAATTTAGCAAGGTCAGTGGATGATGAAATCATATGTTAACCACTTAAAGGAGTTGGTTCCTTTTTCTCTAGAGTTATAATCAAATGATTATTTTATAAATAATCTTTTTTTTTCTTATGGGGTATTCATCTAGAGATCAAGGAGAGAGTCCTTTGTCTGGTGAAGTTTAGTTTGAGAAATTGGTAGATGAGGCATTTCTCATTGAGGTGGTTCCCATGGTGCAGTCAGTGTTGATTGATAAACCAACATTTCTTAGTGCTTAGGAATGTTCCCTATAAGGTGAGAGGTGTATACTAGAGGAGCCTATTTAATAGGATTCTCCTTCATCGGTTCTATATTTTCATTCATTATATTTCTTTCTCGTGTGCTTCTAGTTTAGTTGGTTCAAGCATTTGATATTTTCCTACAGTAATACTCTAAAGACCTATGAAACATAAAACCCTTTGTGTCACTTAGAGAAGTTATTCAAGCAGAGTTTACAGAATATGAATTTTGGGTTAGGGGATGTTAGCTCATGACTGTGAGTTATTAGATTCTGCAAGGCATCATGGAACCAACCATAGGCCTTGAAGTGAATCTCTTCACACAATCAATATTTTTGTGGTACATGGGGAGTTTGCAGCCTATATTTAATCTCCAATGTTATAGTGGGGAAAATTTATGTTCCCTTTTCTTGTTTATTTTTTTCTATATGTTCCCCTCTATTGGAATAAGATTTTTGGTTTTATTATTTTTTAATTATAGTGGCTGTGCATTTTTGAAATGTGAGTATTTTATTTGTTTTTCTTCGTTGTGTGTACTTATCCTTGTGAATTGGTTTTGGTCTCTAGTTGTGATTGGTTGGATATTCTTGTTTCTTATAGAAGGTATGAATCTAGGTTTTTTTTATTTTTTGGTTCAAATTTATTCCATTATATTACACTTATTTTGGGGGATTTTCGTTTGGGTTGGTATTTCCTAGTCTTAGTGGTTTTATTGTTTGTCTTGTGTAGGGAGTTTTTGGGTTAGTTCATTTTGGGTTTCCTCGTGTTAGTGCCATCACGATAATTTGGTTTCTTATAGTGGAGAGATCCATTTATTTAGTTCTCATTACTTTGATTTTTCTCTAGAGATGGTCGGGTGTGGCTTGTGAAGTCGAAAAGTCACCCTGAGGTTGATGGTTTCATTCCACTTTGTTTCGTTTCGAGTTCAAGTTTGGTTCTTCCTTCGATTGGGTGACTTTCTGGGGAAAGAAAGTGTGTGTGGTAGGGATAATTGTCACACTCTAACCAAGATTTTTCCTTTTTTTATTGTTCTCTTAGTGTGTAATATTTTGGTTGAGGTTTGGGTTAAGTTACCAGTTTGAATTTTTGAGTTTTGAAGTTTTTGAGTGGGTTTTTGGCTAGTATACGATTTGTGTGCACGATTTGAGGGTTAACTGTGTGGAATGTTGAGGCTAAGGGTATTTCTAGTTTTCTTCTTATTGAAATATTTTCCTAGAATGGTTTATCATGGTTTGGGAAAAGCCATGTGAGGATAAAGAGAAACTGTGAAGATCCTTTTTGGTATCAGGGACAAGGCACATGGCTTGTGCACCATGAGTGGTAAATGTGTGGCAAGCATGTGGGGAGGCTCGACAATTTTACCGAGCCAAATCACATGGTTAACACATGGTTTCCCAAATCGTGAGGCAAAATCATATAGGATATACCTCCTCTATATTAGGGGGCACACAATTGTATCATAGTTTGACAAACCATGTGGCCAAACCATGTAATTTTACAAGATCTTTAAAAAATTAAAATTCACATTCCACACCTCCCTCCTTCTTATACCAATTCGGGATTTTCCTACTTTTTTTGGTCTAAAAACACCAGGGGATCTCAAAACCAATCTTCTTGTCTCCCCTCATCCATGGATTATCATCTAATATCCCAAGGTGAGTCACTTTGGATTTATTATTCTTTTCCCCATCTCTTATCTTCCCTCTCTTATATTTCTTCGTTATTTCTTTTTTGGTTCTCCCTTGGACACACCCTAAAAGTTAGGATTGATGCGTGGTTAAATTTCTTTGATGTTAGGGTGTACAGATTGTCCCCTATGATTAGTTATTCTATCCTTGAGGGTTTCATTTTATGCATACATATATGATTTAGGTGTTTCCATCCATTTCCTTTACAAAACATTCCATTGATGCTTTAGATTTCCTCTAATTGTTTTAAAATGATATAATATTTCTTATGGTTTTTGTGTGTGTCTTGTTTTGGGATTTTAATGTTAGAAATTTGATGAAAATGGATTTCAAATGGATTTACTTAGTTATACCTATATGTATATGTGTTCCAAGTGTTTGATGAATTTCCAATTGGCCTTTTAAAATTAAATTGGGTGTTGACAATTGTGTTTGTCCTTGGTTATGTTTTTGTAATTAGGTTTTTGTTAATAATTAAGGTTGGGGTACAGATTGGTTTCTATTTTAAGGTTTGATGATTGTTTATAAAATGGCTTCAAAACCCTATTTTATTCTTATGTTAGAATTATTTAATTTGGGGATTCTTTAAGTTTTCCTTTGGATATAGTCATGCCCATATATGAATGAGGTGTACATATAGATTAGATCGCAAATGATTATAGATTCTTTAGAGAAAATGTTCCTCTTGAACCAAGTTTTACAAATTCTTCTCTCCCATTCCTCTTTTCCTGTTTCCTCATCCACCTCCTTTAAAATGGTTTCCTAAAGACTCCATGTTTTCAAAATGGTTTATTTGTGTTAAAATGTCTCAAATGTGGTTTCCAAAGTTTTTTTCAAAAAATTTTCATGTTAGGAATCTTGAGGTATGGGTTGGAATTTTAATTTTAATGATGGTCCTATTGGAACCTTTCAAACATGTTGTATATTTTCACACTAGTTTCAAAAATGGTTTGGAAATTGATTTGGATTTGAAATGGTAAATACACAGTTGGTACTTTGGGATGTTTTGGGAAAATATTTTTAAAGTGAAAATATTTGTAAGACTGGTTGTAACTTGTGTATGACTAGATGTGAGATGGACACCTATATGGGGGATCATCCAAGGAGAGGGTCATCGTATAGGTGGTGTTAGTGTTTGGGCTAGAAAAGAATGGTGGTTGTGGGTTATTAGTTTGTTACATTCATGGGAGGATGTTACCATTCACCACATACTGTTATCATGGGATTCCTAGGCATCATCTAGAGGGTCAAATGATAGTTTCTTATCAACCCTAATTAGACAGGTTGGTACCCCCTAGATTTTTGGAGATATCAGGTAGGGTGCTCTACTGGATTGGCTAGATTATGGTGGAAGGTTGGTCATTGACTAGAGAGATGCACCATATGGTGATAGGTGAGTCTGAACCGAGTATGTCCAGGGATTTATTCTAGATATGTTTAGGAAATTTCCAAGATTATCTATCTGTATCTTCCCAGTTGTTTCTTATGTGCATGGTTACCTATTTTACTAGTATCTATTTCTTATGTTTGTACTATTTTTTTAGTATTTCACCTACTTCTTATATTTTCATTCATTTTTAGCGCAACCCCTTTTTCACCTGGTTTGGATTCTTCTTTAGGTTTTGTTTTATGAAACCAGTATGTTTTAAAGTGGGTGTGTGTTGTTTAGAAAAGTGGATTTTTCTTAAATTATGTTTTTAGATTTTGAAATGATAAAATTTATTTTCTATATGTACTTAAAAATATTGTTTTTGGATTGATTTGGGAAAATAAATGCATGGACTCTATGGTGCTTACCTACTGAGCTATTTATGCTCACACCCTACTTGTTCCACTCGTCGTTGGTAGACCCTAGCTATTTTATGCATTTCGGTTTCTAGTTTAGGATTAATTTGTAGAATATTGGCCCTGTGGTTGGTGGATACCAATAGGTCACATGGAGATCATTTTAGTTGTAGTTTGGTTTATTTTTATTTCATATTTTTAGTCTTGTCAGTTATCACTATATCTGGAGCTAGTTTTGTGTTTATTGATGTTAAGTTATTATAGTTATCATAATGTTCTTTGTTTGGTGTATGATCCTACTGTTTTGGGTGGAAATATTTAACATTTGGATTTTTTTGATAATCGATACTAGTTGCTGTCATGGGAGGATTGAGAATGCCTCTCAGGCCTTGTCTCAGGCCGAGTCAAGTGTCAGTTAGGATGGCAACCAGACCAGGTTTGTGACTCAACTAAAATATTATTCATGATATAAAACATAAAAAGGGTTAGTATATACACCTATATGATATTGGAATGGTTTTTAGGAAAGGATTTGGGTTAGAATTTTGTGAGATAAGAGACTCTTTATGTATGTAAAATAGAGGAGATGGGGCTTCCTTTTATATGTGGGGGAGAGGACACACTTGGATTTTTTAGAAGACTAAAATATATTAATGTATTATTTAAGAAAATTTGCCAAAAAATGACACATATTCAAAGATAATATGATATATAGTTGAAATATGTCCATAAAATAGGATTTAGATAATTTTATGTAGCAATATTACCCTTATACCTTAGTTTAAGCCCTAGTAAACCAATTTTAACCTTACTTGTGGTAACAAAATTTTACTTCCTTACTGTTCAATATGGACAAAAATTAAAGTGGTATAATTAAAAAATTTGGTCATTATGATTAATAATATATAATTAATTTTAAAAAATTCAATTTTTATAAGTAGAAGAAATTACTTTTTAAATAAACCTACAAAAAGTGATGAAAAATGGTTTTCTTGATAGAAGCATTTATAAGTATAAGAATGTTTTTATACCAATATTAAAATTAATTTTGATTCAAATGAAATTTACTTAATTGTATTTACTAAAAATTAATTAATTAAATTTTAAAATAAATTCAATATATAATTATAATTTTTAAATACTTGAATGGAAAAGACAGTTTTCTATAAATTGGTATTTCTTCACTATTCACTAAAAAAATAATCTTTTCAAAAAAATACCAAAATTTAACCATATGATAATTTGGATATACTAATTTTAAAAATTTTATCCTTTTTATAAAATAAAATTTATAATTTTTTTAGAAATTAATTATAATATCCATGCATAAAATGAAATAAAAATCATTTTTGAAGAAAACATATTTTTAAAGCATAAAATGACTTTTTTGAAAAATGATTTCTTATTTATTATAAATTAATAAATAAATTTTCATTATAAAAAAACTTTATAAATATTTTTCATAATGTGTTTATTCCTACTTATACCACCAATCCAATGTCTATTTTATAAAGGTATACTATATCAGAGTTCATATAAACTTAGAGTTACATATAAAGAAAGCTATCAAATAATTCAATTTTACTTCAAAGGGAAAACATATAAAATCTTGGGGTGTTAAAAATATGAATTTTGGTGTAACATGCATAAAATATATCCATTCAGTGTCATGATATTTGAAACTGCATCATGGTGCTTAGTGAACTACCAAATCTCAAAAATGCACATAATATATTATATTTAACTTCCTCGGATACCATGGAATGATACTTCAAATATTATCGATATCCAAATATGTTGTGATGTGACTCAATCCATCATGGTGAAAAACCATAGATCCTATAAAAACCAAGACCCCTAGTATTCTTTCAAATATATACTTCATGTGATGAAACTATTTCATCATGATGCAGTCCTTCTCATAATTTAACCAATTACAATGTGAGTATCCATACTATGACATAATCCATTCATATTACATAGGTTTAAGTAATATTTCACAACTCAACCACTTCTATAGTGTATCATACTTAACTTCTTATAATGAATTTTTTTACCCTTACTTATCATGAAACTGTTATGTATCATAGAGTAACCCTTACATATCCTAGAGTGACCCTTACATATCAGATATTTTTTTTTCTATTTTCCATTGTTTATATATTATATACTTGCCAATTTTCTAACCCTTACATTTTAGATAGTTAAACATTTTTATAAACCTTATGTATCATATAATTTTCTATTTTTTACACTTACATATCATATACTTTACCACTTTTCTAACCATCACATATCAATGTAACCCTTACGTATCATAAGGGAAATTCTAGTTACCCTTACATATCAAATAATTAACCATTTTTTTGACTTTTACATATTTGGGTAACCCTTATGTACCAAATAAATTACCATTTTTCTGAACCAACTACATATCTTACATTTAAATATCATCTATAAAATTAGATAATCCATTATGTATCATCCATATCAACCTTTACATATTAATTTTACTATTAGATTTGATTTATGTACCCTTATGCATCTCATGGAAAATTTAGGCTACCATTATATATTAAGGAATCTAATAATTTTTATGACTTAATCTTCTTAGCACCAAACATTTTCAAACCTTATCCCAAACTTTTCTAAACACCTTAAAAATTGCTCAAACCTCTTCCAAAGCTAGAATATACTTGAATAATATCATTTATAGCCTCTCAAATATATATATATTCCTTCACAATTAAAAACATAATCACCCCTTAAATGCTTCACATTCCATTCCCTTGATATATAGTGATATAAAGTTTTATTCATTATTTATATCCACATATTTAATGTTTCTTTACCAGAAATGACATGATTATCCTCAAAATATAATTCCATTCATGTCATTGTGATGCATAAATAATCCAAATGTGGTTCCCATGTGTTTGGTAACCAACCACTTCTTTATCCTTATCACCATGTCTTCTAATATCATCCTTCATGTACTTATCAAGAAATACAACAACTATTGTCAAAAAATCCAACACAAAACCCCGTGGTTATAAAATTCTACCCATTTGTATTTTTTTGAAAATAATATTATAAATCACACTCTAATTTTTAACTCTAAATCCTTCAAAACAATGTACATATTTATAATACATTCTACTCACTCCCCCATCATCAATAAAATGCAAATGATCTTCACACTCATAGATTCACCTTTTCATTTTCTACCCATTTCTCATTAAAATGCACGGGGATATGTTCTCAGATCTAATCCACCTTTGTCAATACAAATATTTCTCTTGAGATTATCTCTGTTATCCATGAAAATTTTGTTAGGATAAGCTGATTCACCTCAAATTTTGAAAGAAGTTTTAATATTTGAACTTATGGATATATTTAAAACTTTTAAACTATTAGGTTCTATCTCAATTTTTTTGATTAAACCCTTATATATTTTACCATATGTGGAACTCTATATTTTTTCAATTCTTCCTTGATACCAGTTTTTGAATTGAATAATTCCCTATTTTCTCACCTTTCAGGCTCCAAACCAATTCATCTATCTACTTTTATTTTACTCAAATATTTTTTAAAAGTATATTTTCCACTTAGCAATGAGTCATTAAAAAATTATCTAAGCCCACTAAGTTTGAAATCAGTGTAGGAAATAAGTATATATTTCAATAAAATCAAAATTTTCCATGTTACTCACTTACTTTCATAAACACATGAAACATGTGATTTGAATTTTTTCAAAATTTATCCTTTTGATCTCAACCGCACTTATACAAGAAATCAATGAATACATAATAAATTACCAAGTGCATGATTCATACCACTTTTTGAAAAAATTGATACCACTGGTTCATGATAACAATTTTATACCACTTGACATATAAGATCATTCTTTATTCACATGTCTTCTCTTATCTAAGATATGGACAAACAACCTTTGAATTGTCATCAACAACTACCCTTGAATTATTTTTGTTCTTGACACCATGAACTAATATGAGATAATTTTTAGCATGGGGAAACAAATTTTTGGTTATGAAACATTATTCCCTATAAATGTTTGATTCCTAAAAATAATACATTAATACCACATTTTTATAACTTGAACAAATAAACATGAATTTGAAGAATGTTATTGATTCTTCGTTTTATCTATCTTCTCATTATTTCATGGTTTGATACCACTTAAAATATTGATTGATGCCATTTATTGATAACAAAATTTGTATTTAAGATAAGTATTAGCCACCACTTTAATTAAATATGATGATATATATCATTTGAACGTCTTATCTCAATATATAATTCCTAAATTAGCTTGGATATCCACTTTGGTTGATCAAAACCACTTGTTGACTTAGAATAATCCTTGATACCATTAGTGATTTCTATGAGACCACTTGATACATAAATTCAGTTTCAACACAATCAACTCATGGATAATATCTCACCTTTAAATATACATTACTAAAAATAATAGTGAAACACATTTAAACATATAGGGAGAGGGGTAATTCCCATTCATTCTCATGTTTAGGAATTGGATTTGTATTTTTCAACTAAACCTTTGCTTCCAATATGCTTCCCATAATTTTTATTTGTTATCATTTTAGTGATACCACTTATAAAAAAATTATTCTAACTTTTTGATTTAGTCTCCTCCTTTATCAGCTTGCGATTGACCTCTATAGTGAGACTAATCCCATCAGTGAAAGTTTTTCCTTATTTTCATTTTCACTGCATCTTTTAATATTCTTCCTCCTCTATAGAAGGTCTATTCCATAGGTATTTACCTCTTTACTTATGGAATGATTTATGAAACCACTTAGGCATACCTCATGATTCTCCTCTTGTATATCCATAAAAGTCACCCTAGACTTATTTATCCATGACGAATCTTTCTTCAAGATCTAATGCGTATTTCTCATAGATATAGAAAATTCCTTATTTTTATTCTATATTTGTTTTAATTGTTTCCATGAGGTACTAATTGAGTGAAGCGTTATTATAGTTTTATGCACCCATCTCTTAGCTATAATTTGTTTTTCTAAAGTGATAAATCAATTTTCCAGCAGCAACAATTTTATTTTGGTGTAAAATTTCCTCATGTTTGTTATAAGAACAAAGGAATTCCTTATGAAACCTTTGGTTCCTCTATTAATGTAATATTTACCCATATTTTCATGGTTATCATAGATAAACCATCATCTATTAAAAAAATCATTATATAGTTATGTCTCAGTTGAGTTGTTATTGTAGTTGATTTTATTTCTCTTTTGATCCCTAAGGATTTTAGATACACACTCATGGTATGTCCCATGATTCCACAAAAACAGAACTTTGGAGCTACTTTTATTTGAGAGTATTTTATTTAATATTTATTATGAGTTTTATATCTATTTAAAAATTCTATATTTGAACTACCTTTCCATTCATTTATTAGTTCTTCCATGATGGGAGTTCCCACATTCTCCTTTCCTTTTAACGACTTTAACTTTAATTGAAGACCATTTATCATAATGTATTTATCTTTTAATTTGGAATCCATTTTTCAAACATTTATCTAACTTATTTTCGGTATTTTATCATATATTTATGTTTTTAGGGAGTTTTGACAACTTTTAGTTCCTTCTCTATGGCCATATGTTATCCCATCTCATGTGTATGTTGTTTTAATAGGTTTATTTAGACCTTAATTTTTTCACTTATTTTTGTAAGTTCATTATTTAAGGACACCTCCAATCACTTTAAAATTTTATTCTATATATACAAATATTTTATAAATTTATAATCTTCTTGATGAATAATTTCTAGTTGATCCACCCTCTCATATAGAGATTGGATCCAAACTTGATCAGTGCACAAATATTATCTAGACCGATGAATAAGAATCATTACAACTATAGGATCAAAAGAGTATATACTTGCTAAAAGAGTGGGGGGGGGGGTTATAGTTTATAAAATAAAACTTAATTTTTTTCAATATATTTAATAAATTATTATGGATAAATATTTGGTCTGAATCACTTTATCATCAGATTAAAAAAAATTCTTAAAATATACATAATGGAATAAAGAAAATATAAAAACAAGTAATAAAAAATAAAAAAAAAGTATGCCAAAAAACATAAAAAACTTTTATAATAATATATACACACTTTATCCTTAGTGTTAATGAATTCTTAATTAGACTTACTGTATCCGTGTTATTTACTATACCATAAAGTTCTACCATCCTAGTCATAGAATTCCTCAATAAAAAGATTAAAAAAATACTCTATTTCCCTAGCCTTTGGAACCCTTGATCAAAATATCAAAACAACCTTTGTATTATTTAATAATGGAAACCCTATATCACACTATATTAGACATAGAAAATTACAAAAAAAAATTCTTAAGGAATTTATAAAATTAAACCTCACAATAGATGCCTTAAAAAAGACTCTCTAAAAGTTACAATTGAAGTGATATTAAGTAACAGGATGTTAAAAGAGAGTCATGATACATTTAGATCATCAAAGTTGTAAAATTATATCTTTTCTTAGAATGTATATTTATTTATAAGTGCACTCCCAAAAGTCATATTTTTCATGTCTTAGAGATGGTTGCAACTAAATTAGATGAATAACTTTACCTGGAAAGTTCATCATAGATTCTCCATATTATAGTTATTTTTTTGATATATAATCATTACAATTATTGTATTTTATATCTGATATAATTATAATTATTCATCCGGTGGATTCTATAAAGTTCTTCAATCTGGTGGGTTTTATAAAAGTTCATCAAAAAATCATGTCTTCCTCTTTTCGATAAAGTTTGTTATGTATTATTGGTTAAACTTCATCTGATGGGACTTTGTTATAATTTTATTTGTTAGACTTTATAAACTTCTATCTAGTGAAACTTATGCCTATCTATAAAATGTGAAGAATATATATCCTTTTGTTAAGGAAGTTTCATTTGATATCCTCCATCCAGAAAACTTTAAGAAAGTTTCATCCTTTGGAAAGTATATTCTTCTTCCGGTAAAACCTATTTCCTACAAAAAAATATTAAGATCTTGGGATATAAAAATGTTAGAAAAGTAAAAAATTTAAAATAAGTTGATTATGATTTTAAAAATAATGGTTAAAATGTATTAAAATACTTATTTTAAATTAAAAATATCACCCTTTTTAAAAATCATAGAACATAAAATTTAAATAGAAAAACTAACGTTAAAAACATTAAATAACCTTACTCACCCTATATTACATAATCCTGGATTTTTACCATTTTTTTGAAAAGTTAAAAATTTCATACTATTTCTAAAAAAGTTCCATTTTCTCCCAAACCTTTAGATTCATTAAACCCAAACTTTTCTCCTTTTTTTTCTAAAAGTTTCGATAATTTATCCCCCATTTTGATTATCAAAATAGTTTTTAGAAGCTATAAAGTGTTACCTAAAATGTAAGGAAAAAATTCTATATGAAACCATTTGTATAAAAATAATAATTCATCAAAAATATAAGAAAGCAATTCATCTTAAAAAAGCTATCCAAAAAATATAAGGAAGAATATTTATCCAAAATATACATAAAAAATAGTATGGTTATAACAATAAATTTCATGATTTTAGAAATATATCGATGTTTCTTTGAAAGATTCTTGACCACTGCATTTATATGCTTGAAATATTCACGATATTTTTCAGACTCAATAATGAATCACTTCAACTTTTATATTTCTTCTTCTATAAATCCTATCTTATTTCCATTATTGGTAATATTATCTTTTTTCATATATATTTTATCATGTTTCTACATAGAATGAGACTTCCTATTATCAACAACCCTTAAACATTCATAAAATTGATAGTTGATTCCTCTTAAAAATTAGGAAACTGACTTTGTAGGTTTTTTGATTACCTAAACTTGTTCATAAAAATTCTTGATATCTATTTAAGTGTTACTAACCCACTTGATATCATTTTTTAGCTTTACTGGCTCAAAATTTTATTTTCCTTTGAATTCCCTAATTCTCCCTCATTGTGAATATCTATTTCCACAACCTGTTTGAGAGATCTCTAGTTTTCTAAAAAATCAAATTTCCTTAAATATAATTGCATCTGTCATGTATGTATGGAAATATTTTCATGATCTAATAAAAACTTTTTATCACTTCCTTAAAATAGTTCATATTCATCTCCAGTCTCTTCATACTTATGCTTTGGTAAGAATTAGTGGAATCTAAATAAACATCAAGAATAGATGGTGAAGTTGGTCTAAAAGGCCAACCTTCTTCTCTTTCACTAGAGTAAGTCTGAGAAACTTCCCTAACTTCAACATCACCGTCATTCATATATTTTTCTAATGATTTTTTTATATTGATGATCTCCTAACTATAATTATACTTATTTATCTGAAACATTGAGATCAAAATCGTTTTTAGATTGAGAGGATAATGAATTAGAAGTTTCTACTGACATCTATTCAATATCTAATGGTTTCTTCAACTATTTAGATAAATCATCATTCTTTCTTTTATGGATATTTCCTAATTTTCATAAACTATTTTAAATTTATATTGAAAATTTTCATACCATTTTTTTTCAAAAAAAAAATTCTTTTCACTTTATATTTTTAATGGATGAATGTTATACTAAAACATGAGGAGGTTGTTATTTCTGTTGAATGTCCAGAGTAAGAACAAACCAAGGAACTTCCTATTGAATGAAAAAAGTAACTATTTATTTTATCATAGGTTTAAATCATGGATAATTTTTTTCAATCCCCTTTAATAAATTCCTATCCATATTTTCTTTTCATTATATTTTATTCCTACCTATTTTTACTTTCTTCTTCTCTGAGTTTCTTATATGTTTTATCCTTTAGATACAAATCATAAACCTCATCTAATATGAATGATTGACTATAATCTGTATTTTTTAAACATATTTTTAATAAATTATTAAAAATATTCATCTGAAACTATTTTAGCCTTTTTTACTTGATATCATAGGTTATTTTTCACCAGATTTCCTCTTTTTAAAGAAAATTTCTTTAATATTTTTAGTTTCATCAATGAGAATATTTTTTTCCATTTTATCAACAATATTTTTTTAAGAAGGAAAAATTACAAGCCTCATTTTGTTGATTGTTTCATCTTTGATATAATATTTCATTTCCCTCATTAGAGTTACTTCATTTTTAATCTTTTGTTCCCCCATAAAGTTTACCAAAATATTAATTAAAAAAATTAGGTATAAGAAAATATTCAACATAATAGATTGAACTTTAAAATCCTCTATAAAACTAAACATGAACTTTACTTAATTGAACTTTCTCATGTTTCAATGAAAATCAAAAACATAGATATCCTATAATTTAAGTATGTCTTTGTGCCCTTTTATCTGTATAAGAAAATTATCTATCAAAATATCCGCGGTCCATAGATCTAAAGCTAAATGAAAAACTTTCCACACTTTTTTATAAGAACCATATAAACAGTTTTTAACTCAAGAATTATAAAAAATTCTATGTCTCAAAGGTAATTTATGATTTACAAGGATATCTTCAAATTTTAGTGCTATTTCAACAAAATTAGTTATTTAATTAATTTTCAATTTTATGTAATTTTCAAACAGAGTAAAGGTAACATTGTTTAGTCTATTAAATTACCTAAATTTTAAATACACATAAAAATATAATAATATCATAGGATAGTGTAAATCAAAGTCATTTTTAGAGATAATATAAAGTTTACAACTATGAAAAATGATTAAAAACTTCAGCAATGAATCATATTTATTAAACCATTTTATTTCAATTAGTATTTTTTTGATTTCCAGTTTTCTTTTAAAATAACTTTAAGATGTTTTGATTATATGATTCAAACTTTAATAAAATTGTATGGAGGGAAATCATGGCAGTGAGAGGTCTCTCATGAAACTAGTCTATGATGAAGATGTTGTGGCCCAAATTTTCTATATATAAACATAAAGAGAGTGTTATTTCAAATTTATCAAATTCAATGGATTCGATTTAGTCCCTTATAAATATTAATGGATGATAAAATTTCTCTAAAGATGAAAATTATATTAACTCTTGAAGTTTTTTACTTTCTTGGTATCAGTTTTATCAGACAAATATTTGTTCCTATGAAACTTAAAATTTTGAAATTTTTTTTTATAAGGAATATTATTTAAAAAAATTATAAATAACATAAAAAATTTATTAAAATTGAAAATATAATTTATAAAATAATTTTAATATTTATCTCAGAAAAAAAATTATAAACTTTTTTACGAAAATTTTCCCTCTTATATGAACTTCTTTATTTCTGAAAAATATGGAAAGATTATACCTAAAGATCTTTTAGAAGAATCTATTTTCAATTAAACTTTGTAATTTAATTGAGAAAACAATTTTGGATTGTTTTTAAAAAAAATCATTCTAGGAAATTTTTAAGAAAACTTAGTATAAATTTTTTTATTAAAACTTTTTCCAGAATTTTTTTAAAACAAATTTGATTTTTTTCAAAACATAGAAAATTTTTTCTAACCATTTTTAGGATTTATTTAATATAATAATATATGTATACAAAAATTAGATAAATGATAATTTTATACTCGCCATTTAAATAATTTTTAATATATTCAAATCTATTATAATTGAGGGGTTTGCAAATATACTATCAGGTTGCTCTTGTCTTCTAATGAATTGTAAAATGATATCTCTTTTTTCATGTGATCTCAAAGAAAATTATGTATTATATCTATGTTCTTATCTCATGATTTATTTTTTATTAATATCAATGACACTTGTGTTATCATAAAAAATAGTATTTTTACTACTACTCAAGCCAAAGTTAGTGAGTGTGTGTTGTATCCACAACACCCAATCACAACAAATTCCAGCTACAACATATTCAACTTCAATATTGGAAATTTTCACTGAATATGGTTTATTATATGTACAAGAAGATAAAGCCTCTCCTAATAAATCATAATTTCTATATTTACCTTTTATATCCATTTTACATCCACCAAATTAAACATCCAAAAAATATTTTAATTCAAAATCATTTCCAAAAGAATAATATATTCCAAGATCCATAGTTCCCTTAAGGTAATAATTATTTTTATAAATTTAATATGGGATTATTTTGTGTTATCTTGAAATCTAAAACATAAGCATAAATAAAACATTAATTCTGGTGAACTAGCTATAATATATAGTAAATTTCCAATCATTCCTCTAAAAATGTTTTCATCAAATGGTTTCATAGATTCATTAATATCTTATGTGTTTGAGGTTAAGATAAGAGTACTAGTAATTTCAGTATATTTATATAAAATTATTTTAAGTAGATATTTTATATAATTTTGTTGAGTTATTTCTAGTTTTTGTTAAATTGTAAAACCAAGGGAAAAAATAATTTCACCCCTCATGCTCATGTCAAACATAGATTTTATTAGAGCTGAAAAGGAACCTAAAACTGATTTCTAAGTTGAACCAAATACAATTACATCAAAATAAATTTAAATAATTATGGTTTATTTAAAAGTTTTTTAATAAAAATGGTTGGATTTTCTTCTCTCTTAATAGAAATATTTTTTTACAAAAATCCAGTAAATCTATCATACTAGGATTATAGGGATTATTTTTGTCCATAGAGTAATTTAATTAGTCTAAACACATTATCTAGAGTTTTATTTATTTTCAAAACTAGATGTTTGTCCAATAAAAAATTTCTAATGTATATATCCATTAAAAAAACTTCAAATCTATTTGATAAAGTGTAAAATTTAAAAAATGATTTATAGGATAGAAGTATACCAATATATTTAAGTATAGATACTAGTGAAAAAGTTTCTTTGTAGTATATTACTTCTTATTGATTATAAACTATTTTAAATAGTCATAATTTATTTTAAACAATTATTCCATTTTCATAATGTTTATTACAAAAAACCCATTTTACTAAAATTATAGGAAAATATTTAGGATGTTATACCAATGTCTAAACCGTATTCCTCTAAAATTTATTTAGTTTATAACACATTACCTTTTCCTAATATTTTTCACCTAAAGTATCATCGATGGTCTTTGGTTTGAATTATGATAAAAATGCTCAATTCCCACATTTATTTCTTAATGAAAATGTTTTTTTGACTGATTGATCTACCCCTCTAATGATATTATTTGTGGAATTATTCCTTATGATTTTTTTGATTCCGTAGGTTTATAAATGTTTTTCCTCAAAAATAGGCTGGGTTCCTTATAGAGGTTTAAATTTAGAAAATTTTTCTTAATTTTTTTCTCATGTGAATAATTTTCCAATATGGGTGAAAAATAGTTTTATAAAAATCATCTAATGATGTGTTTTTTGGTTTTTAAAAAAGAAAAGGTTTGGGTTCATTAATATTTTCATGTACTATTTTCTCAACAATACTTTTATTTTTATTAAAAACATAGTAGGACTAACTAATCATATAATATATTCAGAAAATACCAACATCAACTTTTGAAGAAAATTTTTATAAATTATATTTATTATTAAAAATGTATACTTTACATACAAAAACCCTTAAGTAAGAATGTTTTTTATTTCTTCCTATCCATAACTCTTAAATATTTTTATTAATAAAAGTGTAATTAAAACACAATTTATAGTATAACACGAAGTACTAACTACTTCCACCCAAAAAAGTTTAGAATACAAGTATTCACTCAACATGGTTCTATTAATTTCTCAAATAACTTTATTTATTCATTCAAATACACCATTTTTATGATGGATTCTTAGACATGAGAATTTTCATTAATGATACCATTTTTACTTGGAATGGTTTAAAAATCATAATTTAAAAAGTCTCCCCATAATTACTATGAGTAATTACCAAAGGTATACTTTTCTCATTTTTATCACAGACTTCAATTTTTTTAAAAAAGTTTTTTAATTTTTTTCTAGAAAATAGACCCACAGATATCTAGTGTTGTCATTAAATAATACATATACATATTATTTTCCACCAATAATTCTAGTTTCTATTAGAACAAATAAATCCTTATGAACTAACTATAAATCTTTATAATTTTAATATTCACTAATAGATTTAAATCTGGACTTATATTTACTTCCAAATTAACAAGGATCATATAATTTGGAATAATTAAATCTTAGCTTCAGTAGTTCTATTTTTAGTCCTTTTAAAAAATGTTTTACTGAGGTTATAACGATATAATGTCCTAAAATTATATTTCACAACTAATATTGATCTTCTATTACACTCAGGAAAGGTATATCTTGTCTTCTATGGTCTTCTACGTTTAAAATGTAAGCATTACCATTTTTATCTGTAAAAATAATATATTTACCTTATAAACTTTGAAAAATACATTTATCATTCCAAAATTTCACCAGATATCATTCATCACATAATTTAATTATACTAATGAGGTTTTTCTTAAGTTATATAAAAAATAAAACATTTTAAATTAAATCTTTACCAATAATAACAATATCACACATACTATATAATTTTACTTGAACATTATAACCAAAAGTGACTTTCCACATTCCATCATGATAATATTATGGAAAAATTCTTGTTTCTAGTCATATATTGGGAACACAGACTATCCTTGTACCATATATTTTGGCTTTTGGTTATTTTATTTTCTCCCTTAAATAGAAAAGTTATGATTTTGGTACCCAAATATTATTGGGTCCAGTATTATTATAAAATAAGACTTTTTCAATCCATATCTTTCCAACTCTTTTATGTTTTATAGATAGCAATTCATTATAAATATTATCTTTATTAAAACCAAAGGATTTAACTTTGTTTAAAATTTTTTCTCTTCTAATGTCTTCCTCTCTAACATTTCGTAGAAAAATTAGCATTCTAAAGAACAAAGTAATTATTTTTAAAATGAGTTATTATTTTTCTAAAAATATCCCTGATATCTTTCTACGAGGTATCATTTATTTATACATATTATCAAAATTTTATTTACCAAAAGTTAAATTTGATAGAAGTTTCTTTAGACTAAAACTTTCAAAATTTAGTTTTATAACTAAATATTTACTTTCCTTGGGTGAGGTAGAATTATAATTCTTCTCTAATTCAGAAGTTAGAATTAAAATTTATGTGGAAAGTGTTGATGTTTTCAAATTTTATTTGGTATGATATGGATTATATTTTTCAAGGTTTTTTGAAACATTATTTTTTTTCTAAAAAATTAGAACATTTATATAATTATTCAAATCTTGTTAATATATACTCATTATTAGATGGAATATATTTTTCATTATTAGAATAAGTAAAACATTTACCATCTAAATCTAGATAATTTGGGTTTAAAGTTAAATTTGTTAAGGATTCAGAAAATACATTAGTCATCAAGTGTTTATTAGTATTTGGAATACCATCTGAAAATCCAATAATATTCTAATCATCACTACTATTTTCTAAATATTTTTTAGAAAAACTATCTCTACTATATTCACTCAAATTATCATAATATTTTATAATTTTTTCCTTTTTTGTAGTAATTTCTTGAATTACTATCTACCTACTTCAGTTTAGAAATTCTGGTATGACATGAATAGGATTTTTTATTTATAACAAAAACTCTAGAAGTGTATTTATTATAACTTATTTATTTTATATTATTCATATATTTATTATATAAATATTTCTTTGTAATAATATTATTAATCCTTTTGGAAAGTTTAGAAATTTCATTTTCACTCTCTTTAGATTAATAAATTTCTATCTCAAATTTCAATTTCTACTTCTTAGAAGACTTTATATCATTTTCAGATGATCTTGCTTTCTTAAATACTATAGAAGTAGAAACCAAAGAAACCAAAATTTTCTTCTTTTCATTCCCAGTATATATTTTCAATAAATTATCAAACTAAAAGATATTTATATTAAGATCATCCAAACTAATATTTTTAATATTATTTGTATTTTCAAGAGTTATTATTGTAGATCCCATTAATTTTGAATTATATCAATGATTTTCTCAACCATTTGTTCATCAGTAAAATCTTCATCTACAAGATATTATAGACTATTAACAATGGTTATAAACCATTGATTCATTTTAGAAATTTATTCTCTTGGAAAAAAATTAAATGAAAGATAATATTCTCTTAATATGTCTCTTCTATTTTCTACAACTTTGGTAGTAATAAAGTTGGTGACTTGATGTTTCTTCCATATATTATTTAATATTTCACAAGAAGAAATATAACCATATTCGATTATAGTTATTAAACATAATAAATTGTTTTTAACATGATAATTGAGTTAATATTAAGTTTTTTATTCTTTAGATAAAGTATTAACTTCCTTATTAGAAAATTTATAATTTCTTGTCATAATGAAAAATTATTTAATCCAGTATTGATAAAAAAAGGTCTTCATGTGATCTTTCTAGTTTTGATAATCATAACCATCAAATATAGGTGGTATTCATGGATTTAGATTATCTGATTTCCTAATGAAAAAACCTACCATATTACAAAAAAGTACTCTTTTATATAAAAACACATTAGTGTAACAAATTAAATTTTTTTATAAAAAATCTGATACTAAATGTATGATTAAAAGAGTATGTTTTTACTACAAGAAGGGGGAGGGGGGAAGGGTGAACTGTTTTTTATAAAATAATATTTATAATTTTATCATCCTATTTTAAAAAGTATTTCAGATAAAGATTTGATCCAATTCACTTTTTTATTAGAGTAATACAATTTTATAGAAAATATTATATAAAACTTTCTTTATAAAATGCATAGTGGAACAAGAAATTTATAAAAACAAGTAATAAATTAATTATACAAACTATGTAAGAAAATATTACAGAAACTTTTATAAGAATATATTCACACTTTATCCTTAGGTGTTAAGAATTTATTAACCAAACTCAAGGTATCCATGGTATTAAACATACCAAATGGTTTTTTTATTAGCCACCAATGTCCTTGATACAAAGATAAGAAAAATAATCTATTTTCCTAGCCTTGGTAACCATTGATTAGAAGATTGAAACAACCCATGCCTTCTTTAAAAATGGAATCAATTTTTCACTCTAGACCAGACACAAAAAATTACCAAATATAAGTTCTTAAGTCATTTACAAAAGTAATCCTCACAATATATTACATAAGAAAAAGACTCTGTAAAATTTATAATTGAAGAACTCTCAAGTAACAAGACATTAAAAAATATTTATAAAAACTTTATATCACTATATTTATAAATATATACCTACTAATAAATTTATCTTTATTTATAGGTATAGTTCTAATGGTCATATTTTATATATCTTGGAGGTGGTTTCAATGACATCAGATGAACTCCTTCACTTGGAAAGTTCAACACAACTTCTTATTTTAATAATCATTTTTATATAACACTATTAATATTATTATAGGTTATATTCTATAGAATAATAAATCTTCATCCAGTTTAATTTTTGATGTTATTCTATACAGTGTAATGTATAATGATATTATATCTGGTGGGTTTTATAAAATTTGATCTGAGAATAATGTCTACCTCTGTCTCATAAAGATTTTTTTGTAGACTAGGTGTAACTTATTTTGGTGGGAGAACTTTGTTTTACCTAATCTATCAAAATTTATAAACCTCTATCCTGTGAGCTTTATATCCATCCACTTGATCTAAAAAGTGCTTGTCATTATGATAATGTTGTTCCATCTAATATCCTCTATATAGAAAACATTAATAATGTTTCATCTATTTGAAATAATATTCTATCTATGATGAAAGAAATTTCCTACAAAAAATCTTACGAACTTGGGAATTATAGATGTTAGAAAAGTATATACTTTTAAAGAAGTAGATCGTGATTGTCAAAGGTATCTTTAGAAGGTTTTGGAAGAAAAATTTAAAATAAATAGACAATTATTTCATTAAAATACCATCCATATCATTCTCCATTAGGGAATATGGGTTTCAAAATTTTTAAGAATCTTCTAAAAAAATATTAGACTCATAGTTAACATTGATCTCAAAGTCACTTACCTTAGATATTTTGTTTTTATTACTACTTTTCTTATTTCCCTTTGACATAAAGAAATATTCAATGGATTTGTTTACTAATTTGAAATTATTACAATATTATATTATGGTAGACATCACAAACTCCTTTTCTTCCACTAATTTTCCATAAAAATCTTAAAAATATTTCCATATATTGAATTCAGTATCAAAATGAGTGGTTTTGTTGTAAAATTTATAGTACAATGATCTAACCAAATAATATATATTCTAGCATAACTGGTTCTTTCACAATGGTTAGTCAAATTATTATATCATCATATATACTCTATGATCTATTTTCCACACGTCTATATGAATGAAATTATGTTTTTTACATCTATCAAAGTTAGTAGCACTAAAAAATGGAGTATTTATCATCAGATCAATCTATGAAACAAATATAAAAAAATGTATTTATAGATTGAACATCAAATCCAGACATTTGGAATCTAATAGCACTTTTTGAGACCAAACTGACTATAAGTTCCCTGATAGGGTGGGGGTTGGAGGAGGGTAAATTAAGGTTCCAACTAAATAAATTTTATCATCTTTTAAGTCCTCTTTACCATACAAAACATGTTACCTCGTTAGAAGGAACACATTCAATATATCTTCCAATCATATTTAATCACACCAAATATGAAATAAAAATGTAAAAAATTAAAGCATAATCACATATAAAGTTTTTACTTACATAACCATTTAGGGATAATCTATGTATTATAATCACAATGATGTAATGGTGTACTACAATCCAATATCAAAAACTATTTATTGGATACTAATTTTAGGTCATGGTAACTCCATGACAAAGCATACTGTCCTTAAAAGTTTTCAGAAAGAATCAATATCGATCTAAGGGCTAATACATCTTCATCTCATGTACACATTGATTTGGAAAATACAAAGTAAGTTTATGAATTTGAGGGACTCTTAAATTGTTTATAGACATAGAGGTCTATACATGTTCAAAATGTGACTCTTCTTGAATCATAACTCTAGATTTGATGCTCTATTGAAGTCAAGATTCATTTAATTTCCAATCCCCCAAGTCCTGATGAGAATGAATAGTCAATGTGAGTGTAAATCAATTTTCTTACACATGAAGATAATAGTAAGGATTAATCCTATAGATAATGGAAATTCCAAATAGTAATTATATTGTTTCAATAATTTTTCAAAAACAATATGTAGTAGTGTAAATATTATACTCTTTCATCCTTATTCATTAAAAAACTAGATATGATCGATGTTACTGCATATATGTATCTCCTTTCTCCATATATGAACTAGATATATCAATAAGTCTATAAGTTTTTTTCTAGAACTGCTATAAAAAGATTGTTTTTAAGATATATAAGATACCAAAACATAATTCAATGGTTGGAATTAATATTCATTCCTAATGATAATTCCACATGTCATATATATTTTTAGATGAAACATTCTTCTAATTGGGCTGATTCAAGTCCCAAAATTCTTTGGCATGTATCCTAATTTGGAATTCTAAAAAAATATTCCAAATATTCTAGAAATAACCCAATCATGGAGTGATTCCATGAATTACGGAGTATCATAACATGAATCAAGCTAATATATGGCTTGATCTTATATACTATAGCATTTTTTTTCAATTACAAAACCCAAAAAATAAGCACAATATCTTATGTTTAAGTCCTATGAATATTATGGAATGATCCTCCAAATCTTCTCAATATCCAAAACCATTATGTTGCGACACCCTACCTCATGGAGAAAATCCTAATATCCTCTACAAACCCAAACCTATATCATTATACCATATATAAACCTAAAAAATGTAGCTTCTATTTCATGAAATAGTCTTTCTCAGCATTTGACCCGCTGCAATGTTATTATTTTTACTAAGAGATAATCCATTCATATTACACAACTTTTATTAATTTGTCATAGCTTAACCACTTCTCTAGTCCATCACACATAATATTTTGATATTTCTAGATTTAACCTTACTTATCTTTTCACCCATTTATATTAGAAAGTAACCCTTATGTATTAAATATTGACCCTTACATATTAGAGTAACCCTTATGTATTAGAGTAACCCTTATGTATTAGATAATTTTCCATTTTTCTAACCATTAAAATTAGATAAATTTCAATTTCTATAACCCTTATTTATTATAATGAAAACTTTAGTTACCCTTATATATAAAATTATTTACCATTTTTTGACTCTTATATGTCATATTAACCCTTACATATCAAATAATTTATGATTGTTTGACCCAACTTTATCTATTACCTTTAAGTAACATCTGGAAAATTTGTTGACCCCTTACTTATCATCTAGATCATCCAATGGCCCGAAGGCCTTCATTTTTTATTGATTTTGATAATACACCTTTCAAGGGGTGAGGTAGAACCCTTACAAGGCCCATAGGTGTAAGTATTAAATGACCTGTAGGACTTAGAGGAATTCATTTTCACATAGGAATCAAACATTACATACAACCTAGACTAACTACTTGGAACTGCTCCTCCCCATCATCTTCATCGTGAAATCAGCTCTCCACCTTCGCATGGCTGTTCGGATAGGCATTCCCATTCATGAACAAGCTTGTCCTAATGGAAGGTACCATACCCTCTAATTCTTGCAATCCGTTTAGCTTTTTCTATGGTGAAAGCTCCTTGCTCATCCTCCTTGTAGAGATTGTTCCTCATAGGTTGTCTGGTTTGCATCTGCACTTATAGTGGCCCAAAGGCCTTGTGGTGGCCCGAAGGCCTTACTGAACCGAAGGACTGGGTGACTCGAAGGCCTTAAAGTACTTGGGGACCAAATCGATGGCCCAAGGGCCCAATCATGGGAAAATTCGTGGCTGCTACAGTTCCAAATAGTACCTGCTACAGTTCCCGCTACAGTACCTGCTACAGTACTGCACAGTACCCGCTACAGTACCTACTATAGTACTGCTACAGTACTTGATACAGTACTGCTACAGCCCCCCCAGAGTCTTTTAAGGCCTTTGGGCCTCCCAGGCATTCGGGACTCCCAGGCCTTCGGGTCAGTAAGGTCTTCGGGCCACCTCAAGGCCTTCGGGCCACCTTAAGTGCAGATGCAAACCAGACGACTTACGAGGAACAAGTTCTATAAGGAGGATGAGCAAAGAGCTTTCAACCCTTACATATCATCTAAACCAACCCTTACATATTATCCATATTAACCCTTAATTATCAGGTTATTTACCCTTATATATAACTTTTTTACCATTACACATCTTAAAGAAAAATTTAGGTCACCCTTAAATATTTAGGACTTTACCAATTTTTTGGACCCAGTCTTCTTAGCACCAAGAATTTCTAGACATCATACCAATCTTCTCCAATCACCTTTAAACCTACTCATAACACTTCTAAATATAGAATATGCATTAATGAGAAAATTTATAACCTCTCAAATCTAGATATACCTTCACACTCAGAAACATAAACTGCTCTTAAATTCATCACATGCCATGCCCATATTATATAGTGATATCAATGTGTCTTCATTATTTACATCTATGTATTTAATGATTTCTCACCAGATATTACATGACCATATTTATAGTTAAATGTCAGGTATGCCATTATTATATATCAACAACACAAATGTGGTTCCCATGGGTAGGGTAACAACCTCTTCTTTTCCCATGTCACTATGTCTTTTAATATCGTCCTTCATGTACTTTTAAATAAATCAAAAATCTATTGTTATCAAATCCAAAAAAAAATTCCTAATTTCAAAATTATATTTCAATGTGTAAACCAACTCTTGAATCATTCACATGAAATATTTTTGGATTTGGAATTAATATAACATAAGTTTTTTCTTATGAGGGAACCCACTTATCATAGGAAAATTCCTCACACTAGGGATGAATTTAAAAAATTATTATTAGGTGTATCATAATCCTTACCCACCCCATACGGGACTTGGGTTATAGTTTTCCAATGCATCCCTAGGATATCTATATTTGGTCAATTAAACCCCGGTCTAAAATCCATTTGGAATATGATGCATATGGTTCCAACAATCTCCTCTTCAGTGCCTTCAAAATAGACATGAAACCATAAAATTATGCTATGATACCATGTATATCAATGTTTATGATTAATATTTCATCCCTCACACATGAATTGTCTACTTTGGCATTCCTACTTCAAGGTTTTTGTTCTTTCCATGGTACCCACCCATCGTAGGAAAATACCTCACACCAAGGAAATATTTCCACCCTTATTACTAGGTGTATCATAATCCTCCACACATCCCATACATGACTCATGGTATAGTTTCCTGATGCATCCCCAATCCATCTATGGGAAGGATATTAAACCACTATCACAAATCCAGTTGGTATATACTACATATGGTTCCAAAAGAACCTAATAAAAGTTGTCCTGAACCTCACATACCTCACTTAATTATGGTTTAGAAGGAAATAGGTTAAATGTAATTAATACAGTATATTTCACCTCCCCTATTCTATTTGGCTGGGCTCCATTCCAAAATTAATAGAATTTCATTTTAGTACATAAATAGTAAAATAATACAAAATTTTTATAGAAATTGACACATCACTGAACTCTTTGAATGAATTATATAAAAATATTATGATTAATTTATTTTATATACCTTAATAATATATCTAATTATAAATTCTCCAATCACTATTTATTATAATATAAATCTCTATAGAAAATAAAGAGGGATTAAAAGATAGAAATATACAAGAGGCGTGTCAAAATAGTATGGAACATTATTCTTTGTTAAATCATATCATCCCTCATCTATTACAAATCCCCAATGTAATATTCACCTTTTAATAGAGTTAACATTTTATTTTCTATCACAATTCCACTCTCTCCATCTCTCCTTTATCATAATTATATTATCCTTTGTTAATATTTGAATAATGGTCCACTATAACTCACAAGGTGAAAAAATCTATCTTAATCTTCTAATTTACACTAATAAATCCCATGTTAACATTTATAACTTAAAACAACACTAATATATTCCACATATTTAATTAATAAAAATATATTCCATCAATCACATGATAATACAAATATCTCATAATGAAATAATAAAATATCTATGGATAATCTTACTTTTATTATGAAAACCATACTTCAATAGAGGAAATCAATTCATTTTTCCCATATATTTAATAAACTAAAAAATAAAAATGTTACAAAAGATGCCTATTATACATTTTTCAAAATACCGAATCAAGATATTTTATCACAATATAGTCACAATTATTTATTAAAATTTATTAGAAATGAGTTATTGATTAATAAACACTAAGTCTAATTGAGATTTCTAGATTAAAATAAAAGTATAATAAATTAATTTCTCAATTATGTCTATAACAAAAAAGCATTTCTCATTTACTCAAAATATATTCACCCTCACATAATTTAATAATAAATTTATCCTCATTTAATTCATAATTGATATATTTAAAACAAATATATAAAATATAACAATAATAACTAAATCTTGACTTGTTTATTGAGATAATTATTAAATATTTCATCACCTTCAATATTCTCCACCATTCATAATGGAAACTAATATAAGCTTCTCAATGTTAAAAGTTTATCTCTTTTACTTAGGGATATCACAACCTTTTACCTCCATAAAGTGTGGTGCATTTAACCTATCTTATCACATATTAATATCAATCGTAAATATCCATCAATGAGATTTCAAAATTAGAATTATATCCTTTAGGAAAAATTCAACCTTCTTGAAAGGAAAAACATTCAATAACTTAAAATTAATTTCTATTGAAACCAATTGTTAGATAAAACAAAAAACAAAATTATCATTCTCACCTTTGATAATACCATATTTGGTATTTAAAAAATAGACAAGTCCACTATAAATTAAATTATTATTTCTTTATGAGTCAATGAACATATTTCTTTTCAAACATCCTATTATTATTATTATCTTTTTATCATCATTGTTTTCTCCCTAAAATAATAGATTCAAACTTCACCATTTCATAAATTTTCACATCAAAATTATACAAAATATAATTGATATTTTTTTATAAACCTTCAAAAATAAAATTTGTTGAATGAAAAATGATCCTAAACATCATTAAAATCACATATCATTGATTTTATTTATCAATTTAATAGAAATGAATGATTTAATAAACCATTTAATAATTTAATGTGAATTTATTTGTAACTAAAATCACCTTTCCATATCTACCTAAGAATTTATCACCTTCATTTCCCATTACAGATTAGTAAAAAATTATTAGGAATAAGGTAAATTCCCAAAGGCTCATTTCTTTTCATATTTGAGTTTGGGAGAACTCCTTATGATTTATCCTTTTATCTTATAAATTTCAATTTTATTACACAACATGGTCTTATAATTCATCTTTTTTCCCATTTAATGGATTTTATATCTTCAACACATCTTTCATAGCACATTTATTTCCATTATATTTCTTTATCACCCATAAAATCTTCAATTATGTAAGATATAGAATATGATAACATAGAGTAATGTGGTTTTATGTGTGAATATTACACACAAATTACCAACAGCCTTTAAGTAATGTTCTTATGTAAATTTATCAATAAATTCTTTTTATTTACTTATTTATTGTTTCTTATTCTCAGAGGTGTTTTATGACAAACTAATTAGTATGTTTCTTCCGAAGACTAATTTTATCATTCTCTATATATTTATTATTACATTTAAATATTAATAGTTTTTTTGTTATGATCCATGGTTTGTTGCTTTAATATATAGTATAATCATATTATTCTTGAATTTGGTAATATACTATAAAATATCTTCTTGAGTATTTTGTAAAGTATTTTTTTGTAAAAATATTTTCCCAGGAGAATTGAAATCCATCATACATTTTTATTCCCCCCCAACTTGGGTGGTGTTTTTACTTTAATATCTTTTTGTAATTAATTTTTTAGGTTAAAACAAAATTATTTAATAGAATGAAATATTCTATTATATATTATATAAAATTATTTTATGTATTCAAATATTTTTAATAGATATATATTCTTATAAGTTTTCTTCTCTATAGTATGCTTCAACCAAAGAATTTTTTATCAACTAAAGCTTAACCCCTCATACTTGTTTTGTTTGTCTTTTAATAATTTATATACTAAACCAAAAATCATAATTCTTATTCCTAGATATTAAAAATAAATAATAATATCCATTAACCATATATTTATTTTATCTTCAAACATATTTTATATTGCTATTGTACCCTTCTATTTTTGATCCACACAACCCCTCAAATGAGATTATTTTGAGAAACCAAAAATACTAAGAATACATATACTCACTAAAAATCCATTCATGGATTATATATGATTTTTATCAACATAAATTAGTCAAAAATTTGTTTTTAGAACTAAATTTACAAAAATAACCACATTAGTTTCATTTTGAATCTTTAAGAGAAACAATTATATTTCTTCCATTGGGTTATACAATATGAATGTCATCAGAGAATCTAACTATTTTTTCCATCAGATCATAGTATTTAAAGGATAATATGACCATTTAACATCATTTTATACTATTTTCAATTCTTAACATCTTGATAACATTTTACTGAATTTATTCCAAGGATTTAATCTTTACTTCCAATCTATTACACTTCAAATTCAAAATATCCTACTCAACTTCAATTGTAGTAACTTTTTATTTAAACTCATTCTCGATCATACCAATATAAAATTTATGATATTTAATTACTTTATTCATTTATTTCAATTTACTATCATGTTTTTTATTATTTTTAAAGTTTAGTTCTAATTGAGTATTCTTGAAAATAATAAAATATCTTTGTTATTATTATAGTGTAAATATATTTTCCTCAATATATTTTTTAGATCCAAACAACCAAAAATTGACTCATGTAATTCCTTCTAAATATTTTATTATTTTTCATCAATATTTAATATATAAATCTCTTTGGTTTTATCCTTTTTGTTAATCTTTTTTCTCACGATTATTTTCTTAACCAATGAATTTTATAATTCATTTATATCCATATATATTGATTTATTTTCATTTTAAGATAATTGATTAACTCTATGATAAAAATTATTACTTATTTATGAATATTTTTTATGTAATTATCAAGTTCAACATAAACATAATCAATTTATTCCATAGTCATAAACTCATCATAATTGTTTCTTGATTATTTTAGAGAGAAACCAATAAATTATGTTTTATTAATCACATATATTTTTTTATTTAAGGAGAATTTAAGATTATTCTTATTTTCTAATGGATTATAACTTCTAAATCCACTTAACTCATTTATTCTTCCCTTTCCTTAATGTATTGGTAAAAGAAATCTCTATATTATCTATATGAGTGTTTTTCTATTTTCGTATGTATAATTCTCTAAATACACACTTCTTATTTCACTTAAGAATGTGAGAAAACTATCAAAAAATTTATACATTCAAAATAATAACCATGGCACTGATTAGAATTTGTAGGACCCATTACATGTATAATACCACACTTAGAGGGGGTGTAAAGTGGCATAATATATTTTTACTATTAGTGTAACGCCCCGACCCCAGTTACCCAAAGTCGGTGCATTATTTTAATATATTGGCATGATTAAAAGGAATCAAGTCCCAAAGGACCGATCAATTTAGAAGTCTTGGAAAATAGATTACATACATGAATGTTACATTAAATACAAAATAACATAAATAATACTTTATGAACACCATTATTCCCTTGGCTTAACCCTGCATATCAATCACAATACACTACTTGGAATCCTGGGAAAATAAAACATAGAAAGGGGTGAGCTCAAACGCTCATTAAGGGTAAGCAATACAACAGAAACTTTCAAAAATAAGCGTAAACATTTAAGGCAATCTATAACTAAAACAAAAGCCTTTTAAACATGAACTTCAGAATAATGTGTCAGAAATAAAATGAAATAATTCAATTTAATTATTCACATGGATATTCTACTAGTCGAATAATCACATGAAATATCAATAACCACTTTCATAATGATGGAATGCATAATTCCGAACTTTAATTTCTGTTTCAAGGCCTCGTGCCAAGACCTAAGGGATAACTATAATCGGAACCCAACCCGGAGATCCTCTATAACCGGACACCATTCCGGAGTTCCTCTAATAACCGTACACCAACCCGGAGTGCCTCTAATAACCGGACACCAACCCGAAGTGCCTCTAATAACTGGACACCAACCCAGAGTGCTTCTAATAACTGGACACCAACCCGGAGTGCCTCTAATAACCGGACACCAACCCGGAGGGTCTACTATAACCGGAACCCAACACGAAGGGATTACTTTTACCGGTCCCCAACTTGGAACATACTAGTCCAACACATTCATCTTAAGAAGATGATGAAATATAACATAAACATTCGTATTAAAACTAGCATACGAAATGCCAAAGCATTAATCATAAAACATTAATGACATAAAAATAACTCACCCACAGTCAAAAATATCAAAAACCTTACATATAGTATGGATGATTTGTATCATAATAAATCAAATTCAAATAAGTGTAAAATTTATCAAAGGATGTTGACATAGATGAAATCAAAACTATTTGAGAGAAATATCTCTTTTTTGAAATCATTTAAAAGTAACATAATTATAAAATAAAACATTTAATTTAAAAATATCTTTATTATATTGTAAGGGATGCTTTGAAGATTTTATAATGGTGGAAAATAGCCGCACCCATCGTATAAGTTAAAAAATACATTCTTACCTTAACTTTATCAAAAAGGTTAAAAAGGACCTTGTTTGGAAAATGACAAAAATATTACTTTATAAACTTATTATAAAAAGTAAACAAGGGTAAAAATGACATTAAAACATAGTCTATAATATAGTAAGAATGATTTTAAATACTTTTTTTATGAAACATGGATGTGGATGATAAAGAGACCCCAGTAGATAATTACATATAAACAACCTCGGATAATGAAGATATTGTGAAATAAACCCTTACCAATTTGGTAACTTACGAAACATACACCCCATGAAAGAGGTATCATATAATGAATATGTAGATACACATAAATTAAATTTTATTACACAAATAATACAATTATGGGTAGTACAGACACCACACAAAAGGTAATAGTGGCAATATGGCATGAATCTCACAGAAATAAGGAGTGAGATGAAAAACCCTTACCTTGCACTTTCCTTTAGTCGAGGGTACGTTTAGCCTCCTGTAAGAAGACTATAGTATGTTTTTAAATTATAAAAGAACCATATTAATATTTATGATATCATACATTATTCATTTATGACTTTATACTACCCATTTAATAATAATTTCCATGTAATATTAATATTTCGGGTAATAATCTCTTTCTTTATCATACGTGTTTTAACTTGTTGATCTTAATTGTATCACTTATATAATGATTTAAATACTACAATAATATAAAAAATGATTTATTTATCATATATATTTTGAATTTAAAAATTTATAATAGACGTATATATGAAATGGAAAACACCGTTTATGGAGACGGTAGTCCATACGTACGCAAAAACGCTATTTCCGTTTTTATATAGTATTGAACGAAAGTAAGTAAATAAGATATATGTAAGTACAAAAATACTTATATATATAAATATATATATCTCCAGTATAATTATTATGTCATATATTACATATTTATTAGTAATATTTATTTTTATAATCGTCGATGAACGATGAACTTGGAAATGAATCTCATCGCGTCGAGGAGACGGTAATCCGTACGTACGCACGAGCGAAAATATAATTCTTTTGATATGAATATAATATATAATTGGATAGTATATAATATATAAATAATCCTTATCATGTTATATTTATCAAATACACATAATTATTATACCCATCCAAATAATAATGTATTGAATAACAATTACACCACAATGTGGAGACGGTAAGCCGTACGTACGCACGTATGGTGACATGTCATTCAAAGGGTGGATAGAATAATGATTTTGGTTGTAACATAATTATAATAACATCAAAATATATATAATATACTGGAGTTATTATTTTATAATGGAAACAACAAAGAAAAAGAAGTGGAAGAAGAAAGGAACTTGAAAGAGGGTGGTAAAATCATTACCTTTTCTTTGGGTTGTTCCTTTTGATTTGATAAAAAGGGCTCCTTAGGTTGGATTTATGATCAAAATAATGCCTATATGTTGAATTGAGGGAAGTTGAGAGAGTATTTGGGCAGGGATTTGCTGAGCCAAAAGGCTTTGAATGTGTGAATTAGTGAGTAGGGAGAGTGCCCTTTTATAAGAGGGGTGAGGGGAACCTTTGGAAAAGCTAGAAATATTATTTTATAATAAATTCATATTCGGTTTATAATTGCTCCAAAGTGGATTAATAAAATTCTAAGGTGGGTATGGGTCGAAATAATTTCAACCAATTTAATTTAGACAGGTTTTGGTAATTATATTTACCTTATCTTTTAGTTTTAACTCGTAGTTAATTAGTTTGACATTTACCATGTCACTTTATATTTTTATATTATATAGTTAATTAACTTTCTATATACATCCAAGAGACCCCCAAGTGGCCCATTAATGATACAAATATCATGCAATAAGTCCTTTGGCCTATCCTTAGATTTTTAGGAATAGAATATCAATTAATAATATAATATTTGTTTTAAAAACTCATTTATGTCAATTTTGACACTATTTAATAATTGATTTTTTATAAAGTCTCAACAATTTTATTAATTCGAACCAAATTCATTTAATAAATCCTATAATGTCATATTGACCAATAAAATTAATGGATGTCATCCAAACTTTCAAATTATATTTATTTTAACATTTATAATACCAATTATTTGATTCTTTCATTAATAAGGAAAATACTGCATCATTATTGTGTCATAAATAATATTACTTATTAAATGTCTAAAAATTATAATTAAAATAGTGTTATGTATGAAATATGTTTATCTTTCTAATGAATATTTATAGTTGAAAATCCAACATATATAACCATATGTAAATTGTTTTTTCTAAAAGATATATGCTTATGTCATTTTTGTATTTATTTTAACTTAATTAATATAAAGTGTCATTATCACTTACAAGTGGATCCATGAGGTCCTAAAATCGACCCAAATATGCCCATGGTAGGAAATGTATCAACCAATAAGGTTAGGACACGTTTTTGGGTAATTTATTATTATTATAATATTATTTTTTACCCTTATTACCAGATATACCCTTTAACCATGGTAAATAAAATATTTACCGAAGTAATTATTCAAAATGTATAAAAATAAAAGTTAACTATTTACACAATTTAGACATCATTATTACAAATATGGAATCCATTTTTCCAAATTCAAAACCCATAAGTGGCAGAAATTAATTTAAAATCAATTCCCGTTGTTAAAACAAAAAGCGTGTTTTTAAGAAATAATAACTATCAAAAGATTGACACTTGTTTATGTCCAGTTTAAATGTGAAATTATGTACAATGACCAAAATTTTGTTAAATGGTAAAAATATATTCTAAATATATTATAAAACCACTCAAATTTATAATTTATCACTATTAATTATTTCAACTAAAAAAGTTGTTTTTAATTAAAGTTTAGTAATTTTCAGTATTCATCAAAATATGAAAGTTATCTGAAAAGTATCAAAATTTCACCCTAAGCTAATTTCAGTATTACAAATACAAAAATGAAGTTAATTTTGAAATATAAAATGTATAAAATTTCAAAAGGTGGGTATTACTATTCTTAATGGCTAGTATGATTGGTTGTGGTGTGTTAGAACTCGAAGTTGCGTGTAACACACACTATTCTATTATTCAAAGAGAAGCATACTATGAATGCTTGGGGTGTTATATTCTCCCCTTATTCAATAAATTGCGTCCTCTTAATTTATTCTTGGCATTGGAAACTTGGGGTTGACAATTGAAAATATCATAGTTTAAATCCCACATCGAAAAATGGATTAATGAGGCCTCTATTTAAAATAAAGAGTGGTAAGTATGAAGGTTACCGAAAATAACACATACTTGGGTTCCGTGTAGGAAAATATGGATATGGAAGATAAATATAACCATAAATATCTAATGGAGAGTGGTATAGAACATGGCTATGAAAAGTCCAACAATCCCAAAGCCATAATTTTGTGATGATCTAAGGTACCATCTTGGACAACATTTTTGTTCTAAGTTCCTTTTCTTAATGTTGAGGAATTTATTTATGAGATTAGATAAGATCATAAAGAGATACAATTACTTTATAATTAGAGTTTTATCCATTAATAAATTTCTACAACATCTCATATTTCACCAAAAAACATAATACAACTCAAAAATACTCAATTTATCCTAATCGTATAGGGTTCTAAATATAATGAATTTATAATTAAAATATAAAAAACTTTAAGAAAAACTACATTATACCATCCAAGAACTTCATGTAGTCCAGTGGTAGGTGATAAATCCCAATTTTACTATGGTTGTGGGTTCGATTCCCACAGCTTTGTCCGATGCGACAGGTTGTCACACAGTCTGCATGTTGTCCTTTTATAAAAATCCAAAAACACCCTTTCAAACTTAATCCATTCCAACCTTTAGACTTATCCAAAATAATACTATCCAAACACACATTCCAAAATTTATAAGGAAGCTAAACACATTGAAGATCCTTTTTTCCATGTAATAACATGTGAACACCTTCACCATGTATTATTTTAAAACATGGTAACATCCTGAATTACCATAAAACCTTATTGATTACATTCATGCTCCTTTATTCATTATAGAATACTGGACGTATTCCTTATATCCAAAAATGTTGTAAACTCCAACGATGAAAAATCATTAATCAGTTTCAAGGTAGTCAAGAATATCCAATATAGTTTATACAAATCAATATTGTATTATTCCAAAATCACTACCTCAGAATGAGAACCATATTATAGTTTATCTTTCTCTCAGCCATATATTTTTAAAACATTTAACCTGCTATTGAGTCACTTTTCTTGGTTCCACACAATCTCAAGTACTTAATCTAATAGTACTGCATTACAATACTTATATACTCAATAATTATTATAACCAGTGCATTGTTGATATAACACTCAAATGAAATTATCCAATAATAATAACATAAGAACACAAGTCATTATTCTTCATCTGAGGTAGTATCATAACTTGATTATTATCCAATAGCATCATTTGGGGAATACTCTGATGATTTTGACATTGGTTCGTGTAGTGTCCCAACTCCATGCATATGAATCATTGTACATTTGAAACCTTTTTCTTACACTTGCAGTCACGTACTTGGTGTCCTTTTTCTCCACACTTATAACATACTCCCATTACCTTCAAGAATTTTCGAAGGTGATTATTTCCACAGTTATCACATATGGGAAAATCCTTCTTTAACTTCTTCCCTTTATCTGTCCTTATCGCTACCATCCTTTTCTTCTTTGGCTTCCCTTCAAATACATAGGACTCTGAGAATTCATTACATATTTTATAAACACAAGATACTATTTCTTTATATGATGATAATACATGGGAGACTATTTCCCTTCTAAATTCTGGCTTAGGACCATGACAGATATGATCTTTCTTACCCTTTGGATCATGTGTATTGCTGGAGTTCTCATTCCTTCTACTGGGCGCCATTTCTAAACAATGACATACACTAGATTAGTTTATGAATAACAGTACCCAATCCCAAACTTTTAAAACACTTAACATAAATTAAACAGTTTATGGATATAATCCATAATCATAAAATGTTTTCTTTTAGTAAGTATATACTCATAATCCCTTCATAATGGTTTGTAAAGAAAATGAGAATTATCCTAAGTATATCCCCTGGGAGTGTCGTAACCAAGAGTGCAGCAAGGCCCGTTGTCATTCACCAGTTCCCGTTCGAGTCTATCTCAAAGCGGTGTTTTCGGGTTTTACCCCTAGGTACATTTGTGCCAGAGCCACCTCTACCTACTCGTATCCATACAGGGATGTATTGCTCGGAACACTCACAAAATTTCTACAATACCAAAATTTTAGGAAGTTCTTGTATACTAATTCTCAAAGTCTATCTTAGGGCTATGTGCTCTAATAAGAGTTAATCTAAATCTAGTTTCCAAGGTTCTTTCTAAAATTACACTGATAACAACTGTAATGCCCCGACCCCAGTTACCCAGTGTCGGTGCATTATTTTAATACATTGGCATGATTACAAGGAATCAAGTCCCGAAGGACCGATCGGTTTAGTAGTCTTGGAAAATAGATTACATACATGAATGTTACATTACATACAAAACAACATAAATAATCCTTTATGAATGCCATTATTCCCTTGGCTTAACCCTACATATCAATCACAATACACTTCTTGGAATCCTGGGAAAATAAAACATAGAAATGGGTGATCTCAAACGCTCAGTAAGGGTAAGAAGCATAGCAAAAACTTTCAAAAATAAGCATAAACATTTAAGATAATGTATAACTAAAAAAAAGCCTTTTAAACTTGAACTTCAGCATAATATGGAAGAAATAAAATGGAATAATTCAATTTACTTATTCAAATGGATATTCTACTAGTCGAATAATCACATGAAATATCAATAACCACTTTCATAATGATGGAATGCATAATGCCGAACTTTAATTTCTGTGTCAAGGCCTCGTGCCAAGACCTAAGGGATAACTGTAACCGGTACCCAACCCGGAGAGCCTCTGTAATCAGATGCCTCTAATAACCGGACACCAACCCGGAGTGGCTCTAATAACCGGACACCATCCCGGAGTGCCTCTAATAACCGGACACCAACCCAGAGTTCCTCTAATAACCAGACACCAACTCAGAGTGCCTCTAATAACTGGACACCAACCCGGAGGGTCTACTGTAAATAGACCCCAACCCGGAGGGATTACATTTACCATTCCCCAACCTGGAACATACTAGTTTGACACATTCATCTTAAGAAGAGGATGAAATATAACATAAATATTCGTATTAAAACTAGAATATGAAATGCCAAAACATTAATCATAAACCATTAATGACATAAAAATAACTCATCCATAGTCAAACATATCAAAAAACCTTACATACAGTATGGATGATTTGTATCATAATAAATAAACTTCAAATAAGTGTAAAATTTATCAAAGGATGTTGACATAGATGAAATCAAAACTATTTGAGAGAAATATCTCTTTTTTGAAATCATTTAAAAGTAACATAATTATAAAATAAAACATTTACTTTGAAAATATCCTTATTATCTTGTAAGGAAATATTTTAATATTTTATAATGGTGGAAAATAGCTTCACCTTCCATATAAGTTAAAAAAGACATTCTTACCTTAACTCTGTCGAAAAGGTTAAAAAGGACCTTGTTTGGAAAACGAAGGAACGATTCCTTTATAAACTTCATATAAAAAGTCAACAAGGTTAAAAATGAAATTAACCCATAGTCTATAATATAGTAAGAAGTATTTGAATGTTTTTTATGAAACATAGATGTGGATGATAAAGAGACCCCAGTAGATAATTACGTATAAACAACCTCAGATAATGATGAGATTGTGAAATAAACCCTTACCAATTTGGTAACTTATGAAACAAACACCCCATGAAAGAGGTATCATACAATGAATATGTAGATACACATAAATTAAAGTGTATTACACAAATAATACAATTATGGGCAGTACATACACCACAGAAAAGGTAATAGTGGCAATATGGCATGAATCTCACAGAAATAAGGAGTGAGATGAAAAACCCTTACCTTGCACTTTCCTTTAGTCGAGGGTATGTTTAGCCTCATGTATGAAGACTATAGTATGTTATTAAATTATACCAGAACCATATTAATATTTATGATATCATACATTATTCATTTATGACTTTATACTACCCATTTAATAATAATTTCCATGTTTTATTAATATTTCGGGTAATAATCACTTTCTTTATCGTACGTGTTTTAACTTGTTGCCCTTGATTGTATCACTTAGATAATGATTTAAATACTTCCAGAATATAAAAAATGATTTATTTATCATATATATTTAGAATATAAAAATTTATAATAGACGTATATATGAAATGGAAAACACCGTTTATGGAGACGGTAGTCCATACGTACGCATAAATGCTATTTCCATTTTTATATAGTTTTGAACGGAAGTAAGTGAATAAGATATATGTAAGTACATAAATACTTATATATATAAATATATATATTTTCAGTAGCATTATTATGTCATACATTACATACTTATTAGTAATATATATTTTTATAATCGTCAATGAATGGTGAACTAGGAAATGAATCTCATCGCGTCGTAGAAACGGTAATCCGTACGTACGCACGAGCGAAAATATCATTATTTTGATATTAATATAATATATAATTGGATGGTATATAATATATACAGAATCCTTATCATGTTATATTTATCAAATACACATCATTATTATACCCATCCAAATAATAATGTATTGAATTACAATTACACGCACATGAGACTTAGCCCGGTTGGCAAGGTCTCTATTGGTGCATCCAAGCGACTAGGGATCAAATCCAAGTGGAGGCAGAATTTTTGGGTTACTGTAGCAGTACTGTAGCAGGAGTTGTAGCAGTCACTGTTTGGCACTGTAGCAGTCGGGAATATGCCCCCTTTGGGTCTTCGGGCCTCCGATTTGGTCCCCGAGTCATTCATAGGCCTTCAGGCACCCAGGCCATCGGGTCAGTTGGGCCTTCGGGCTACCTCAAAGCCTTCGGTCCACCTCTGTGCAGATACAAACCAGACAAACCTACATGGAATAAGCTCTACAAGGAGGATGAGCAAAGAGCTTTCACCACAGTAGAAACTAAACAGATTGCAAGAATGAGAGGGTATGAAACCTGCTATCGGGACAATCCTGTGCATGCATGGGAATGCCTAGTCGAATAGCCATGTGAAGGGGGAGATCTGATTTCACGATGAAGATGCTGGGGAGGAGTAGTTCTAAGTTGTTATTCTGGGTTGTATGTAATGTTTGTGCCTATGGTAAATGAATTCCTCTATGGCCTATGGGCATGTAATCATTCGCCTATGGGAATTTTAGGGTTCCACCTCATCCCTTGAAAGGTGGATTATCAAAATCAATAAAAAATGAAGGCCTTCAGGCCATTGGATGTTAATAACAATTACACCACAATGTGGAGACGGTAATCCGTACGTACACACGTATGGTGACATGTCATTAAAAGGGTGGATAGAATAGTTAATTTGGTTGTACCATAATTATAATAACATCACAGTATATAGAATATACCGGAGTTATTATTTTTTAATTAAAACAACAAATAAAAAGGAAGTGGAAGAAGAAAGGAACTTGAAAGAGGGTGGTGAAATCATTACCTCTTCTTCGGGTTCTTTCTTTTGATTTGATTAAAAGGTCTCCTTAGGTTGGCTTTATGATCAAAATAAGGCCTCTAGGTTAAAGTGAGGTAATTTGAGGGAGTATTTGGGTAGGGGTTGGCCGAGCCAAAAGGCTTTGAATGTGTGAATTAGTGAGAAGGGGGAGTGCCCTTTTATAAGAGGGGTGAGGGGAACCTTTGGAAAAACTAGAAATATTATTTTATAATAAATTCATATTCAGTTTATAATGGCTCCAAAGAGGATTATTAAAAGTCTAAGGTGGGGATGGGTCGAAATACTTTAAATGAATATAATTTAGACAGGTTTAGGACATTATATTAACCTTATCTTTTAGTTTTAACTCTTACTTAATTAGATTGACATTTACCATGTCACTTTATATTTTTATATTATATAGTTAATAAACATACTATATACATCCAAGAGATCCCCCAAGTGGTCCATTAATGATACAACTATCATGATATAAGTCGTTTGGCCGAACCTTATATTTTTAGGAATAGAATATCAATGAATAATATAATATTTGTTTTAAAAACTCATTTATGTCAATTTTGACACTATTCAATAATTGATTTTTGTTAAAGTCTTAAAAAATATATTAATTCCAAAAAAACTCATTTAGGAAATTCTATAATTTCATGTTGACCAATAAAATTCATGGATGTCATCAAAACTTTCAAATTATATTTATTTTAACATTTATAATACCAATTATTTGATTCTTTCATTAATAAGGAAAATACTGCATCGTTATTGTGTCATAAATAATACTACTTATTAAATGTCTAAAAATTATAATTAAAATATGATTATGTAGGAAATCTTTTTATATTTATAATTAATATTTATAGTTGAAAATCCAACATATATAACCTTATGTAAAAATTGTTTTTCTAAAAGATATATGCTTATGTCATTTTTGTATTTATTTGAACTTAATTAAAATAAAGTGTCCTTATCAATTAAAAGTGGATCCATGGGGTCCCAAAATCGACCCAAAGATTCCCATGGTTGGACATGTATCAACCAATAAGGTTAGGGCACGTTTTAGGGTAATTTATTATTAATATAATATTATTTGTTTACCCTTATTTACCAGATTTACCCTTTAACCATGGTAAATAAAATATTTACTGAAGTAATTATTCAAAATGTCTAAAAATAAAAGTTACCTATTTACACAATTTTAACATCATGATTCCAAATATGGAATCCATTTTTCCAAACTCAAAACATATAAGTTGAAGAAATGAATTTAAAATTAATTCCTATTGTTAGAACAAAAAGCATGTTTTTAAGAGATTATAACTATCAAAAGATTGACACTTGTTTATGTCCAGTTTAAATGTGAAATTATGTCAAATGAACAACATTGTGTTAAATGGTAAAAATATATTCTAAATATACTTTAAAAACACTCAAATTCATAATTTATCACTATAAATTATTTCAATTAAAAAAATTTGTTTTTAATTAAAATTTAGTAATTTTCACTATTTATCAAAATAAGAAAGTTATTCGAAAAGTACCAAAATTTCACCCTAATCTAATTTCGATATTCCGAATCCAAAAATGAATTTCATTTTGAAAGATAAAATTTCTAAAATTTCAAAAAGTGGGTATTACTATTCTTAATGTCTAGTATGATTGGTTGTGGTGTGTTAGAACTTGAAGTTGCGTATAACACACACTATTGTATTATTCAAAGAGAAGCGTACTGTGAAATCTTGGGGTGTCATATTTAGGACAACATGGGTCTATTTTGAGAGATACCCTGAGGGTGGGGGGGGGGGGGTGGGTGGGTGGGGAATTAGGGTATGAAACTCATTCCAACATAAAAATTTATTCCTAAAAATCTCACCACACTAAATGATAATTATCTAATAGTTAGTAGGGTCACACTTAAGTTCTTATTTCAATAATGATCTAATGAACATTTCAATTATCCTTTACTTTAACATATTTTATCAATTATTACTTGAACTACACTTACCAATTTATTTAAATAAAAATGTAAATAAACCATGCACACATGTGATAATTATTTTACTTGGTTCACCCAAAATGGGAAAATTCAAGACCATACAATAACAATGTGGAAATGCATCGAAATCCTATAAAATCACTAATTGATGGTGGGTTTAGTAAAGTGCACTTACAGGCCTAGGGTCACTACCCTTATAATTATTTAGGGTTGGTTTGTTACCTCCATAGAGACACTCCCTTAATAATATATCATTTTTATTACTTCAAGAAAGGAAATAACCTTGGCATGAAATCCAACACAGAACAATATCACTATTTCTATTTGATGCACTGAGTGTATATAGGTCATCCTTGATCTGTATTTACTTATAATTCATATAAATCTTATTAAAATCACCATAAAAATAATATATCCTTCCATTAGTCATCATGGAAGATCCAACTTCCTTTTTTTTCATGATCTTCAAAGAGATCTAATGAATTATTTAATATTCTCTCTCTTATTTATGGAATTCCTCTATCACCATACAAGGTATATCAATAATTATCTCTATGATTTACCCCTTTTCTTTTCATAATAGAAATATATATTATTTCTTGAGATAAATATCTACGTAATTATCTATTCAAGAATTCCATTTTATCTATTACTTTGGAACTTATCCATGTTAACCTCATCAAAGGCCTTTAATTATCTATGATTATTATGGAAAAGTATTCACAAAATAATTTTTCAATCCTGAGTTATATCCATCCATTTAATTAAAATATTTACATCATGAAATATAAGATATTTTAATATGGAACCCTACCTAATAAACTTCTTCAAAATATGATAATCAATGTCATATCATATACCACATTAATAAAATATAAACTCCTTTATCCATAGGAACCTCCATGAAATGACACATTGTTTCATTGTGTGTAATCAAATAATTTCAATTTCCATAACTTTGGTTCCAAAAAACATGTCATGGAGAAAACCTTAGCTTTCAACTTTGACTATAACACTAAATTGTAATCCCTCTCATTATAGCATGGTCAAATAGTCTATAATAATATTTTATCTTTCATAATGAGTCTCCAAAATCCATTAAAACCTATTAATAGCATGAACATACTTACCATAACATGAAAAAATATTAAATATTAAGGTTTTATCTAAGGAACCCCTTAAATTTTAGGAATTTACCATTTTTTTAAAAATCTAAAACTCCACTCAGGGTATGACACCAAATTATATGGAATAAACCATTTGATCTTCTCTAAAAATCTTGAAGAATAAATCAAAAAGGGTACCATTCATGGTGTGAAATACTCCCCATGATAACAACATTTAAAACAAGTTATTTTGACATATCCTACTCATAGTTCAACTTGGGATGTCATTACATGAATTCTCTTCCATAGAAAGAACTACTACAAGAACTCCCAACTCCACTCAAAACTCCTTCAACCATATTCATGATTTTATAATCTACATTGGAAATTAATTCCCATTGAATTAAAATATTCATGGATATATGTAATCTATATCATACCATAAAATACACTATATATCATAATTAACAAATGACCACATCATCTGTTGTATTTGACTATTGATAATGGTAACTCAAGTCACCTTTACATATCAACTTTTCCTGCTTAGTTACTATTATTTATTTCAATTCATTATAATAATTTTTCATTTTCCATACTCATAATTATTCATATTAAATAATATAAATTTCTTGGTTACCCTCACTTATCTGAATGGTTAATCTCATGTATGTGAATTTTCTATGTTTTTTAATCTATATGAAACCTTACAAAAATACACTTTTTCAAAAAATGATGATGTAATCCTTGTGTATTTTTCATGACTTGCTCCGGAATTATCCACATGCCTTCATATAGAAATATATTATGTATTATCGAAATACTTGTATATATTAACTCAACGGATTTAATGTATATAAGTAACTTCAATCTTTTGTGATTTTTCTAGGAGATTCACTCATGATGTGATCCTCATGATCACAGGTATGTTCCTATAACTTCCAAAATATATCTTTGTCTTTGAAAATAACTTATAAACCATATTTAATACATCCATAACTTAAACATACTTCATTAATTTTGTTTCCAAAAACATCAACACTAATAACCAACCATGTGTTGAAAATGAATCCAACACTAACAATCATAATGTGTTGATAAAAACTCCAATAGAAACAAAAATAATCAATTATATTCTAACAATCTCCCACTTTGGATTTTTAGAAACATGTATCATGAATCCAATACCGACCAAACATGATGAAATAAATCAAATACCTCAAATGATTCATGATGATTCTACTTCTCAACCCTTGGGATTCATGATGCTCTATTATCACTATTTTATATCAAATACAAATAAAATCATCCACTAAAGTGAGTTAATGTAAAATCTTTTTAAAAAATTCATCTTTAGGTTCAAGGGGAATTCCACTTCTTATTATACTCCCTCTATCTTCTTAATGTCAAAAAACACAATCTCTGATCCTTTGATACCCATATAACTTTTTTGGATGCTAAATACCACATCACTTGTTGAATTTAATACCAATATTTGTATGGAAGTATTATACTTTAATTTAGATGAGAAAAGATGAATAATAAATAGATCTTATACCCCTATTTGAATATAATCTTTTCTTCAAATATAGAGAGACTTGAATACCTCTTCTCAATACACTTCAAGGATCATTTTTTAAACTCAATTTTCACTTGTCCGTCATAATTATAGATTTGAATTTGAATCTCAATGAACTCTTTAAACTTTGTAATAATTCAAAAAATATTTTCAATGGGTGATCTTACCAAATTATATTGATCCAACAATAGAACCTCTAAGCCTAATGAGTCAAAACTTTATGTATGAAGCAAGATATTAAGTAAATAACATCACTTTTATCCATCAATTACAAGAAATTAAAACATTAATCTTATACCAATGAACTCACCCTATGGTATCGATAACACATTCAAAAAACCATTAGTGAATAAATCAAGAATCACATAGTACATGTTTCATACCATTTCTTTGAAAATAAGCAATGGACACAAACTTGATAAAATAAATTTATTTATTCCTCCACCGGGTATATTTCCTTGGTTTATGGGGATACCAAATTTTATATATACATATAAAAACTCCCCTTGACTTTATAAAATTCATTTTCAAACATTTAATTAATATTAAGAAATTGTTTCATACATCTATAAAAACTTTTGATAATATAAAAACAATTAGATGATATCAAATGTTATATCAAATTAAATAAATCATAAAAAATATTTTTATTTCTGATTAAAAATTAAAGTGTATTATAACATATTCACTGTCTTATGAAAATATATAACATGTTCTCTTGATACCAATACTTTAATTAGACCTTAATAATAACTTTGGATTACTCTGATGCCTGTTATAGCACTCATGTACTTTTAATTATCGATTCGAGAAGATACCACTTGTACTACTCCAACACTTATTGTAACTTTGAATCATGTAACAATATCACTTGAATATTTTAATTCAATATTACCATGGATATTAGTTCCCCTAAAACATTCAATACTTTAGAAGTATTTAAGAAATCAATTTCACGAGGAGAGAGGAAATTCAAATTTTTTAAAGTTTAGAAAGATTGTGAGTCACTATGGACCACCTATTTTCCATTATCCTTCAATTTTTAATCTATCTTGTGATTTGAAATAGTTTTTATATAATAAAAAATCTATTATTTTCCTTAGGTTTTAACTTTTATTTATATCTAAAACCACATGTTTTTATTCTTTGGGTACTCTTACTAACAAGGATCTCTTTACACATCATTGATTTGAATTTTATTTTCCAAACCTTATTACTAACTTTTTAATCTATATAATAATAAATAGGTTTCTCAATACATATATTTCTTTGGGATAATCCTTTCACTCGAGACTTATCAATTTATGTAGCATGGTAAATTATTTCTATTTTCTAAATATTCTTCTTGTATTTATAAGACACTTTTTATTTAATAATAGATTTAGAACTCATCTTTAAACCATTTCTAGCATGTTTATATTATACATCCAACCCATTGAAAGAATATATTTTTCATTGATTGCATTTCAGTTATTATAATACACTCTAGTTGAAGTTATTGTGAGATATCCTCTAAATATATGATTATCCTGTTAAAAATTATTAGAAAAAAATAAAAAACCTTTATTTTTGTGGTTTATAAATTTATTTAGTAAAATTTTCCTAAATTCACAATAAAAAATATTTTATAATGATTCATAGAAAAATTTGTAAATATTTACATTAATTCCATAATAAAATAATATGTCCTCATAACTTTGTCTAGAACTCATCTTTTTATCCTTACCCCATTGTAGGTTAATTTTTGATTGTATTTCCATTACCTATACTACTTTTCATTTTCTTGTGAATTCTCATGGTTCTCTTCATCTCATGCCTTAGAGGGGTTGTATCATGGGAAAGGCTGTGTTTTCCCTTAGAACATGAACTTTGTGACATAATAATTATTACATGATTATCCTCCAATATAGAATAATTTTTTTTCATCTCGCTACTACTTGCTAAGGGAGAATAAAATAAAAATGAAATAGATCTTTTAGAATAGAATTACCCTTGTAATTTTATTTTTAAAATTTCTTTTTGACAATGATCAACTCCTTATCAGGTTTCGAGATATTTTTGACTCTTTAATCAAGTTTATCATTCATATATTTGTTGATAATATTCCCACTAACTATTTCTTCTTCCAATACATGGGAAAGTTTATCTAGTATGCTAATTTTTTATTTAATCTTGGTGTTCATCTTAGTAATGGAATCTTTAAGTATTACCTTTTCTTGTTGAATCGTTTTTTAACCACGACCAATTATAACATGTGAGAAATGAGTTAATCATTCTAAAACTTTATTTTTTAAATTTATTTTGAATTAAGTCCCTTATCCTTAGAACCAAATTTAATGTTTTGAAATATTTGAAGAAATATTCATGAAGTTATCATCCAGTAAGTCATTATTTTCTTTTAGATCAGTGACCACTTAAACCAATTATTTTTTGGATTTTAAAAATTTTATCTTCAATATTCATTCCTCCAACCTAAAACATTTGAGAATTATTAAAATTTATCAACTTATGTTTTATTCTTTCATCCACTGATATAAATCCTCTGATCAGTGGAAAACTCCAACCTTTAAACTTCTTGATATCTCACCATCATTAGTTAATATAATATTACTTTGGAAATTAATATCCTCATATAATCACAAAAAATCTCTAAATGAATTAATATAATCATAATTAGAATCATTAATACCTTCCTTTCGAGAGTTTTTATAATCTTTCATATGAATCACACTTTTTTTTCTCTAAAAATCGATCAATTATATGGAATTCAATTGGATGTATAATCCTTCAAATTATTTTCCTTTTCCATGTTATAAAAATAATATAAGTAAAAAATAAAATATATATCCAAGAAAAAACCAAATCAATGTTGAGAAAAAAATCCAATAAAAAGAACCTATGATATGATACCACTTGTCAGGCCTATAAGGGTGTTTAGTGAGGGATACCTTGGGAGGGGGTGTGAATTAGTGTATGAAACTCATTCCAACTTAAACACATTTTTCTAAAACTCTCACCATCGTAACCATTCTTGAACTCATAATTAGTGGGGTTACACTTAATTTTATCTTTTAATGATGTTATGATAATTATTTCACTTATATTTTACTTTACCATATTTGATAAATTATATATTAAAAAAAACTAATGATTTATGTTTTATAAAATATAAATAAATCATGAACACATAACACAATTATTTCACTAGATTCACTAAAACTAGGATCATTCAAGGATAATATAACAACAATGTTTTGATGTACCAGAATCCACCAAAATAACTGTTTAGTGGTGGGTTTGGGTTAGGGAAATCTCGAGGATATGAAAAATCCCATTATAATGATTCAATTATGGTTTAATACCTATTTAGGTCACCCCTTCACTCGTCACTCTTGGTTACTTCTTGAATAAAGGAAAACACCTTGGAATGCAAGCCAACACAATACAATATCACTATCGTTTTTGAATCAATGAGCGTAGATAAGTTATCCTTTAGTTATAATTTACAATAATTCATAAATTGTATATGAATATCACTATAAAAACAAAATATCCTTCCATAATTCATTATGTAATTTCCATAATCCTTCTTTGGAAATATCTTCAAAGAGTGCCAATGCGTTCTTCAATATTCTCTCTCTTCTTTCTGGAATGCCTCTCTCACAATACTCGATGTATCAATAATTATATCTATGATTTTTACCTTTTGTTCACACAAAAATAAACTCCATTATTTATGGATACATATATCTCTATAATTCTCATTCAAAAAATTTACTTTCCTCAATTCCTAGAAAAACTCTCCATGTTTCCCTCATCGAAGGACTTAAATTCACCCCAAGAATGATGGAAAAATACACCCAAAAATATTCTTTAAATCCAAGTAAAATACATATATTAATTATCATAGGTATCATATTAAATATAGGATATTAACATATGGAAAATATTTTACTCTAATTCTTTACAGTGTGAGAATAACCGTCATGGAATGATCTATATTCCTCGAACGTAAACTACCATATCGATTGGATCCTTTATGGAATGAAACTTAATTTTTTAGTGTGTAATAAAAACCTCATAATTTCATGTCTATATACACAAAATAAATAATATTGAAAACCTTAGTATTCACCTTTTACTAGAACACGAATATATAAACCTTCTCTTCATGGAATGGTTGGTTGGACTCAAAAAATATCAACTCTTGCATATTGGGACTCTAAAATCCATCTAAAAAGTTTAATGGAATGAACATAATTTTCATGGGATGGATAAATTTTATGTATTATTGTTTCAATTTAAAAAAACCTTATATATTAAACTTTACCATTTTTCTAAATAATCTAAAACTCCACTCATGTTGTGACATAAAATTCTATAACATGACCCACTTAATCAACTTCAAGCATCCCAAAGACCAACTATCATGGGTTCCACTTCACAGTATTAATTTATCCTTATGATGAAAAACTTTAGAATAAGTTATTATGACATAGATATTTCTTTGTGTGACCTAGGATGTCATGATGTGATATCTATCCTATTGAAAAACTTTTACAACTCATTCCATCTTGTTCCAAAACTCCTTCAACATTTTTCATGACTTTATAAACTACTTTGGAAGCTACTTATCATGGAATAAAAACATTCAAGGATGGACACAATATCAATTTTACCTTGTGATACACAATATATCATAATACATTACTGAAAACATTATCAATTTTATTATATGATTAATAATAATAATTTAATAAACTTTATGATTCATTTTTCCATCCTAGTTACTCTTATTTATTCTAGTGATGTCCAAAAATTTTCAATATTAAACATTCATATTATTTCTATTAACCCATACAAATTTCTTGGTTATTTTCATTTATTTTACCAATTACCATCACATATCAAATTTTTCATGTTTCTACATATGTATCATCCCTTACATAGCATACAATTTTCCAACTAATCACAATGTGATCCTTGTGCATGTGCTATGATTTTTTTCCTTTCTTTTCAAAAATTTTCCATATTAGTTTATATTATTTATCATAAAAAAACTCTTATGTATTGACTTAAATGATATTATTTATACAAGAAACTTCATACATTTTTTGTTTTTTCTTTACTCACGATGTGATTCTCATGCTAACATTGTGATTTGTTCTATAACCTAAAACATATATCTCATCCTTCCAAAATAACTTTCAAACCATATCCACTAAATCCAAATCTTTAACATACTTCATTAATTTGGTTTCCAAAAACATTAACACAAAAAACTAACCATTTATTGATAATAAATCCAATACCAATGATCACCATGTGTTGTTTACAAATAGAATACCAACATCAATCCTTAATTGGATACTAAAATTTATCCAAGTTCCTATTTATTAATTACATTTATACTCATTAGGGTATTTATTTGATTTGATATATAAATTACTCTCTCAACTCACATTCCCTAAAAATGTATATGAAAGGAAAAAAAATATATTTTCAGGGTTCACTAACTCAATATGAGTGGTTTGTACTTAGTGTTACATGGTTATTATCCTGCTACAACAAACTTTCTATTTTATTATCAAGACATAACCAAGATGGTTAAGGGGACATGATTTAATCCTTAAAATCATTTATACCAGTACCCACCAATATTATAAGTATTTCTCCATAATTTTTCTTAAGTTGGAATAAATACTTGGATATTAATAAACTGCTCCTAGTGATTATTTTGAAATAAACCTATAGAAGATATAAAAGTATCTTTTAGAAGATAGACTCAATGAATAAATGTTATATAAGATAGTCAAAACCCTCTCTTCTATTGAATACATTGAATGAATATGAAGTTGAGTAATAGGTTATAAGAACTCATACCAAAAACCACTAAATCTTTTCAGATTTTTTGGGTTTTTATTCTTCTTAAGAACACATTTAAACATTTATATCAACCTCTTAATGGTATCCTTATTTTATCTTTAATTGAGAACCTCTCTCTTTATCATTTTTACTCCTACTTCTTTTTCTCTTTAATGATTTTAAATTACAATGAGTATTTAATTTTCATCAAATTATAACTATAAATTTAATAGTATGAAACTACCTTGACCATGAACACAATCATTATATGTAAATAAGTATAATTATCAAATGAATAACCACCATAAAATTATGGGTTAAATATCATCCCAAATGATGTGTAGATATTTTTTCATTGTAAGAAAAAATCTCAAGATACACCATTACATAACACATGGGATCATGGATCTCATGTATGATCCCAAAGCTTTTTTAAGCATAAGTATTTAATACCAAACTCAATTACATAGTCTCCATTTATAATTCTTACATATTACATGAAAACCAAAAACACTTATACTTCTTCACATATGTGAACTTCTAATTTATTTATATCCATTTATTACTTTATTATATTTGATTCTTACTTATAAAATTTTAATTCCTATTTATAAAGGTTGTTTATTTATTTTTTCTCACATACATTTCTAGATTATTCTACTATATAAATTATTCAATTAATTTCTCATATAAATATCGTTCATTTATTCACATTCTCACTTACATAGGCCCAGTTCACGATTAAAAATCCCTTGTAATTCAACATTATCATTTATGTAGAACATAAAACCCCTTTATAACTTTTATTAGATTTCATTTTTTTTCAACCACCTTCAACCGTCTTTTTAGAAATTTCCCATACATTTAATCACCTCAATTTCATTGTATGTAATGATGGACCAACTTCTTCTTCATCCCTTAATTATTTAGTAGAATAATTATTTTCAATGTGGTCCAACTCAATGTGTTAAACTTTTAAACTTCATCACCATGGATAATATATATCTAAATAGAATACTGATGATAGTCTAAATATATATTGAAAAAAAATAAAATACTCCATGTTTGAAATGCTTTCAAAATAATTACATGATTTTTATTAACAACATCACATGTAATAAATTGTGATGTTATATCCAAAAATAGTTTTATTATTTACTAAAATTCTATTAGTATAAAATATATAAAAATATCTTCATTTTTCATAAGACACTTTTGAAAAAATCCTCATTCACATATCATTTTGGGCTAACCAATGGGCCTTTATAGTATTGAAAATGATTATGAATTTCAAATTGAAAACAATAAATAAAGAGAATAATCCAGAAAGGAGTCTATATTACTCAAGATACAAAGGGATATGGAGTGATACCCATAAAAAACACATATCTCTATTAAAATTTCAACCAAATGTATCTCATAAATTTTGAATAATCATATAATAAATTTATCTAAGACATTCAGTGCACCCATGTGGAATGAAAAATGTCAATTTAAAATATTATTTCTCATAAATTCTTGATTCTTTGAGTAAAGAATGGTTTAGTCTAATAAATACATAAAATTATATTCATCTAAATGAATACATCTCATTTTATTTACAAAGTAGATGAACATATCATATGTCACTCAAATACATATAAAAATTAACTTCTACTTATCAAGGAACCATATGTCTTACCTATTATACAAGAGAAAAAAAATCACATCTTGGTTAAAAAACCTACCAAATGATCAATATCATAACCAACAACCCCTATGAATGTACAAATATTTACATGTGAGAAAACATGTTAACCTAAAGTTACATGGATTTATATGAAACATGTATCCTTAGAGTACCAATGATACAATATATAACATTTTATGTAGTACATATAGTGGTTAAATCCAGATTATGAAACACATTTTGTATCTATCCCTATATGAGCCCTCAATTACATTAATCTTAAAATTTGGTAATAACCCAAGTATTTCCATGATGAACTGTGATCATAGATAATATAAAACTTTACTACTAAACGATTAATTATCATTCCACTTTCATGATATATGAAACACACGTGAATGAATGATAAAGTGAAAATTACTTTATAAAACATGATATATTGATATAATCATAAAACATTTTTAAGATAATACATAGAAAACCATACATGTAAGTATTATTACTACCATATCATAATACATATAGACCTTAATTTCCGTATGTTTTGTTAATTTAATTAGGTCTATCAAAACTTGATATATCAATATGTAATAATTGTTTCATCACTATATAACTGCTATTACATCACCATGTAACATCTTATATATCACCATGTAGCACCTACTATATAAATATATATCAATATAATAAATAAAGCATCTCTCTAAAATATTATAGTTGGATTTTATCTTTGAAGAAATAATATTTAGTGAATGGTGATATTATGATTATTTAATTAATTATGTTCAACACTTGAACTTTTATATATAATTAAATTTACTTCAAAATATCCAATATTTTTATGTTTTACTTTTTTTTGTTAAAAATAAATAAAATTTAAAACTATTTATAAGAATATAAAATTTCTTTTAGATCATTCATAATAATAAAAAATTCAAATCTTTACATTAATTTATTTAATTTACCAATAATATTCTATGAACATCATCAAATACATAAAATATTTTCTTAGTCACTTTTACCAGGATTACACTATTATCACATAAGTAAGAATTTATGTAATATTTTATTTGTCTATTTGAATATTAAACTTATTTATGTTCAATATTAACTCCCATTATGATCTTAGAAAATAAATTTCTACAAATATATTAAATCTAAGACACAAAAACAATTTTTTTACAAAAATTATATCTCATATTGTTTTTTATAGGATTAAAAAACATTCAATATTATATTTTACAAGAATTTATTTTATCACATGAAATCCATAAATAAGAAAACAAACTTAAAAGAGTATTAAAACATTTTCCCATTTTATTTCATTATAAATTTATTCTATTTTAATTTTTTTATAAATTAAAACTTTCATCCATGTATTTGTCTTCATTCTCATAATATATTATATATTAGATAAGAAAAAAATATTTGTTTATATACAGACTTTATATCATTATAAACACATTTTTTTAATATTAAATATACTTATCCTATAATATTATATTGAATGAAACAAAATAAAACTTGATCATCTAGTTTTATCAAATAATATCTTTCATTTTGACAATTTATTAATTTTTAACTCTTGTAAATATTTACAACAATTTTTATTCCATAAATTTTGTATTATATAACCTTAATAATAAAATAAGAGATTTATATAACCTTAATTCATGATGGGGATCTCTATAATTTTTCTTAAATTATTTTTTAATTTTTTTCTCCAATGGCATGTCTTTCCAAAATGAAAATATTTCCCATACCCAAACCCCCTTTTAGATTCCTAGATAAAGGCCGAAACACTCATTGAAATTTGTTCTTGTTCATGTAGAAAATATTTTTACCTTTTCCTTTTCAAACCATAATTTTGAAATTATATTTTGTAAATCCCATTTTATACTCATCTAACATCATCATATTAAAGTGATTAGGTAAACATTTATTGAATTCATTAATTTTATAATTCAAGAAAAATTGATGGAATATATTTGGTCATAATCATGAGATAAATTTCATTACTAGATCCGTCTCAAGTGGTAACACCTATATTTCCATGATATTTATATACCAAATAATATTAAGTACATGGGTGGAGACTTATTTACATGTAATTATCTTTCACTGAAAGAGTATTTTTAAACTTCTTATCTCTCATCTTTAACTTATTATTGATAGAAACATTTTAATTTATCTATAATTCTAAAAGAATCCATATTCTCATGTTTATTTTTTTATTTTGGTATCTATTTAAACTAAAATTTTAACACCCCAATATTTTAGAATATATTTCTCTTTAAATAAATTACATGTTTTCAATATCTTTATTGATATGAAACACCGATATAAAAATAAACTATGAGAAATTGTAACCAATCTATTAAAATTTAAGTATGAATTTGGGTAAATATATTATAAAAATATAAATAAATGGTTAATATAATTAAAATATATTTATTAATTTATAATAAATATGTAGTCAGTTTTTAGTAGAATACTTTTATTATTCAAAAATATGTTTTCTTCAAAAATGGTTTTTATTTCATTTTTTTCATGGAAATTATAATTAATTTATATCAGTTTTTAAATTTTTTTGTATAATGAATATCCTTTTTAAATTTTCATGTTAATATTAAATCAAAAAGAATAATCGGTATTTTTTATAATGTTTTTTAATAAAAAATGAAAATAACATTTTTTGGAATACTATAACTTATTTTCTTTAAATGAAGTAATTTAAAAGTATCATTATGTTTTAAATTTGATATTAAATTTGAAAAATAAATAATATAATAAATTATATAGTAATCAGTATTTTACATGGTTTTGGTAGAATTTTATTTTTAATATTAAAAACACATTTTCCTAAAATCTATTTTTCCTTACATTTTATAGATTTATATTGAAATTGATTTTTGAAACTTTTTGAAATTTAATATTGAAAATTTATTCTATATTTGTTATCAGGAGGTTAAAATTTGGTAAATAGGTCTATTTTATTTTTGGTCTTTAGGAATAGTAACCATGGAAAATATTTGTCACCTCGGTAAGGGTAAAATGAGTAGAAAAAGATTAAAACTATAAGAAAAGGGATAAAAATCTCCATAAAATTGAATTTATACTATTTTATGAGTTTATTATAAAAAATAAATCATATATATTAAAATATATAAATTTATTTCTACTTTCCTTTATTTTAACATTTATATTATTTTAAGGAAATGATAAATACAAAATGTTACTTTCTTTATTTTAATTTATATTATATGTTTTCATTGGGATAAAAATAAATTATTAATGAATATAAGAGTTTATTTTCAAAATAAATAATTTAATTTTATTATATTTATTTATTTTTAATTTTTAGTGGTTATATAATTACATTAAACACTTACCCAATTCTGATACAATACTTGTAAAAGAAGTAGAAAAATCATGGTAAATGAATTAAAAAATAATGAAATTAATATATTTTGGATGAATTATGGTATTGCATGAATTTAATAGTTAATTACAAAGTATAGATTTCATTAAATGTGTTTATATTATAATTCTATTACTGTATTGATGTCTCAGAAGTCAAATTAAATTAATAGTCCCGAAAATAACTTAATGATATTTTATGCTAACTGAAATTCTATTAAATAATTTAAAATTTTTAAAACCCTTTTAATGATAAAATAGTGATATTAACTGGTCTAAAATGTCATCCATGTACCATTTTGAGCCAATTTTCACCTTATAAGTAAATTTATGACCCTCAAAGGATAATATTTTTAACACTGTTATGGTTAAAAATGGGTAATGGGGGGTTAAACAAAAAGATTGGGTTTAAAATTCAACTTAAACATGTCTAAATTTTATTTTTTGAAGTTATTTATAAATTATAATGTCCTAAATTAGTAATTATATCAATTGGTTCCACTTTACATGACTATTACATATATTATTTTTAAATGTTTTATGTAATTCCATGTGTGTATTTTCCCTCACTTATAAAAGGGAACCACCTCATCTTATTTATTAACAAACTCTATAAACTCTATCTTAGCGAAGATATTAACTAATACCTTAATAAATTAATTCCCTTCATTATTCAGCTTTTATTATTGCCCTTAGACCATCCTAAAGAGACTTAATGTGTAATCTAAAGAAGTCTCTTAATGAAGGGGCAGTCTTTTTACGTGACACTTTCAATTTTTTTTATTATTCTACTTACTCTAAATATACTGTATCTATCCTAACATAAAGAATACAATATCATAAATATACTTATATATTGTTATTATTATGGGATAAATAGAAGTAAGGGCATCATTAAATCCAACAAGGCTACTCAGATTTAATAATTTATATTTAATCTCAAACATAGTGAGACTAAGATAATTAAATACAGAAAGTGGAAATTATAATATCCAAACCAAGAGTTAATTTTGAAAATAATTTTGAAAAATAAATTATTGATTTAACTTTAATTACAATGTGAGTTAAGAAAAAGTTTTTTTAAATAAAATGGAGAAAAAGCACCATGTTGAGAAATTTTATGGTTAATTTGATAGTAGATTAACAATAAAACCCTCTTAGTTATGTTGTCTATATAATGAAATATAATAATTCCCCTTGGTCTTGGTTCATTATACAAAATTTATTAGTTTCTTATTTTAATATGGTCAATTAAGTTTTGTGTATCAATTGATTAGGTGAGTGAAAATAATTTTTATGCATAACTATCCTGATCCATACAATGTTCATGTATGAATTAGGTTGACTAGTTTCGTGTTAGATGATTCTACACAATTATATCTACAATGGTAATGATAAATGAGGGGGGGGGGGAGAATTGAAGCATGAATATACAACCTAATATAATCTAAAATAAAATAAAATAATCAATGTAGCACAATCACCTTAAAATTACATCACTCAGAACATGAGATAATTACCCCTTATTTTAGTAATGGGATGGTTAGATAGGGGGAAATGAAAAGAATTCCTATAGGAATGATGCAGTACCCTGTAATAATACTCTATAGTTAATCACTTCATAACCAAGAAAGTGTCTATCTTGGAATGATTTTAGAGCACCACCCTAGACATGTATTTATGGGAAACAATGCATCCATTGATGCTATAAATTTCATAAAATAATCTATTGTATGAAACCAAGTCAATCCAAGGGGTTACCATACTATAATATTATTTCCTGAGTCAAAGAACATCAAATTTGGGGTGTCTCATTTTTCATTTCCATAATTCATGGTGTGACATGGGATGTCATGCCGTGATTTTTCAATATCCACCGTCAAGCTTAGTTTTACTTCATCCCTTCCCCTTCTTTAATTTCTAATTATTTTCACATCATTAATAGGCGATTCATGATATTAATGGTTATTTTATAGTTAATTTGTTTCATTTTATTCTTGAATCATCAATTCTGAGTCATGAATTTGATCGTCAACTTTTCTTACCTCACAGAACATCCTTTTTGTTGCAAATTGCATATACTTTTCCTTGTTTTATTCCAAATTAAATTATAAATTATCTGAAAAAAATATTAACAAAACAACAAATAACTATGAAATAATAGTTGATTAAATTATAAAATTAATAAATTTTATATTCAAATATGTATATATGGATTGCAGCCATCAATTCCCCCCACACTTAAACTCATTCTTATCATCAAGTATATAATCTAAATAAATTAAAGAGGATGTTAATTATACCAATATTCAACTCTCTATTAAAAAAAATCAATCTACTAAATGGGGAATTAAATGTTGGAGTATCACAAGAGAAAAATTCACCAACACCTAAATTTTCAAAGAAACAAAGAAAAAAAGTATTTTACTTTTACTATTTGAATTAATAGTGCCTTTTCATTCTTCAAATCATATTTTTAAATTAATTATTAATATAAATTACGCTTTCAATTTACCTCACTTTAATTTCATTCAATCATCTCCCAAGGAACAAAATTACACTACTGGAAAAATGATTTTTCCCAACGCTTCTATACCAACGGTTTGTCAAACCGTTGGTATAGGTACCCTTTCCCAACGGTTTGGCCAAACCTTTGGGGAAGCCCATATTTTGGCCACCTTTCCCAACGGTTTTGGAAAACCGTTGGGACAGGCTACCCTTTCCCAACGGTTTTCCAAAACCGTTGGGAAAGGTTGAATTGTGGAGGCCCTTTGCCAACGGTTTTGGCAAACCGTTGGGAAAGGGTAGCCTATCCCAACGGTTTTCCAAAACCGTTGGGAAAGGTGGATCAAGAATTCAACATTCGGCCAAACTTTGCAAAAAAACACTAGACTTTTCCCAACGGTTTTGAGAACACTTGGGAAAAGTCTTTCCCAACGGTTTTGAGAACCGTTGGGAAAAGTCTAGGCCTTTCCCAACGGTTTTGAGAACCGTTGGGAAAAGTCTAGTGTTTTTTTGGAATCATACTATAGAGAACATTATATATAACAAAATTTAAAATAATTAGAATAATACATATATATTTTTATGGAATTATGTAAACAAAAGTCATGTTAGGTTAGTGGTTAAGTCTTTGAGTTATAAACTAGAGGTCCTGGGATCAAATCCTACCGGGTGTTTTATTTTTGGAATTTATATTCCAACGGTTCCATTACCGTTGATATAGATTTCATATTACCTATACCAACGGTTTCCAAAACCATTGGCATAGGTCTATACCAACGGTTTTTGGAAAACCGTTGGTATAGACCTATCCCAACGGCTTACTTGGCTACGGTTCTCCAAACCGTTGGTATAGGCTATACCAACGGTTTGGAGGCCTATACCAACGGTTCCAAACCGTTGGTAAAGGTTAGTTTTCCAGTAGTGGTAAATAGAGTTTTCCTCAAACCTCATGTCATTTTCCTTACCATAGGCTTGACATATATATAGTTTATTCACCTCATAGAGAAACATTCATAATTGATCATAATTGATTCATCTTTAGGATAATTTTATTTGATTCTTTAGTGTAGATGGGTAAATTATTTTAAATATGTAATGATTAAAAGTAAAAGAATTTTTCACTATAATCAATAAAATATCGGTGAAAAATTCTCACTTCAAAGTGACATGACCCTTTTCGTCAAACTCAAAGTTGGATTAAGAAGTAATGAAGCATAAAAAATGATGCATCCTCTAGATCTTATTTTTAAAAAGTTGAGTAAATAGAATGCTCACATCCACTACCCAACCCAAAATGATAAAAATCATTAGTTAAGTAAATGGTGATTTTTACCCTCCAATAGCAAACATATTTTATTTTTCATTTTTTGGATTTTTTTATTTTAATTTTTTGGGATGTTTTTAAAAAATTTAAGTGGGTGTGAAATGAAGTAAAATATATAAAAGTCATAAACATTTTATCTAATATCCTATGAAAATATCACCACACTTATTCATTTTTATACACCATTCCCTTACACAATGTTGTTGTCTTCTCAATAATTATTATTTTTATAATAATATAAAATAAATATAGTATGATAGGATTGGATATGATATTATTTCAATATAGATCTTCCCTATCAAATGTTATTCATAGATTTTATGATATTTAGAAGGATTAAAGTAAAGGTAATCCATAAGATAAGGTCTTAAAAAAATATTACCAAATCATTTTAAAATGGAATTTTTATAATCATAAATTTTAAAATATAAAAATCATGTTCTAGAAGAAATAATGCTTAATTATCTCAATAAATATTATCAAGAAATAATGGGAAAAATTAGGCCTATAAATTCTCTCGGGAATAAAAATCTCTGAATCCATAATCAAACTCTCTATATTAAAAATAAAATAAAAAAATATGTAGTATTACTGCATCACTTGAAACATTTTGAAATTAAAAATATCATAGAGTTTAAGAAAATGACCTATGTAAACATTCATATCCTCCTGTGGAATCCTATAAAATTGAATAGTGTTGGAAATCAGTTGAATTATTGCTGACATGATATCAAAGTGGTCAACTATGATGAGTAGTACTAGGATGTTTGGTTGTAGTCTTGTGTTGTAAGGTATCATAAAATCCATTAGGGGTTTATCCCTAGATCTCTTGGTTGTACCTTGATTACTATTTTTTTGTTCCATGCTAAATATTTTTTCACCTTAGTTTTTTTTCTTAGACTTTTTTCAGATTTTGGGTACTATTTAAAGATTTATTTTCCTTTTCTAACATTAAATGGGTTTGAATAATAATTTAAATATGAAATTATAGCATGAGAACCAAGAAACAAAAAGAAAAAATAAAAAAAATAATATTTGTTTTTAAAAATTAAAATCCTAATACAGTCACCGTCCCTGAAAATGGTGCCAAAAATTTGACCTGCCCGATGGACATTATTAAATTCTATGGGGCTGCTAAAAATTAATAATTTATTTTTAATATTAAACTTAACGTGAATAAATTAATGAAATATAAAAATTTTCAATCTATTGGTTAATCTAAAGAGATTATTTTGAGAATAAATATGAAAATTAAATGATTAATTGAATTTGAAGGATAAATAGAGTGAAAAAATAGATTTTGTTTGAAATAAAATAGAGAAAACATGCCGAGTTCAATAATTTTCTGGTTCATGTGATTGTAGATTAAAAATTATACCCACTGAGTTATGTTTTATCTATAATTGAATCAAAAAACTTCCTTGGTCTTGGTGATTTTTCTCTAATTTATTAATTTACCCTTTTAATACAGTTAATTACATTGGGTGGATCAATTAATTAGGTGATTAAAAACCATGTTTAATAATAATAATCCTATTATGTAAAATGGAATTTCATGAATTAGGATGATTTATCATATATTTGATGATTCTTACTGATTCAATTAAAAATGGTCATGATAAAATAATGGGTGGGGGGATAGAATTGAAGATTGAACATACAAACCAATTTAAAATAAAATAAAAAAACATCAACTTAACAAAATCAATTTATAATTATATCACATAACACATGAGAAAAGTATCCCTTATGCTAGTCATGAGAGAGTGAGAAAGGGGGAGAATATAATTCTTACAAGAATGATAGAGTACCCTGGTGGAAGACTCTAGTGAAATACTTTGTACCCAGGGAATATGTCAGTCTTGGAATGATTTTGGAGTATGCCCTAACCCTATATTTATAGGTGAAAATGAATCCCTCAGCATCATAAATGCTATAAAATCATATATTTTATATGACCAAGTCAACAAATAAGGTTAACGGAACATAATATATTAGCCTTATTCAAATATCATCAAATTTAGAGCATCAAATTTTTTATATCTATATTTCACAGCATGACATGGGGTATCATTCCATGAGTTTTTTAGCTCCACCTCCAAGATTGTTTTCCTTCATTCCTTCTCCTATTATGGATTTATAATGATTTTCATGTCATGAATAGGTTATTATAAAAGATAATGGTGTTTTATAGTGAGTTGGGATTATTTTCTACTTGAATATTCAATTTCGAGCTAAAAACTTGATCCTACACTTTTCTTACATCATTAATCATCCTTTTTACCTTGAATTCCATCTCCCTCCCAATATTTTCTTGAAAATTAAATTAAAAATTCTTCTACCAAAATATGAATAAAAAAATAAAAAAATAGAATGAATAGTCAAATAATTACAAAAAAAATGAATCTTATATTAAAATATGTTTTCATGAACTGAAAATATCATGGTGAGAACATCTTTCACTTTGTTTCTATCAATCAGTAAATGAAAGTGTCGCTCATACATACGTGTTGACTTCTAAAACCACGTAGAAATGTGATTAATTTTACATTACTAATATAAATTTATGTTTATAATGATGGAATAATAAATATATATCATATTAGGGATATTATTATGGGGTTTTAAAGGTGAATTATTATTTACCCCTTTTCTTACCATCCATCAAAAAAGAGAAACATCACTCGTGCATATGTATATACCGCCTTCTACTCAAATAGAATTAAATAATTTTTCATCACCAATTTATATGAATGGTTATAAATATGTATATAATGAATTAATATTATATTTATATTATTATTAACATTTTTAATATTATTTTACCATTATCATAGTGAAAGGGCCATAACTTCTCAACCGAAACATACATGAAAAACAAAATAATCATCACTAAGAACAATGATTTTATTAAATAATTATTAATAAACGAGTGAGAAAATATTATAATTAAAATAAGAATGATATTGTAACTATGAATAAGGTTATGGTATGGATGTATAAAAAATTTAAATTTATTATACAGGTGTTTAGAGCGATTACATAGAAACTCAGACTTGAGGTAAGAGTTTTTCATCTCAATATCATTTCTTTGAGACATGTTTGATTTTATATAATAATTTATATTTATAAGAAGTATATAATTACCATTTTATAATATAAATAATTTATCCTTTTTAATTCAAGGTATTTAAACTTATAATTCAAGTTATTTAATCCAATAGTTTTGGATTCAAAAGTTACCAAAGTGGTAGGGGTTTATCATCTACAAATTTATTATTTAGAATTTATGATTCTTATACACTTATCTTATTTTATAAATTGTATATAGTATTACATTGTATATGTTGTATAATTAATATACTTATGTTAATGGTATTTAATGTTTCATTTTATGTTATTTATTTCATAGGACTTATGACTCAAAAGTTATAAAAGTAGTAGAGGTTTTATGTTACAATCTCAATTTTTACCAGGATTATTTACGCTTAAATTTTCTAAATATAAAATTATATGATGAATATCTTATAAATATTATTTATTTTCTAATTTTATGGTTATTTTTTAATACAAAAGTTTTTCTTCCATCTTAATCTAAGAACTCAATGATATGAGATAATGTTTTTAAGTAAAACTGAATTTATTATCTATTGGATTGAGAATATTTTTTTTCTATATACATATTTTCTTAAAAATGTTTTCAATATTTATTTTTCTATTATACTAAGTTTTGTTAATTTCAATTTTACTAATTTCTAAATTTCTATAACATGTTTTAAAATAAATATAATTGTAATCTACCGAATGGGTAAATTTCTTCCAAAGGTGTGATTGAAATATTTGTTTTAACAAACAACAAAAAATATATTTTCCTACAATTAAAAATTTTATTTTCTTTTAAGATTCCTTTATAAGATTCAATGGTTTTTTAAAAATAAAATTTTTCCTAATATTTTGGATATTTTTATATTTTAAATAATTTATCTCAAAATAAAAAGTGTATTATCCTTAAGAAATGTTATAGTGATATTTTAAAGGTATTTTCATCCATAACAACTACTGTTGATGTTACTTATAATTCACTAGGGATATGATCCAATAATATCATAATTATTTATCATCTAGAATGTTTATTATTATGATAATGTGATAGTGATGATATCTATTTTCTTATCTATGGGTTAATCTATACATAAATGATAAATGTTTTCATGATCTTGTGGTATATATACGAATGGATTATGCGACAGGTGGGTCCATTATAGACCCCCGATTGGATATATAATGTGAAATATTATGATTATGACTAGAAAAATATATATATTTATGATAAATAACATAAACCTAATAGATTATCCTAACACGTGTAATAAGAGAAAATTAGAGTATTATGAAAGTTAATGTGATAAATAAAATAGAAGAAATAAGATTCAATTTCCTCTATGTATAAAATGTGGAAATTATTACACAAGATAATTTCTAAAAGGAATAGGAAAATGTTTTATGTGTGGAAATAGGGGGCATAAAGTTGTAAAATTCTAAGAATAAATAAAAATTTCAGTTAACATGGTGGTTGAGAATAATGGTTTTCATAAGGTGTCATCTATGGTTGAATGTTTTTAATGCGGGAATTATGGGAATTATTAATAAAATTTATGGGGGGGGGGGGTCTAGGAAAGAGGATAAAAAATGTTTTATGAGTAAACTATTTACTATTGATGAAGAAGTGACTACGAATTACATATTAAAGGAAAATATTATTAAGGAATTAGATAAAAAATCATGGTTAATGGTTTAATAAGGAAGTGAAATGATTGATGTGTTTATGTATTTAGAATCAAGAATTATTTTTAGAAGTGTTTTATCAATTATATCCTAGTTATAAGAATCATTAAACATCTAAGGATTTTTTTATTAGTTTTTATTTATGGATTTTCAAACATATGTTGAACGGTACTAATAGACAAGAAAAGTGATTTAATGTTAAGATTATATTTTTGGAAAACACATGATCGAGGGATAAATAACCCATAATATTAGAATGATGATGAGAAAATAATGTTTAGTTAAATAGATTATTGATTTTCAATAAAATTAATTATATAGTATTGGTGACCATGAAATTGATTATCAATTTAATGAAAAATAAATTTATGTTTAAGTTTATTGTTTTTTTAGATTTATGGTATATATTGGATATTTTGTATAATTGTTTTTAAATAATATATATTTTTTATTATATATTTATGATCATTTATGATATATATTGAAATTATTAACATATTATTTAAAGTATATGATTATAGAATATAATTTTTTGGAGTTTAACCTTATTAGCAATGGGTGTTACTTAGAGATGAATTTTAATTTGATCATGGAAGAATATCTGATTAAATCATTCTAATATTTGGGTTTCAATGCTATTATATAATATTTTTAGTATTTTCAATGTTAGTTATTTATGGAATGATTTAAGTTTAACTTTGGGTGTTATTATTGTGGTTTTCAGGATTGGTGTGTGAAGATTTATTCATATTGGATAACTTATGCTAACCATTTTGGTTTTGGTAAATATCTAGAGATAAGAGGAATGAATTTTCATTAATTTTTGGATCTTATGATTCATTAAAAGTTAATTTTATTTCTTTTATAATGTAAAAAATACATCATGGTTGTTTATCATATTGAATATGATATGAATTAGGGATGGAAAACTGCCCAAATCAAAATTAAAGGATGAAATTATGCTTATGGTGTTGAAATAAATCAAATAAGTTTGTTGGCATGTATCCTCTACCTTGATGATAAATGATTTCCTCAACTTATATAAGAGAAATATAAACATACCGAGTCTTATGTGAAATGTATCTCTCAACTATCAAGGTATGTTTTTAGAAACTCATGATTCTAATAATGATACATACATTGTCTCAGAAACACTTAATTAGAAACTACCATGTTTCTTAGTAGTGAAATAAAAATTAGTTATCATGATAAAATCTACATCATATTTTATTACTATGTCATGATAAAATAATTATAGTAAGTGATAATTAAAATTAAATTTGATAAATTTATTTAAATTGGGTAGAATTTAACACAACAATATTTTTTACAATACATTTCCATTTAAATTAAATGTAAATATTCGATAGCTTGACTGACACACAACACCGAGAAAAAAATAAATCGAGATATATAATAAAATAATCATTAAATTGGAGGTATTAATAGGAATAAACATATTATAAAAAATATCTATGAAGGTTTTATATAATTCAAATTTATCAATTAGTTAATAATAAATAGGTCAGTAAAATCATTTTATGCTTAAAAAACATGTTTTCTTAAAAATGGATTTTTATTGATTTTTGTGAGTAGAAAATATAATTAATTTTTACCATTTTTATAAATTTTATTTTCCAAAATTAATATCCATTTTAAAATCATCATGTTAATATTATCTTAGTATTAATTTATTGTATTTTTTTAAAAGAATTTATTTTTATGTAAATAGTGAAAAATACCAAGGTTTGTAATATTTTCATTTATTTTCATTAAATAATGTAATTAAAAAGTAAATATGTTTTCAATTTTATCTTAAATTTAAATAATAAATTATCTAATTAATTACATAGGAATCATCATTATACTTGATTTTGGTATATGTCCATTTTTAAGCTTAAAAATGTATTTTTCTAAAAACTGTATTTGGTTTCATTTTACACATTTCTAATGAAATTTATTTATAAAACTTTAATAATTTGAATATTTAAAAATTAATTCCATATTTGAAATCAGTAGGTCCAAATTTTTTTAATAATTCATTTTTGGTCATTATAAATACTAATCATGGTAAATATTTGTCACCTCAATAAAGGAAAAACCTAGTTAAAACTATAATATAAGGCGTAAAAATATATTTACACTTTATATTATCCTAATTTATGAGATTTATTCAATAAAATAAATTATATACACTAAAATATGGAAATTTAGATCCAATTTACTTTGATTGTAACATTAATATTTTTTAGGAAAGGACAAATACAAAATGTCACTTTATTGATTTAAATTTATCTTATATATTATCATAGGGATAAAAATAAATAATAATTGATTATTAAAGGTTATTTTAACATAAATAATTTATTTTTATGATATTAATTTATTTTTAATTTTTAGTAATGATATAATCACATTAAACACTTACACAAAACTAATACAACTCCTATCCAAGAAGTATACAAATTAAGGTAAATGATTTAAAAAAATTAATTTTTTTAATGAATTGGGTATTAAATGAATTTAATAGGTGATTATATATTATAAATAATGTTAAACGTGATTATATTGTAATTTATTTTTTGTATTGATTCCTTTGAAGTCAAATTAAATGAACAATCCTAAAAATGACTTTAATGATAGTTTATGTTAACTAATATTTTATTAGATGATTTCAAAATAGAAAAAATATTGTAAGAGGGAATTTGTGATGGTTAATGGTCAAGAATTTCATACATAGAACATTTTTTATCCACCTTTCATCTTATAATTATATTTATGACCCTTAAAGTCTAAACAATTTGTAACTGTAGTTAAGGTTAAAAAGGGTTATTGAGGGGGTTAAACCAAACAATATAGTAAACATGTAACTGAAACATATATAAATTTTGTTTTTTAAAGTTATTTAGGAATTATAACTCACTAAATTTTAAATTGTGTCTATTTGGTTCTAATTTACTTGATTATTTATATATTACATTTCAATCTTATAAGTAATTCCAAGTGTATCCTTTTCGTCTCCTATAAAAGGGAACCCACTCTTCTGATTTATCTACAATGTTTGAGAACTATATCTTAAATAATACATATCCTAATAATTTCATTGATTAATTCAATTCATTCTTGATCTTCTTTTGTTACTCTAATACCATCTTAAGAAGGGTTAAGGTGTAAAAAAATGATGTCTTTCAATGAAGATGTAATCATCTTACCCAGCTCTTTCAAAGTTTATTTCATCTTATAATTCCTTTAAATTTATTGTATCCATCAGAACATAATTATTATAGTATCTAAAACATAATGATGTGTTATTATGATTATGATACAACCGTCCTCTACATTATTTATATCAAATGAGAAATTAAAGTATCGCTCGTGAGTACATGTGGACTACCACCTCCCCATAGCGATGTTATTAATTTTCCATCACTGCTTAATATTGATGGATATAATGATAGATTCAATAAATATATATGATATTTAGGATTTTATTATGGTTCTATAAATCTGAATTATTATTTAAGTTTTTTCATCCCATCTATCAAAAATTGGAAACATCACTCGTGCATACGTTCAGACTGCCGTCTCCACAAAGTGTTGTAATTCATTTTTCATCACCTATTTATATGAATGATTATAAATATTTATATAATTAATATATATTATATTTATATCATGATTAATTTTTTTTATATTATTCAATAATTATCAAAGTGAAAAGACCATAATAGATGAGCTGAAACATGCATGAAAAATGAAATAGTTATCACAATGAACAATGATTTTAATAAATAATTGTTATAAAAGGTTGATAATATGTCATAAGTACACCATGTATGATTTTATAAGTATTAATATGGTTCAATTATATAATTATAATAAATTATAATTTATTATATGGGATTTTATATCATTTACACAATAAGGAGGACTTCAGTTAATGTTTATTCATCTCAATATTGTTTTGTTGATACATGTTTGATCTTAGGAACCTATTTATGTTTATGGGGTGTATATACTACAAATTGTACATGTTATATCACGTATCCTTCTGAATTCATTGTTTTTAAAGTTACAATTCAAATTATTTCATGTAATGGGTTTTTTATTCAAAATTTACTAAAGTGGTAAGAGTTTATTATCTCAAATTTACTTCGTTGGGACATATGTTATATTATACAACTATCTTCATTTTAATTTCTTTCTTTTATGATAATTAAAACTCAAAAGGTACCAAAAACAGTAAGATTTTTATTTCACAATCACACTTTTTACAGGGATTGTTTATGCGTAAATTTTATAATGATAAAATTATATAATATCTCTCTAATAAATATTATGTATTTTATTCTACTCAAGTTTTTTTGGGAAATTTCAAGTTTTCCTTTCATTTTGATCTCTCTAAGTACTCAGAGTTCCAAAAAAATGTGTTTGGGGAAAACCGACTTTGTTTTTTATTCAGGATAGTATATATTTTATTCTGTAAAACTAATTTCTTTAAAAAGATTTCATGATTGATTTTAATATTATCCAAATATTTATTAAATTATTTTTCCCATATTTTAGTTTATATAAATTTTTTAAGGAAAATCATATCATCTTTTTAATTAGTTATTTTTTAGAAAATCTATTAATAAAATATTTGTTTTAACAAACATATAATGATCAAATTTTATCTCCATAATGACTATTATTTACTTTGAATATTCTTTTATAAGTTTCCATGTTTCTTTCCAAAGAAAATTTTTTCCTAATAATTTTGATATTTTCTTATTTTAAATAAGTGACTTTAAAATGAAAAGTGTGTTTTCTTAAATACATATTCTTGTGATATTTTAATGGAATTTTATTCTATAATAATATCTATTGATGTCACATATGATTTATTGTAAATATGATCCAATGATATAATATTTATTTATAATTTGGATCATTTATGAATATGATGATGATATTTTTATAAACCATGTTTTATTTTCCATGGGTTAAGCTATGATGAAATGATAAATGTTTTCAGGATCTTATGGCATAAATATGAATTTATTATTTAATGGGTGGGATTTTTATAAATCTCAAATGCATTGGGAAACAATTAATGATTATGAGCTCAAGGGGTATATGGGAGGTTATCTAAATAACCTTTGTGATGTTTTGTTTTAACAAAATTTTGTATTTATTGAAAACTAGTCTTTTGTAAAATAATGTTTTTGAAAAAATAGGTGAAACTTGTTGATATTTTAGACCGAAACATAAAGAGGTAGAAAAGTTTTTATCCTTGAGAATGTTTTTTTCTAGATACAGGTTTCCGGACACAGGTTTTTCAGACTAAGAAGTACTGGATGAAGAAGGTGTAAGGAAGATGGAATTTGGAAGTTTTGTAAAGTTGTTGATAAGACACACCATCAGACTCAGATGTATCAACATGATGTTGAAGATCCATCAGACATAGTTTTAAAAAAATTAAAAAAATGATGAGTGAGGAATTAAGAACGATGATGAAGAGGTTTTTTAAGAAAGTAAAGTCACGAGTTAGAAAGGATTCATAATTTCTAAATGTAATTCAGACGATTCTTTGCTGGTCATAGAGTTATCATTAATCATGATAAAGTCCCATGATAAAATATTTAAAAGATTAAAGGATGTTTAAGGTATCTGAATAGTTTTTATTAGTTCTAGACACCCATACATAAAAGATCAGATCTAGAAGTACCAGACAAAAATATTCTCAGAAGTCAGAAAGAGTTATGGATGATGTGGTTTGAAGAATTTCAAAGTTTTAGAGTGGAGTTCCATCATTATTATGATTTCATCATTATGAGAATTCCATCATTATACAGAATCCATTATCATGACTCTAAGAAGGAAAGTTAATCAGACTAACTCTAGGAATGAAACTTAATAATACTGAGTTTGAGAAGTAAAGTTAGTCATACTAACTATGACAAGGAAAGTTAATCATACTTACTCTAAGAAGGAAAGATAATAAGACTGAATAAGAGGAAGAAAATCAGATCATAATTAGCAGAGAAAGAAAGTCATAATGTATTGAGATGAGGAATAAAGTCAGATTATAATGAGTAGAGGAATATAGTTAGATCATAATGACCTGATGAATAAAGTTATATTATAATGAACAAAGAAAGATATTAATATCATAATGAGAAGATGAAGAAAGTCAAGTCATAGAGAGCTAAATAAGTTTTATCATAATGAATATGAGGAAGTTACATTATACTAAATAAAAGTTAGAATGTTCAAGAATACTAATTTTAGATAAATCTTGAGATGGTTTGAAGTAGTTAATGTTGAATCTTAAATGTGAGTTTTTTTTCAAATATTTGAACTTTGAGTAAGAAATAAAAGATTTTCAGTTTCCTACATTCTCCATTATGAGATTCTGATAAATAGAATCAATTCCCATTTGTACTTTGAAACCTTTTTATGTGTGTGAAAAAGGTGGAGTGATAAAGAATTTGATTCACAGTTATTTTTGGATAGAGATATCATTTGGAGATTAGGTAGGTAAAAGTTTTATTACTGGACTAAGGATGATCAAACTGAGGAAGTTTGGACTGAGTTTTGATTAGTTTATGTGAAGACTAGTTTTTTTATCCCAAAAAAGAGAAAGTTTTTTTAGGTACAGATTGAGAAAGGAACCATCAAATTGACTTGACCGAACTGAGTCAATCAGACTGGGTTCATCAGACTTAAGGCCATCATACTTAAGGTCATCCAACCTATGAACTTTTGTGGATTAGTTTGAACAAATTCATTATTATTTTGTTTTGGGTCAACTGTTTATAATCAGACATTGTAAATTGATATGAGTCAGTATAATCATTCCTATTGGGAGATAGGAAGTTTATAACAATATTTGGAACAATTTTTATTCAATTCATCAAATTATTGAATTTCTATAGACCCAAGAGAGTGGCTATGGAAAGGATATAGATTGTCACATTGATACTGAACCATGTAAATCTCATGTTCTTTACTTTACAAATTTTTTATGAATGAGTATTTAATAAAATATGATAAGGATATGAAATTTAATAGGTATCAGCGGTTAGGTTTTTAAATGTATTGAAACTCATAAAAAATGAACAACTGATATAGCCCCCTTCTATATTTTTATTTGATCCTCTGGAACTTCTATTAGTATCAGAACCGTAACTTTTCTTGTTTAATCCTTATCATGGATAATATCAATTCTGTCAATAGTATATTAATTCATACATATTATGGGAAAAAATTATTATGGATAAAAACATACGATGGTTTCTTATCATTTATCTCACGGCCTAGAATTTTTTGATGATGCTACAATTTTGTTTCCACCTATTGAGAAGGATGCCATGATGAATTTTTCTGATAAGAGAAATATCAAATTTGATGTAATATCTTGAAATATTTTCCTTATGTCCTTTTCATAAAATTTTTATATGAAGGTGATGGGTATAAAAAATTCAAAGAGTATGTGGGAAAATATAGAAGGTATTTTTGATTGGAATACTAATGTGAAGGAAGAAAAGATAAAAATATGGTGTAGTAAGTATGAATACATAATAACGAGAGATAAAGAAACTATTTATGAATACTTCCCTAGATTAAATTAAATTTTTTTCAACATCATATGATTTGGTGATATCCTAGAAGATTATAAAATTATGAATAAACATATAAGAAACCTTCTTGGTAGGTTTGATTAAAAAATTTTTCTTTGGAAGATAAGGATGATTTATCTCTTGATGGATTTCATAACTTTGTTATTACATATAAAATAAAAAAGAGACAATGTTCAAAAAGAATATGAATGATGAAATAGATTTTGAATCTATGAGAAAAATGGAAATTCATGATGTTGAATATTTTGTTCCTTGTGAATCCAAAGATAAATAAGATGATGTGTTAAATAAAAAAATAATTTCTCTTATATCCAAGAACTATTGAAGAGGAAGAGGAAATTGTGGAGGCAAACATCCTCTTAAATTTTTTAAGCATGGTTGAGTTAGAAAATTTTCTATGAATTTCCCTGAGAAGAAAGTTTGAGAATATTGAGATGATTTTGATGAAAAACCTGAATGGAAGAAGTGGAATAAAAGTTCTAAAAAAGGCCATCCAATAATTATTATAAGAAGTTCACTAGAGAAAAAAGGGGTATAATAAGTTTGAAATTTCAATTACACTCAACGAAAAAAATTATTCAAAATATAAAAGTTAAAAAAAATGTTAGAACATTCATTTCAAATGTTGATAAAACAAGATACTCCACAAATAGTGAAGAATAATGAGGTAAAGAATCTTATCAAGAGTATCCGTTCAGAAAAAAATTATTTCATGTCTTTAGAAGAACAAATATCTCATGAAATAAATAAGAATGATAAAGTAATATAGTTGAAAATATATTAAAGGAGACAAAGATGTTGTCGATAAAGAATAAGAATACATCAAGAAGATCTTAAGTTACAAACTAAGAATTATTGAATAGGTAAAGATGGTTGAAGATATTAGTATGAATATTGAAGCTAAGGAAGAAGAATCTAACAAGTATCAATCAAAACATGTTTAATATAAAAATATATTTATAAGGATTAATGTAAAATTTAATAAATCTCAATAATTAAAATGATAGACTTATAAAGTTGTTGAGAGAGCTCAAATCAAGAATTATGTGAAATACTCACTCACCAAAAATAAAATTTTATATATTTTATCTAATATTTTAGGTTTTGGAAATAGCTTCTGGAAATATTGAGAGGAAAAAGGGTGTGAGAAATATATTTCATCTACAAAATATGAAAACTCATTCGGGTGGAAATATGGTCCATCTCTTGATATTGTTAGAGTAAGAAGAAGTTATCAACCTCAATAAAGTTTTTACTGAGAAAGATATCACTTCAATAGAAAATCAAGATTTGATGGGGGTTTTTTGGTGATATGGAATCTATGGGATATGGCTTATATTTTTTCCACAAATATTCTCTACATAGAAGAAGGTTTGAGCATAGTGGAAGAAATAGTGAAAATATAATGAATAACTTTCGTAACTTAGAGAAAGTTGAAAAAGTGAATTCAAAAGATGTCATAAACATTCCAATGAAGAATTAGTTTTAATTTCTGGAAGAAGTATGTGGAAGATCTGATCAACCAGGTCATATTTCTGAAGAATGTAGTAATTCTCTTCTAGGATATTTTTTTTTGTAAGAAAAGAAAAGTAAATAAGAAAGAATAAAGTTGAAGAAAGAGCCTTTGTTGTTGAGACTGGTTAAAAGGAAAGTAAAAAAGAAAAAACCAAGGATAATTGATGGTGGTTGTTCTTCACACATGACATGTGACTAAAAAATATTTAAACATGTTGGAAATCAAGGTGAAGGTACTGTTACTTTTGGGAATGATAGTTCCTTAAAAATTAGGGGAACCAAACAACTGAGATTGAATTAGAAAAATTGAAATCTAAGGATGTTTTATCTTTTGATAGACTAAAACATAACTTACATAGTGTGAGTCAAAATTATAATGATATAAAATAAGTGATATTCAAAAAATATTCTTGTGTTATCAAAAGTGTGAAATATTAAAAAGTTATTACAAAAGAAGAAAGAACCAGTGGGAATCTTTTTCAGATTTGAGAACTTAACAAACCATGTTATCTAATTGATAATGATGAGAATAATTTCTAGCACCATAGACTTAGAGACCATGGAATATATTTTTAATAAACTCTTTAAATTTGATACTACATGAAATTTTCTAGAATTGAAAAAAATATAGGAAGAAGTTTCAGTAACTTGTTAGAAAAAGAATATGACTAATAAAATCCATAATAAAGTTGATATTTAGCCTAACAATCATATTGACTTATTCATTATAATTTATGTGGTCCAATGAGACATCAATCAATAAAAGAATATTTATAATTTATCACTTTTATTAATGATTTCACTCTGATGAAAAACATCATGTTAATGAAACACAATTCAAAGGCTATTGAAATGTTCATGATTTTCACAAAATAATTTTAGAAAGAAATGGGGGTCTATATAAATTATTTAAGAACATATAATGGTACCAAATTCATAAGAAATACTTTTGAAACTTATCTGAGAAATCATAGTATCAAACATCAATATAGTTTTTCCAAAACTCAATAAAAAACTGGAGTAGAAAAAATAAAGAATAGAAGTTTAGTGGAAATAGAAGGAAGTATGTTAAAAGAATACAATATTTTATATTTAAATCTGAGAAAAGTTTATAGTACCACTACACATATTCATAATTGATTTTTTTGAGACATAAATCCATCATGACTTTATATGAAATGTGTTATAACAAAACCTTAATTGAAATACGTCAATGTTTTTAGAAGTCCATGTTTACATAAAATAAAAAATCCATATCTAGAAATTTTTAATGAACAAATGTTTACAAATGTTGGTTGAATCATATATTGTGAAAGTTAATGAAAATAAAACTTCCTTGACAAAAGTTGGTGGGAATGTTAAGGAAGAAAAACTAAAAGTTTACAAAGAAAATGTAAGTGAAAAAAGAAAAGTTCATGAATATTTAGATGAATCGCGTGATGAGGAAAGTGAATATAGTAGAGTAAATTTGAAATTTAATACTTTTCAAAAAAATGTTAATACTTAAAAATATAATTTATGAATCAGAAGGCTCCAGTTTAGACCAGAAGCAAGATGATATAAGAAAATCAAACATCAATCATTTAAAAAGTTGAACCAAAAATGGTTTCGAAATCTATTCTAAAAAAAATAGTGGGTGAATTCTATTAATGAAGAGTTGTATCAAATTGATAAAAAAGAAACATGAGATCTTGTTCCATGTCCAAAAGGTAGAAATTTTATTTGAAGAAAATGGGTTTATCAAAAAAAAGAATGAACTTGAGGAATTTTCAAGAAATAAGTAAATGATTTTTTTATAAAATCTATGAATAGGTGGAAGGTGTGGATTTTAATGAAACATTTCCCCCTATTTCATTGTTAGAAACTATTCAAATATTTCTAGCAGTTACTTCTCATTAGAATTAAAAGTTATAGAAGATGGATAAAAATCCAACATTTCTCAGTGGATAAATTGATTAAGAAGTTTACATTGAACAACCTTATGGGTTTCTACTTGATGAGGATTAAAAAAATATTTTTAGATTGAATAAATCTTTGTATGGCCTAAAATAGGGTCCATGTTCATGGTATTCTAATACATATTTTTTTTGATAATGCTGAACTTTTATAATGGAAAAGTTTATAGTCACTTATATGAGAAATATTTTGACTCTAGAAATATAATTGTAATTTTTAGGTGTATGATTTAATTTTTTCTAGGGATAGAGAATATGTTTTTAATTTTTTTAAGAAATGAAAATGAAATATGATATGTTAATTTCTAGATAATTAACAATCTCCATTGGTTTACAAGTTCAAAAAAATACATTTTTATATCTCAAGAAATGTATATTGTGTAATTGTTAAAAAAATTTGACATGGAAGAATAAAAATAATTTTATACTCTTATCTCAGTAGGGATTAAGTTGAGTAAATATGAGTCTAGAAAAAGTGTGAATCATAAATACTTTTAGAAGCTGATAGGAAGTCTTCTTTACCTTACAACCTCAAGGACTGATATTTTTTATGTTGTGACTTTTTGTGCTAGGTATCAAAAAAATCTGAAAGAATCACCCATGTTGGAAGTAAAGAGAATTATGAGATATGTTAAAGGAACAACTTCATATGGGTTGTTATACCAAAGAAATTATGAGAAGAAGTTTCATGGTTATATTGATGTCGTTTGGGTTAGAGACTGGATTGATATGAAATCAACTACTAGAGGTCCATTTTTCTTGGGTGAATTTTGTGTGAGTTGGCATAATAAGAAAAAAGTTTAGTAAATATGTGCACAGTGGAATGAGAATATTTTGTAGCTACTCAAGATTTTACTCAGATGTTGTGGATGAAAGTTAAAATGGAATATTTGAAAATAAAAGTTTCTAAAACTTTGAAGATACTTTGTAATAATCAGATTGAAATTTATCTTTATAAAAATCTTGTCCAACATTCAAGATCAAAACACAATGATATAAAGTTTCACTTTATAAAAGAAAAAGTCGTTTATATAGACACTTTTCTGGAGTATATAAAAAAAAGTAAAAAATTGTTGATATCATCACAAAAGAAATTATAAAACATAGGTTTGATGAATTGAGGCTACAACTTTATATTCATCCTCCTCCAATGAATTCCTAATTCTAATAAAAAAGACCCCTCATCATGCTTTAGATTATTTTGACAATGGGGGAGATAAAGTAAAAACTTTTTTACCTTTTAAGATGTTTTTAGTTATATTTATTTTATGAATATGAAGTTGTAGTTATCAAAAAATGTGGGAGATAAGAAAAAGTGTGAGAAAAATAAAATTGAGGAATGTTTATCTTAACATGGTTGTATAATTTTCTTACCACCAAGGGATGTGATTTTTTCAAAAACATTAATTTATCGAGTAGTTTCATGTAAGGAAACTCTCTTCTATGATTGTCTATGTTTTGGTAAAAGTCAAAAACAGGATTTTTTACAAAAGTTGAGTTGTGAATTTTCTAAGAGTTTAAAAAGTTGTTAACAAGTGTTTTTAACAAATCCAAAGGGGTAGATTAAATAAAATTTGTGATTTTTTGTTTTAACAATTTTTTTTATTTGTTAATAACTAATATTATATAAAATAATGTTTTTAAAAAATTGGTGAATGTTGCTAATGTTTCAGACCCAAACATAAAGAGGGAGAAAAGTTTTTATATTGGAGAAAGTTGATTTATGGATAGGTTTTTTGTACTGATAAGTACCAGACGCAGAAGGTGTAATGAAGATGGAAGTTAAAAGTTTTGTATATTGTTTTGATCAGATGTACCATCAGACTCAAATTCATCTACCTAACATTGAAGATCCATTGGAAATGGTTTTTGTTAGAAATATAGAAGCTGATAAGTGAGTATGAAAGAATGATACCGAATAGGGTTTTTAGGGAAGTGTAGTTATAAGTTAGAAATTTTTGAAACTTTTTAATCTTAAATTAGATGATGTTTTACTGGATATAGAGTTCTCATAAATCATGATACATTACCAAGATAAAATATTTTGAATAGTGGAGGTTATTGGAGGTCTTTTAAAAGTTTTTATCAGTTACAAACACCTAGAAACAAATGATTAGATCTATAATTACTAGATATATAAGTTTTTATAAGTCTGAAAGAGTTATGGATGATGAGGTTTATGAATTTTAGAGCTTCAGGGTGGAGTTTCCATCCTTATGAGAATTACATCATAATAATAATTTTATAGTTATGATAATTCCATCATTATGAGGATTACATCATATTGACTTTGAGAAGGAAATTTAATTAGACTAAATATGAAAATGAAAGTTAATAAAACTGACTCTGAGAAGGAAAGTAAATTGGAATGACTCTAAGAAAGAAAGTCTATCAAACTGAATCTGAAAAGGAAATTTAATCAGTATGACTAAGAGGATGAAAATCAGATCACAATGAGATGAGGAAGAAACAAATATCCTAATAAGCTAAGTAAGAAAGTTAGATCATAATGGGAAGATGAATATAATTAGATCATAATTATCTGAGTAATAAATTCATATTGCAATGAGCAGGGGAAGATAGTCAGATCACAATGAGTAGAGTAAGAAATTCAGATCATGGTGAGATGAGGAAGTTATGTCATAATGAAGCTAAGTAAGTTAAATCAAACTAATGAAAAGTTAGTATGTTAAATAATATTGATTTCATAGAAATATTGAGAATGTTTAAAGAAATCAATGTTTTAGTTTAAATTTGAGAGTTTTAGGGAGATTTTGAATTTGAATAAGCTGGAATATTTTTTCAATTTCCTTGTTTTCCATTTTGATATGCCTATAAATAAAATAAATTCACATTTTTTACTTTTCAACCTATTTACATGTGCAGAAAAGGGGGACCACAAAAGAATTTGATTCATAGTTCTTTCTATACGGAGATCTTTTTAGAAGATCATATAACTGAATGTTTTCTTACCATACTGAGGAAGATCAGATTGAGGAAGTTCGAACCAAGTTTTGAGTAGTTTCTGAGAAGCTTGAGTTTTGTAATCCAAACATAACAGAACGTTTCTTCCAGAATATATTGATAAAGGGATCATCTTATTGAGTCGATCAGTGTAACACCCCAAGCTTTCACAGTACACTTCTCTTTGAATAATACAATAGCGTGTGTTATACGCAACTTCGAGTTCTAACAGACCACAACCTTCATACTAGCCATTAAGAAGAGTAACACCCACTTTTTAAAATTTTATACATTTTTATTTTTCAAAATGAACTTCATTTTTGGATTCATAATATCGAAATTAGCTTAGGGTGAAATTTATGTACTTTTCGGATAACGTTTATATTTTGATGAATAGTGAAAATTACTAAATTTTAATTAAAAACATCATTTTTAATCGAAATAATTAATAGTGATAAATTATGAATTTGAGTGGTTTTAAAGTATATTTAGAATATATTTTTACCATTTAACAAAATTTTGGTCATTTTACCTAATTTTACATTTAAACTGGACATAAACAAGTGTCAATCTTTTGATAGTTATTATCTCTTAAAAACACGCTTTTTTGTTTTAACAACGGAAATTAATTTTAAATTAATATCTGCCACTTCTGTGTTTTGAATTTGGAAAAATGGATTCCATATTTGGAATCAGGATATCCAAATTGTGTAAATAGGTAACTTTTATTATTAAATTTGTTGAATAATTACTTTGGTAAATATTTTATTTACCATGGTTAAAGGGTAAATCTGGTAAATAAGGGTAAAACAATAATATTATAATAATAATAAATTACCCTAAAATGTTTCCTAACCTTATTGGTTGATACATGTACGACCATGGTCATCTTTGGGTCGATTTTGGGACACCATGGATCCACTTGTAAGTGATAAGGACACTTTATTTTAATTAAGTTAAAATAAATACAAAAATGACATAAGCATATATCTTTTAGAAAAACAATTTTTACATAGGGTCATAAATGTTGGATTTTCGACTATAAATATTCATTATAAAGCTAAAAATATTTCCTATATAATGGTATTTTAATTATAATTTTATACATTTAATAAGTAATATTATTTATGACACAATAATGATGCAGTATTTTCCTTATTAATGAAAGAATCAAATAATTGGTATTATAAATGTTAAAATAAATATAATTTGAAAGTTTTGATGACATACATGAATTTTATTGGTCAATATTACATTATATTATTTCTTAAATGAATTTTTTTAATTAATAATTTTGTTAAGACTTTAACAAAAATCAATTATTGAATAGTGTCAAAATTGACACAAATGAGTTTTTAAAACAAATATTATATTATTAATTGATATTCTATTCCTAAAGATCTAAGGATTGTCCAAAGGACTTATATCATGATAGGTGTATCATTAATGGACAACTTGGGGGGTCTCTTGGATGTATATATAAAGTTTATAACTATATAATATAAAAATAAAAACTGACATGGTAAATGTCAAACTAATTAACTAAGAGTTAAAACTAAAAGATATAGTTAATATAATGACTGAAACTTGTCTAAATTATATTGTTTGAAAGTATTTTGACCCATCCCCACCTTATACTTTTAATAATCCACTTTGGAACCATTATAAACCGAATATTATTTTATTATAAAATAATATTTCTAGCATTTCCAAAGGTGCCCCTCACCCCTCTTTCTTGGTGTGTATGTTTCGTAAGTTACCAAATTGGTAAGAGTTTATTTCACAATCTCATCATTATCTGAGGTTTTTTATACGTAATTATCTACTGAGGTATCTTTATCATCCACATCCATGTTTCTTAAAAAAATTATTTCAAATCATTCTTACTATATTATAGACTATGGGTTAATGTAATTTTTACCCTTGTTGACTTTTTATAAGAAATTTATAAAGGAATCTTTCCGTCATTTTCCAAACAAGGTCCTTTTTAACCTTTTCGACAGTGTTAAGGTAAGAATGTATTTTTTAACTTATAAGGTGGGTGCGACTATTTTATGCCATTATAAAATCATCAATGCTTCCCTTACAAGCTAATAAGGATATTTTCAATGTAAATGTTTTATTTTATAATTACGTTACTTTTAAATGATTTCAAAAAAGAGATATTTATCTCAAATAGTTTTGATTTCATCTATGTCAACATCCTTGGATAAATTTTACACTTATTTGAAGTTGATTTATTATGGTACAAATCATCCATACTGCTTATAAGTATTTGTGATATTTTTGACTATGGATGAGTTATTTTTATGTCCTTAATGGTTTATGATTAATGTTTTGGCATTTCGTATGATAGTTTTAATACGAATGTTTATGTTATATTTCATCCTATTATTAAGATGAATATATTGGACTTGTATGTTCTGGGTTGGGGACCGGTAAAAGCAATCCCTCCAGGTTGGGGTCCAGTTACAGCAGATGTAACACCCCAAGCTTCCACGATACACTTCTCCTTAAAAAATGCAATAGCATGCATTGTATGCAAGTTTGAGATTCTAACACACCGTGGCCAATAAAAGTTGCAGTTATGAATAGTAATACCCACCTTTTGAAGTTATATAAATGTTATTTTTCAAAATGAACTTCATTTTTTGGATTCAGAATATCGAAATTAGCCTATGTTGAATTTTTGGTATTTTTCTGAGAACTTCCAATTTATTATGAATAGTGAAAAATACTAAAAAACAACTTTTTTAATAAAAATAATTTATAGTTATAAATTAAACTATTGAGTGGTTTTTAAGTATAATTAAAATATAATTTTACGATTTTATCCAATGGTGGTCATTATAATTAATTTCACTTTGAAATTGGACATAAACAATTGTCAATCTTTTGATTGATATTCTTTCTTAAAACACGCTATTTGTTGTGACGACAGGAATTAATTATTAAATTAATTAATTAAGCTTATATGTTTTGAATTTTTTAAAATAGACATCATTTTTAAATTCAGAATATCAATTATAGCTTAGGGGGAAATTTTGGCATTGTTCTGAAAAACTTCAAATTTTGATGAATAGTGAAACCACTAAGTGGTAGTTAAAAAAATGATTTTTCATTTAAATGAAACTTTACCGCTTCTATGAATTGAATTTTAAAAATCTGACATACATGGTTGTCATTAGGATGTAAAATATGGTTCAATGTGATTAAAATACTTTTTTGGTGAATAGTAACTTTTATGTTTTATTAATCGTGATTAAAGGTAATTTGTGTAATTTAAGGTAAAGATAATGTTATAATAATATGAAATGACCTTGAAACATGTCCTACCCCTATTGGATGAGTCATGGCCGACCAAGAAAATCCATGGGTCAACTTGGGGACCCCATGGAGCCAATTTGGTAGGAAAATGTCATTAAAAACTTATTATTTAATGTTAAAATAAAAATGTCACAAACATGAGTAGTTTTACTCAAACAATTTTTAAATGGGGTTATAAAAAGTCATGTTTTTTACTATAAATATTAAATAGAAAGATAAAAATATTTCTTACATCATTATATTGTTTTTATAATTTTTAGACATTAAATAAATTAAATTATTTATGACATCATGATGATGCAGCGATTACCTCATTATTTAATGATTTAAATAAAATGAAAAGATAATGTAAAATCTAAGACCTACACATGTCAAAAACCTATTGGATGGGTGTATTTAAAACTCTTATCACCTTATCCTCAAAATATATAATTTTGGGACCTTTTAAATCCGAAAAGCATTTTATAATAAAGTAACCTTTTATAACTTTCCATGAGTGCCCCTCCTCACCTCTTATAAAAGGACCCCACCTCTACCACCTTACCCACACCTCTCAAGCCTTTGGCTCGGTCACACCCTGACCATTTTGTCTCTCCACATCTCACTCTTACTCCTAGAAGCCTCACATTGGGCAGAAGTCTTCCCAAGGAAGCATTTGAGCTCAAATCAAAAAGAGTTACCCGTTTTAAAGGTAGTGTTTTCTCTGGTGTTCTTAGGTATTATTTTTCTTCTCCACCCCCCTAAAATCTTTTTATTCATTTATTTTGTAACTAAAATAGTATCTTCAATATACTAGGAATTTTTTATAAGAATGATTCGAGCTACACTTAGACACACCTACATCTAATGGTTAAAGAACATACTGTTTCTATGGACGGCGAATTTCTGCCTCACGAAACGATGATTGTTCAACACTCATATAACACCTTAAAAGGTGGCCATTAAGATGTAACTATATTTATATATGATATATAATATGTTTATGTTTTAATTAAGATTCTGTATTTTTCATTTATGGCATAACTTTATGGTTTCCATTATGGGTAAACACGATATTTTCATTTTAGGAAGTGCGGACTACCGCCCCCTGAAAGTGATTTGAATCGTTAATGCCATATGTGGGATGTATAAAGGATGAAGTAAATGGTATTCTACATTATATTATACTGGAATTATAGTATACCTTTATATAATTATAATTTTATTCCATTAAATATGAAATAGAAATGAAAGTAGCGTTCATGTGTACGTACGGCTTATAGTCTCCATGAATGGTGCATTTCATTTCTTACCTCTAAATGTTATGTAATATTATAAATGAATGTATATACTGGATATATATGATATATATGATATCTAAATCATGAATATAATTCAAGATATAATGGATATTTCACCACATGAAAAACTTGTAATTATAAGAAGTTTATTTTTGACTCAGGTACCAAAGATCGACAAAATGACCGTTATTAACTTAAATAATTACATAATGCTTATAAAATTGTAATAAGTGATATAAAAGGATTAATGAACGTGGAAAAGGTTCTTAAGAAAATAGAAATTAACACTAGTTTATTATTCAGGAGGTTAAAGAACGATCGAGTCAAGTCGGACACGAGGTAAAGAAACTTCTTAACCCAAATTCTGTTCTTTGGGTTAATCTCCTACTTTCAAATTATGTCATGATATTATTATGTCCTATCTTGTATTTTTAATTTATTTATGTTTACTTATAGTGAATACACATAATAGATCTATTTTATTTAAAAAATTATCTTTGTAAGGACTTCGTCTCAATCTCTTTTCATTGAGACATATTTTGTTTTTATAAACAAATTTCTTTTATACGGTGTATAAACCCCTTTGACTTTTATGTTTATTCAAAAGGAATATTTTTATACGAAGCGTTATACTAAACAAAAAAAGGAATGTTTTTCTTGTCGTACGTATGAGGTGACAATGACTTCTCTGCCGCCTTGATCATTATTTGAGTTTCGGCTTCCTCTACAAGCCATAACTTTTTTTTAAATAAAAAAATAAATACAAAGTTTTAATTTTATTTTATTTTGGTATAGAAAATGGTTTTGAAAGTGTTTTTATTATATCAATGTGTTGTATTGATATCTTGTGATTGAAATGTGGAAATGTTATGTTTCATTTATGCATGTTTTATGTTATACTATTATGTTATGGTTTATGATATGTTTAAACCTGTTCATATGAGGAATGCAATGGACTTAATAAGTGATGGGTGGAGCCCGATATAGCTCCTTGATGCATCGGCAGGTCTCATGAGACAAAATAGTGTCTTGGCACGAGGCCTTGACAAAATCTTATTTGTAGTATTGGCACGAGGCCTTGTCTACGTGGTTATGATAGTCTGGCATTATGCATTCCATCATTATGAAAGTGGTTATTGATATTGCATGTGATTATTCGACTAGTAGAATATCCATGTGAATAAGTAAATGGCATTATTTCATTTTATTTTTACCATATTATGCTGAAGTTCAAGTTTAAAAGGCTTTTGTTTTAGTTATAAATTTCCTTAAATGTTAATGTTTATTTATAAAAGTTTTTGCTATATTGTTATCCTTACTGAGCATCTGAGCTCTTCCCTTTCAATGTTTTAATTTTTTTAGGATGTGAAGAAGTATTTTAGGAATGACCTGTAGGGATAGTCTGAAGGGGATATGAGTGTGGAAAATGGAGACTATGTTATGGTAGTTTTTCACTTTATGATGTAATGTAACATTTATGAATGTATCTAGTGTTTCCAAGGCTACTGAACTAATCGGTCTTTTGAGACTTGGTCTTTTGTGATCATGCCAATGTTACGCAATAATGCACCGACTCTGGGTAACTGGGGTCAGGGTGTTACAGTTGGTATCAGAGGAAGTTTAGTACTAACCTTGGAAGCTAGATTTAGATAAAGTCTTATTAGAGCACATAGACCTAAGATAAAATTTGAGGATTAGTATAGAAGAACTTCCTAGAATTTTGGTATTATAGAGACTTTGTGAGTTTTCCGAGCGATGCATCCCTGTCTGGATACGAGAAAGTAGAGGTGGATCTGGCACAGATGTACCTAGGGATAAAACCTGAAAACACCGCTTTAACCTAGACTCGAACGGGAACTGGTGCATGATAACGGGCCTTGCTGCACTCTTGGTTACGACACTCCTAGGGGATATGCTTAGGATAATTCTCATTTTCATTACAAACCACTATAAAGGGTTATGAGTATATACTTCCTCAAAGAATTTTTTTTTGTGATTATGGATTATATCAATAAATAGTTCAATTTATGTTAAGTGTTTTGCAAGTCTGTAATTATGTATTTTGATTCATAAACTAATCTAGTTTATGCCATTATTTAGAAATGGCGCATAGTGGGAGGAATGGAAACCGTATCAATGCACGCACTCCATGTAGGGATTTCCCTCCTGCTCAAGATAATTATAGTGGAGCTGGAGATACAACTAGTGCTGATCAACTTAACACTATACTAGGACAACTCGCTCAGGTTATGAATAGTAACCTTACTCATATGGAACACCCTGATCCGCAACGTGGAGGATCAACTTTTGACTGCTTCATGAGGAAACAACTACCAACATTTAATGGGGGTACAAATCCATTAGTAGCTAAGAAATGGATAAACTCCTTTGAGAAAATATTCTACACCTTGGGGAGTAGCGAAAGGGGGAATGTTATCATGACAGTTTACCACCTCACTGGAGATGCCGATCAATGGTGTCCGCTGATTCAAAAAACAAAGGAAGATGAAGAAGTATCAAGTATGGAATGGAGGGAGTTTAAGGAAATTTTCTTAGAAAAATACTTTCCACATGACCATCAAGAAGATATGGAAAGGAAATTTCTGGGTCTGAGACAGAAGGAGGATGAAAATTTCGCAAAGTATGAGGCTAACTTTACAAGGTTAGTGAGACATGCTGCAGATTATATATGTAACCCAAGAAGTAAGATCGATCGTTTCTTTGATGGGTTAAAACCGTTTCTCCTTCAAGCATTAGTATCACAATCTTTCTCAACATACGAAGATATAGTCTCGTGTGCTATCAAGATAGAAAAGTAATTCTCTAAATCTTATGACAATAAAGTAAAGCAAGAGAAGAAGAGAATGGTGGAACAAGAGACAGATAAAGGGAAAAATGGAAAGAAGGATTTTCCATTATGCAATAATTGTGGGAAGAATCACCCTGGTACTTGCCTAAAGGGAATGGGAGTTTGTTACAAATGTGGAGAAAAAGGTCACCAGGCTCGTGATTGAAAGGGAAAGAAATATGATATCAATGTTGAATGCTACAATTATAGGGAAATGAGGAATTATGCAAATGAATTTCCTAAGCGTCAGGGAAACTTACCTCAGAAAAGGCCAAGGGATCAAGGACAATCTTATGTTGTTACTACAGTTGAAGTGGAATAATTAATGTATTAGTGCTTTTGGACTCAAGGATTATATTCTGGTTATAAGAATAATGTGATATATATATAAGGATTGTACTGCAGTACTTGTTGTTTTCATTAAGGTTTTAATATGATGAAGGTAATCATATTTTTAGTATGTGACAATAAGAGAAACTTTACTCTGTTTGGGGAATCTGATGTTACAATTGATTTTTGGAATTTAGAGACCTTTTAGAGAAAGCCTGGACAGAGTTATTTTGGATAACTATAAAGGTTGGAATGGATTACGTTGAACTTTGATAGTATTGTTTAAGGTTAAAACATTTCTAAAGATTATTTTTGGAATATTATAATAATATAGTTTTAGGAAAAGGAAAACTTGCAGGTTGGGGGAAAACCCACCACGTTGGACAAAGCTGTAGGAATCGAACCCACAACCATAGTGCGACAGACCTTTATTACCTACCACTAGCCTACAGGAAGTCCCTGGTTATTAAAAAAAGTTTTCTTAATCTAAATGGTATGTGTTAATATTTTTAACCTTAAACAATTATGATAAATAGAATATTTTTGAGTTCTATTACCTTTTGGAGTGAAATATGGGTTTGTGGTAAATATTTATTAAAGAATGAAAGTATACATGACAAGTAAGTATATTTACGTACGTTCTTAGTAAATCACATAAATAAATTTCTCAACTTTATGAAAGGTAACTTAAAACAAAAATGTTGTCGGTTAACTTTTCCAATTGGGGAATCAATGACTGTTTAACCAATCACATGTTTGTGATTTTCTTATAGTTAACATTCTTCTAATACTGTTTTCTACAACTCTCCATTAGAACTTGATGGATTTCTTCTTCCATATCCATATTTTCATAGAATCCTAGTATGGGCTATCTCGGGTTACCTTTGTACTTATCTTTCTTTCTTTTAAAGTTATATTTTTATTAACCTAATTTCTGATGTGGGTTTTCCACAAAGGTATTTTCTATTTTCAACATTTTATTTTCAAAGAAAAATTTTAAATTGCGAGGAGGTAATTTATTGAAGGAGGGGAGAATGTAACACCCCAAGATTCCATGATACACTTCTCCTTAAACAATGCAATAGCTTGCATTGTACGCAAGTTCGAGATTCTAACACACCGCGACCAATAAATGTAGCAGTTATGAATAATAATACCCACTTTTTGAAGTTATATAAATTTTATATTTCAAAATGGACTTCATTTTTGGATTCAGAATATCAAAATTAGCCTATGTTGAATTTTTGTTATTTTTCTGAGAACTTCCAATTTTTTATGAATAGTGAAAAATACTAAAAAACAACTTTTTTAATAAAAATAATTTATAGTGATAAATTACACTATTTAGTGGTTTTAAATTATAATTAGAATATATTTTTACCATTTTAACCAATGTTGGTCATGAGAATTAATTTCACTTTGAAATTGGACATAAACAATTGTCAATCTTTTGATTGATATTCTTTCTTAAAACATGCTATTTATTGTGACAGTGGGAATTAATTATTAAATTAATTAATTAAACTTATATGTTTTGAATTTTTTAAAATAGACATCATTTTTGAATTCGGAATATCAATTATATCTTAGGGTGAAATTTTGGCATTGTTCTGAAAAAACTTCAATTTTTGATGAATAGTGAAACCACTAAGTAGTAGTTAAAAAACTGATTTTTCATTTAAATGAAACATTACCACTTCTGTGATTTGATTTTCAAAAATCCTACATACATGTTTTTCATTAGGATGTAAAATATGGTTCAATGGGATTAAAATAATTTTTTTGGTGAATAGTAACTTTTATGTTTTATTAATCGCGATTAAAGGTAATTAGTGTAATTTAAGGTAAAGATAATGTTATAATAATATTAAATGACCTTGACACATGTACTAACCCTATTGGACGAGTCATGGCCGACCAAGACAATCCATGGGTCAACTTGGTTACCCTATTGAGCCACTTTGGTAGGAAAATGACATTACAAACTTTTTATTTAATGTTAAAATAAAAATGTCACAAACATGAGTTGTTTTACTAATTTTTTTTTAAATTGGGTTATACAAGTCATAATTTTAACTATAAATATTAATTATAAATATAAAAATATTTCCTATATCATGATATTTTTTTTATAATTTTTAGACATTAAATAAATTAAATTATTTATGACATCATGATGATGTAGCGATTACCTCATTATTTAACGATTTAAATAAAATGAAAAGATAATGTAAAATCTAAGACCTACACATTTCAAAAAACTATTGGATGGGTGTATTTAGAACTCTTATCACCTTATCCTCGAAATATATAATTTTGGGACCTTTTAAATCTGAAAATCATTTTATAATAAAGTAACCTTTTATAACTTTCCAAGAGTGCCCCTCCTCTCCTCTTATAAAAGGCCGCCACCTCTACCACCTTACCCACACCTCTCAAGCCTTTGGCTCGGCCAAAACCTACCCATTTTGTATCTTCACATCCCAATATTACTCCTAGAAGCCTCACTTTGGGTAGAAGTCTTCCCAAGGAAGCCTTTGAGCTCAAATCAAAAAGAGTTACCCATTTTAAAGGTAGTGTTTTTTCTTGTGTTCTTATGTTTTATTTTTATTCTCCAACCCCCTAACCTCTTTTTATTCATGTCTTTTGTAACAACACCAGTGTCTTCAATATACAAGGATGTTTTTATAATAAGGATTCGAGCTACAATTAGACACACCTACATCTAATGGTTAAAGAACATACTGTTTCTGTGGATGGCGAATTTATGCCTCACGAAACGATGATTGTTCAACACTCATATAACACCTTCAAAGGTGGCCATTAAGATGTCACTATATTTATATATGATATATAATATGTTTAAGTTTTACTTAAGCTTCTGTATTTTTCATTTATGGCATACCTTTATGGTTTCCATTATGGGTAAACGTGATATTTTCATTTTAGGAAGTGCGGACTACCGCCCCCTCAAAGTGATTTGAATCGTTAATGCCATATGTGGGATGTATAAAGGATGGAGCAAATGGTATTATACATTATATTATACTGGACTTATGTTATACCTTTATATAGTTATAATTTCATACCATTAAATACGAAATACAAATGAAAGTAGCGTTCATGCGTACGTACGACTTACCATCTCCATGAACGGTGCATTTCATTTATTACCTCTAAATGTAATGTAATATTATAAATGCATGTATATAATGGATATATATGATATATATGATATCTAAATAATGAATATAATTCTGTATATAATGGATATTTCACCACATGAACAACTTGTAATTATAAGAAGTTTATTTTTGACTCAAGTACCAAAGATCGACAAAATGACCGTTATTAACTTAAATAATTACATAATGTTAATAACATGGTAATAAGTGATATAAAAGGAATAATGAACATTTAAAAGGTTCTTAAGCAAATATAAATTAACTCTAGTTTATTATTCAGGAGGTTAAAGAACGATCGAGTCAAGTCGTACACGAGGTAATGGAACTTCCTAACCCAATTTACGTTCTTTGGGTTAATCTCCTACTTTCAAATTATTTCATGATATTATTATGTCCTATCTTGTATTTTTATTTTCATTATTTGTAATTATAGTTAATACACATAATAGATCTATTTTATTTAAAAAATGATCTTTTTAAGGACTTCGTCTCAATCTCCTTTCATTGAGGAATATTTTGTTTTTATACACAAATTTCTTTTATACGGTGTATAAACCCCTTTGAATTTTATGTTTATTCAAAAGGAATATTTTTATACGAAGCATTTTACTAAATGTCAAAAAGGAATGTTTTTCTTGTTGTACGTATGATGCGACAACGACTTCTCTGCCGCCTTGATCATTATTTGAGTTTCGGCTTCCTCTACAAGCCATAACTTTTTTTAAATAAAAAAATAAATACAAAGTTTTAATTTTATTTTATTTTCGTATTGAAAAAGGTTTTGAAAGTGTTTTTTATTATATCAATGTGTTGTATTGATATCTTGTGATTGAAATGTGGAAATGTTATGTTTTATTTATGCATGTTTTATGTTATATTATTATGTTATGGTTTATGATATGTTTAAACCGGTTCATATGAGGAATGCATTGGACTTAACAAGTGACGGGTGGATCCTGCTATAGCTCCTCGATGTATCGGTAGGTCTCATGAGACAAACTAGTGTCTTGGAACGAGGCCTTGACAAAATCTTATTTTTAGTCTTGGCACGAGGCCTTGGCTATGTGGTTATGATAGTCTGTCATTATGCATTCCAGTATTATGAAAGTGGTTATTGATATTGCATGTGATTATTCGACTAGTAGAATATCCATGTGAATAAGTAAATGGAATTATTTCATTTTATTTTTGACATATTATGCTGAAGTTCAAGTTTAAAAGGCTTTTGTTTTAGTTATAAATTGCCTTAAATGTTAATGTTTATTTATGAAAGCTTCCACTATATTGTTATCCTTACTGAGCATCTGAGCTCACCCCTTTAAATGTTTTAATTTTTTCAGGATGTGAAGAAGTATTTTAGGAATGACCTGCAGGGATAGTATGAAGGGGATATGAGTGTGGAAAATAGAGACTATGTTGTTGTAGTTTTTCACTTTATGATATAATGTAACATTTATGAATGTATCTAGTGTTTCAAAGGCTATTAAACTAATTGGTCTTTCGAGACTTGATCTTTTGTGATTATGCCAATGTTATGCAATAATGCACCAACTTTAGGTAACTGGGGTCGGGGTGTTACAGCAGACCCTCCGGGTTGGTGTCCAGTTATTAGAGGCACTCCAGGTTGGTGTTTGGCAATTAGAGGCACTCTGGGTTGGTGTCCGGTTATTAGAGGAACTCCGGGATGGAGTCTGGTTACAGAGGCTATCCAGGATGGGTTCTAGTTACAGTTATCCCTTAGGTCTTAGCACGAGGCCTTGACACATAAATTAAAGTTCGACATTATGAATTCCATCATTATGAAAGTAGTTATTGATATTTCATGTGATTATTTGACTAGTATAATATCCATGTGAATAATTAAATGGAATTATTTTATTTTATATCTGCCATATTATGCTGAAGTTCAAGTTTAAAAGGCTTTTGTTTTAGTTATACATTTCCTTAAATGTTTATACTTATTTTTTAAAGTTTCCGCTGCATTTCTTACCCTTACTGAGTGTTTGAGATCACCCCTTTCTATGTTTTATTTTCCTAGGATTCCAAGAAGTGTATTGTGATTGATATGCAGGGTGAAGCCAAGGGAATAATGGCATTCATAAAGGATTATTTTTGTTGTTTTGTATGTAATGTAACATTCAGGTATGTAATCTATTTTCCAAGACTGCTAAACTGATCGGTCCTTCGGGACTTGATTCCTTGTAATCATGCCAATGTATTAAAATAATGCACCGACTCTGGGTAACTAGGGTTGGGGCGTTATAGTTGGTATCAGAGGAAGTTTAGCAATAACATTGGAAACTAGATTTAGATAAACTCTAATTAAAGCACATAGACCTAAGATAGACGTTGAGGATTAATATTGAAGAACTTACTAGAATTTTGGTATTGTAGAAATTTTGTGAGTTTTACAAGCAATACATATCTCTCTAGATACGAGCAGGTAGAGGCGGCTCTAAAACAGATGTACTTAGGGGTAAAACCTGAAAACGCCACTTTTATCTAGACTCAAACGGAAACTGGTGCATGACAATGGGCCTTGCTGTACTATTGGTTACGACACTCCCGAGGGATATGCTTAGGATAATTCGCATTTTCTTTACAAACCATTATGAAGGGATTATGAGTATATACTTACTCAAAGAAAAAATTTTATGATTATGGATTATATCCATAAACTGTTTAATTTATGTTAAGCTTTTTACAAGTTCGGGATTAGGTATTTCTATTCATAAACTTATTTAGTGTATTCCATTGTTTAGAAATGATGCCCAGTAGAAGGAATGTGAACTCCAGAAATACACATGATCCAAAGAGTAATAAGGATCATATCTCTCATGGTCCTATTCCAGAATTTAGAAGGGAAATAGTCTCCCACGTATTATCATCATATAAAGAAATAATATCTTGTGTTGATAAGATAAGTAAATAATTCTCATAGTCCTATGGATTTTAAGGAAATCCAGAGAAGAAAAGGATGGTAGTGAGAGGGACAGATAAAGGTAAGAAGGTAAAGAAGGATTTTCAATATGTGATAACTGTGGAAAGAATCACCTTGGAAAATTCTTGAAGGGAATGAGAGTATGTTATAAGTGTGGAGAAAAAGGACACCAAGTATGTGACTGCAAGTGTAAGAAAAAGGTTTCTAATGTAAAATGCTTCATCTACAAGGAGTTGGGACACTGCGTGAACTAATGTCAAAATCATCAGAGTATGCCCCAAATGATGCTATTGGATAATAATAAAGTTATGATACTACCTCAGATTAAGAAGAATGACTGGTGTTCTTATGTTGTTATTATAGGATTATTTCATTTGAGTGTTGTATCAATAATGTACCGGTTATAATAATTATTTAGTATATAAGGATTGTACTGCAGTACTATTTTATTAAGGACTTGAGATTGTGTGGAACCAAGAAAAGTGACTCAATAGCAGGTTAAATTTTTGGAAAATATATGGATGTGATAAAGATAAACCATAATATGGTTCTGATACCGAGGTAGTGATTTTGGAATAATATAAGATTGATTTGGATAAATTATATTGGATATTCTTGACTACCTTGAAACTGATTAATGATTTTTCATTGTTGGAGTTTACAACATTTTTGGATAGAAGGAATATATCCAGTATTATATAAAAAATAAGAGAGCATGAATTTGATCAATAAGGTTTTCTGGTAATTCAGGATGTTACCATGTTTTAAAATAATAAATGGTGAAGGTGTTCACATGTTATTACATGGAAAAAAGGATCTTCATTGTGTTTAGATTCCTTATAAATTTTGGACTGTGAGTTTGGATAGTATTATTTTGGATAAGTCTAAAGGTTGGAATGGATTAAGTTTGGAAGGGTATTTTTGGATTTTTATAAAAGGACAACATGCAGACCGCGTGACAACCCGTCGCATCGGACAAATCTGCGGGAATCGAACCCACAACCATAGTACAATAGGGATTTATCGCCTACCACTGGACTACGTGATGTTCCTGGATGGTATATTGTATTTTTTTTAAAGGTTTTGATATGTGAATTATAAATTCATTATATTTGGAAGCCTATACAATTAGGATAAATAGAGTATTTTTGAGTTGTATTATGTTTTGGGGTGAAAGATGAGTTTGTGGTAGAAATATATTAATGGATAAAACTCTAATTATAAATTAAGTATATCTCCTTATGATCTTATCCAATCTCATAAATAAATTCCTCAAAATTAAGAAAAGGAACTTAAAACAAAAATGTTGTCCTAGATGGTACCTTCGGTCATCACAAATTTATGGCTTTGGGATTGTTGGCCTTTTCATAGCCATGTTCTATACCACTCTCCATCAGATATTTATGGTTAGATTTCTTTTCCATATCCATATTTTCCTACATGGAACCCTAGTATGTGTTATTTTCGGTAACCTTCATACTTACCACTCTTTATTTTAAATAGAGGCCTCATTAATCCATTCTTCGATGTGGGATTTCAACTATGATATATTCAAATGTGAACCCCATGTTTCCAATACCGAGCATAAATTGCGAGGACACAATTTATTGAAGGAGGGGAGAATGTAACACCCCAAGCTTTCACAGTATTCTTCTCTTTGAATAATACAATAGCGTGTGTTATACGCAACTTCGAGTTCTAACACACAACAACCAATCATACTAGCCATTAAGAATAGTAATACCCACTTTTTGAAATTATATACATTTTATCTTTCAAAATGAACTTCATTTTTGGATTCGGAATATCAAAATTAGCTTAGGGTGAAATTTTGGTACTTTTCGGATAACTTTCATATGTTGATGAATAGTGAAAATTACTAAATTTTAATTAAAAACAACTTTTTTAATCGAAATAATTAATAGTGATAAATTATGAATATGAGTGGTTTTAAAGTATATTTAGAATATATTTTTACCATTTAACACAATGTTTGTCATTGGACATAATTTTACATTTAAACTGGACATAAACAAGTGTCAATCTTTTGATAGTTATTATCTCTTAAAAACACGCTTTTTGTTTTAACAATTGGACTTAATTTTAAATTAATTTCTGCCACTTTTGTGTTTTGAATTTGGAAAAATGGATTCCATATTTGGAATCATGTTTTCCAAATTGTGTCAATAGGTAACTTTTATTTTTAGGAATTTTGAATAATTACTTCGGTAAATATTTTATTTACCATGGTTAAAGGGTAAATCCGATAAATAACGGTAAAAAAATAATATTTTAATAATAATAAATTACCCTAAAATGTGTCTTAACCTTATATTTTGATACATGTACAACCCTGGGCATCTTTGGGTAGATTTTGGGACCCCATGGATCCACTTGTAAGTGATAAGGACACTTTATAATAATTAAGTTAAAATAAATAAAAAAATGACAAAAGCATATATCTTTTAGAAAAACAATTTTTACATAGGGTTATATATGTTGGATTTTAGACTATAAATATTCATTAGAAAGATAAAACTATTTCCTACATAATGGTATTTTAATTATAATTTTTATACATTTAATAATAAATATTATTTATGACACAATAATGATGCAGTATTTTCCTTATTAAAGAAAGAATCAAATAATTGGTATTATAAATGTTCAAATAAATATAATTTAAAAGTTTTGATGGCATCCATGAATTTCATTGGTTAATATGACATTATAGGATTGATTAAATGAATTTGGTTCTAATTAATAATGTTGTTAAGACTTTAACAAAAATCAATTATTGAATAGTGTCAAAATTGACATAAATGAGTTTTTAAAACAAATATTATATTATTAATTGATATTATATTCCTAAAAATCTATGTTTCGGCCAAAGGGCTTATGTCATGATAGGTGTATCACTAATAGACCACTTGGGGGTATCTTGTATTTATATAGTAAGTTTATTAACTATATAATATAAAAATATAAAGTGACATGGTAAATGTCAAACTAATTAGCTAAGAGTTAAAACTAAAAGATAATGTTAATATAATGACCGAAAACTATCTAAATTCTATTGGTTGAAAGTATTTTGACCCATCCCCACCTTAGAATTTTAATTATCCACTTTGGAGCCATTAGAAAATGAACATGAATTTGTTATAAAATAATATTTCTAGCTTTTCCAAAGGTGCCCCTCACCCCTCTTAAAAAAGGGAACACCCCTTCTTAATAAATCACACATTCAAAGGATTTTGGATTAGCCAACCCCTACCCAAATACTCTCTTAACTTTTCTCACTTCAACCTAGAGGACTTATTTTGATCAAAAATCCAACCTAACGGTCCCTTTTGAGCAAATCAAAAGGAAGAACCCGAAGAAGGGGAGGATAAACGTACCCTCGACTAAAGGAAAGTTCAAGGTAAGGGTTTTTCATCTCACTACTTATTTCTGTGAGATTCATGCCATATTGAAACTATTAACTTTTTTGTGGTGTATGTACTTCCCATAATTGTATTCTTTGTGTAATACAATTTAATTTATGTGTATCTACATATTCATTGTATGATACCTCTTTCATGGGGTGTATGTTTCGTAAGTTACCAAATTTGTAAGGGTTTATTTCATAATCTCGTCATTATCTGAGGTTGTTTATATGTAATTATCTACTGGGGTATCTTTATCATCCACATCCATGTTTCTTAAAAAATGTATTTCAAATCATTCTTACTATATTATTGACTATGGGTTAATGTCATTTTTACCCTTGTTGAATTTTTATAAGAAGTTTATAATGGAATCTTTCCGTCGTTTTCCAAACAAGGTCCTTTTTATCCTTTTTGGCAGAGTTAAGGTAAGAATGTCTTTTTTAACTTATACGGCGGGTGTGAATATTTTCCACTGTTATAAAATCTTCAAAGCTTCCCTTACAAGCTAATAAAGATATTTTCAAAGTAAATGTTTTATTTTATAGTTATATTACTTTTAAAAGATTTCAAAAAAGAGATATTTCTCTCAAATAGTTTTGATTTCATCTATGTCAAAATCCTTTGATAAATTTAACACTTATTTGATGTTGATTTATTATTATACAAATCATCCATACTGTATGTAAGGTTTTGTGATATGTTTGAATATGGATGAGTTATTTTTTATGTCATTAATGGTTTATGATTAATGTTTTGGCATTTCGTATGATAGTTTTAATAAGAATGTTTATGTTATATTTCATCCTCTTCTTAAGATGAATGTATTGGACTTGTTTGTTCTGGGTTGGGGACCGGTAAACGTAAGCCCTCTGGGTTGGGGTCCGGTTACAGTAGACCCTCCGGGTTGGTGTCCGGTTATTAGAGGCACTCCGGGTTGGTGTCCGGTTATTAGAGGCACTCTGGGTTGGTGTCCGGTTATTAGAGGCACTCTGGGATGGAGTTTGGTTATAGAGGCACTTTGGTATGGAGTCCGGTTATAGAGGCTCTCCGGTTTGGGTTCTGGTTAAAGTTATCCCTTAGGTCTTGGCACGAGGCCTTGACACAGAAATTAAAGTTTGGCATTATGCATTCTATCATTATGAAAGTGGTTATTGATATTTCATGTGATTATTCGACTAGTAGAATATCCATGTGAATAAGTAAATGGAGTTATTTCATTTTATTTCTGCCATATTATGATGAAGTTCAAGTTTAAAAGGCTTTTGATTTAGTTATAAATTTATTTAAATGTTTACACTTATTTTTGAATGTTTTCGCTGTATTACTTACCTTTACTGAGCATTTGAGCTCACGCCTTTCTATGTTTTATTTTCCCAGGATTCCAAGAAGTGTATTGTGATTGATATTCAGGGTTAAGCCAAGGGAATAATGGCGTTCATAAAGGATTATTTACGTTTTTTTGTATTTAATGTAACATTCATGTATGTAATCTATATTCCAATATAGTTAAACTGATCGGTCCTTCGAGACTTGATTCCTTGTAATCATGCCAATGTATTAAAAAAATGCACTGACTCTGGGTAACTGGGGTTGGTGCATTACAATTAGACTGAGTCAATCAGACAAGGATTATTGGACTGAAGTCCATCAACATCAAAGTCATCATACCCCAGAGCTTTTGTGGAGAAGTTTTAAAAGTTCCTTTATTATTTTTTTTCTAAATTATTTTTAAAGATTTTTTTTAAATAACAAGACTCAGTATAATCATTTATATTGGGAGATATAAGGTTTATAACATGTTTTGGCACAAGTTGTATTCAATTATTCAAATTAGTTAATTTCCATAGACCCACATGAGTGGCTAGGGAAATGATTTAGGTTATCACAATGAGGTCAAACCTCATAAATCTCACATGATTTACTTACTTTCATACTTAATCATGCATGAGTATTTAATAAAATATTATAAGGATGTGAAATTTAATAGGTTATATTGGTTATGTTTTTAAAACTTTTGATACTTATAAAAAGTGAATAACTGATTCAGCCCCCCATTCTCATTTCTTATTCGATCCTTTAGAAAATCATTATCTCAAACCTGAAATAGGGCACAAGAGAGGTTATCCCAATCCAAAGAGAGGGTGAACATGTGATTATTCCAAGCCCGAAGGATGTACATAAGTGGTCAAGCCAACCCTAACATGTGTTAAATTCCTTGCTGGGTGACCTTGACGTAACATTTCTTTGAATATGATTATGCCACACATTTTATGCAACTCCCAATTAAATTTTATTATTCTAATGACATGATATCATGGATGATGATATTTGAAAATTCTTGGATTCGTGTCTTATTAGCTGAAAAATCCCCTTTTCATGATTATGATATTTGAATTTTGGGTATAATTTTCAAATGTTAACACATGTTCTCATACACTTATACTCTAATATGATTACATATGATCATTTATTGATATCTCCCATGTTTACCATTACTGATCATCTGATATCACCCCTTGTTATGTTTACTTTCCCAAGGTTATGAAGCATAGTTTTAAGTAGGAAATGTCTAAGAAATGTACTATATGAGAATAAGTTTATGGGAGATGTTGAATATATTTCAAGAAATAAGATTATTATATATCTAGTCTTAAAATACACTAAACTTTTATGGTTTTGTGGTGTGTATTTTTATGAGATGTGTTTAATATTCATCTAAAATGATGTAATATTTTGGTCACCTCAAGAATCAACTTAGAGATGAAAATATATTATTTCTTATACTTACTGTAAACATATATCTATTCTTGAAAAAAATCTTCAACAGGGGAATATGGAAGTGTATTCTCTAAGTTATAAAATATTTCTTCTTTTTTAACGAAAAAATCTTAAATTATGATTCCATTCAAGGAAATCTCAACCATTTAGAGCTTCCTTCAGTAAATTTTATCTTATAGAATTTTTTTTATTTGTACTCATTTCCATTTTATCTTTAATAAAAATATTTTTTTTATACAAGTATCATGATTTATTAAAATTCAATATGAGATTTTATTGAATATACTCCCACTAAAATAATCATCAGTCATTTTTATTTATCAATTAGTAAACCAAGAACCATATTTCACTAAAATATATGTTTTATTAGGTATTTCTATCATCATTTAAATATTTAAGTAGATCAATTTATTGAAATGTGGACAAAAATCCCCACACCACAACCCAATTAACTACTTAGCATTAGTATGTATGTGAAAGAGGAGGGATACTAATTATGTAAAGGACTACATTTTTCACTTGATCACGTGTTTTATAGAGGCATTGCTTTGGGCCGACATTGAATACTGAATTTCATTACTTCCAATTACTTCCATAAAAATTTCAAAATATCTCATCAAATATTACCTAGATCTATATAGATTTAGGGAATCACTTTCGAGCTAAAAATATCTTGGATAATTTTTTAGTATCATATTAAATATTTCCTAAATATGATCAAATTCATAGTCTTATACTTATCATATTTCCCAAAAATCAATGTGGAGATTCTTACTAAATATCACCTAGATCAGCCATGCACCTAGACTGGTGTATAGTATCATATAACTAAAAGATATCCTAAACTAGGTTCCATTAAAAACATCCTACAAAATCATTGTCTGGATTAGGTTTCATCAATGTAGACCCACCAAGATTTAATTATATCTCCCCCCCTATAACATCTCTTTGTTAAGGTTCTATCAAAGCCATCCCACCAAAATATTACCTAGATTGGGTGCTGTCAGAGCCTCCAATATTCCACCTGCATTAAAGTCTTGAGAGAGAGTTCTATAGGGTGTATGAAAATAAAAAAACGTCCCAAAACATAGAATAAATTGATAATAGAGGGTGCCAAACCCCTACCTTGGTAATGTTTAGTTGGTCCTAGTTTCCAATTAGTTAATAGAAAAAAACATTTCCATAATCTATCTTATAGATTATTCCAAAATCATTTCTATCAATTCATAAACTTTAGGATTACATATATAAGTGTAACCCATTGTTTATTTCAGTTATTGGAAAATAAATTTTATGTTTATCTATATTCTAATTACCCTAAACAAGATAATCTACATGAACCAAACTTTGGAATATCACACCTCTATTGAATAATCAAGGTCTTGAAAAGTGTTCTAGTTGTAACCTATGTTAGCATAGTAAATTCTCTAGAGAGTGAATAATTGTGCCTTGAAATTTCATATTTTCTAAATATTAATATGATTTTTTCTTCACACTAGAAAAGAAACTTTTAATCTATTATAATGATGACATAGAATCATAAAACAAATGAAAAAAATAAAGAAGCAAGGAAATATAGTTTTTTACTTAGTTGAACCACACTAGGATATATCCAAGATTAATATATCAATAATTTATTTATATTAAAATTAATAACTACTATAATGGTATATGATTATAACTTTAAGATAAAAACACTAATCCTCCATGGTCCACAACCACTTCCTCTATTTAACTCACCGCCTTAAAGAGGGTTACAAAGATATAATCCACATGCACATAAAACTAAAAAAGATATCAACAAAAGGTATAACACCATACATAAATGGGTGTTATCGAGGATACTTAAATATTCACTATTATATATTTAATGATATATACATAAACTATCTAATCTAATCCGGATCTTCAGTGTAATTTACCTCACTCACATTTCTATTGAGAACTCTAGATATTCAATAAATTTCCAATACATATGCTCTAAAATTTATGACATTCTACCCACTCTATTTTTCTATGTGTTTATTAAATTTTCATCCTATATATCCTTTTCCTCTATATCCATAAATATTTTAATTTCAAATTCAAACTTTAATTAAAAACAAAATTCTTCCATTTCAAATCTATCCATTAATGAGTTTCCAAGTGAATCACCGCTAATAGATTTGAAATGGGTAGTTAATAAAAATTTAAAATCTACTGAAAACTTAATAATATAGACAAGCCATCATGCATGTTTGAATTTTATAAACATCTATAAATCATGGTGTGGATGCATAACTTAGGTCATGGTAGTTTGGTTTCTCATGTAACTTTCTTTAACTTCCAGACGAGTCATGACGTGGTGTGAGGCTTCATGTCATGAACCAAATTCATGTCTCTAAAAAAATTAATAATAATGACACTATATAATTCCCTTAACTAGATGATGCAGTAAAACCCATCAATTATATTTTATGATATAACCTTATTATGGTACAACACTTTTTCCAATGATGTGACAAAATCTACACATATTGTATTCCTAGAATAGATTTTAAATAATAGTGTGAATGACTCTTATATTATTTTTATAATTCTCAAATTTCATGATTTCACAACATTTCCTTTATATTATGTTTTGAATTATTTGTTTTAAAAATTCAAAAAAGCATAAAACCTTATAAACAAAAATTAAAAACCTTACATATCATCTAGTTTATTCTTAAACATTACATGACTTTTCTGATTTCTTAAATTCATAGTGTGACCTCTATGATCATGTAATGAAAAATTCCTATAACTTCAATAGCTTCAAACCATTTCAACTTTCCTAAAATTATTAAATTTATTTTTCTTCACTCATATCAAAAAAAATTTAAATTAATTCAAAAAATCTATTCGAAAAAATTACATTCATCTGAAAAAATACAACTTATTAAAATGTCATTGAAATAATATCCATTTTTGGTTTTTTTGTAAATCCACCATTTATATTGTCAAACATCCATATATATTATTCCATGATTCTATGATCCCCTTATATGTATTCCAATTCTATATCTATAGTTATTCTCATGAATTCTCTTTATCAAAGATTTCTATCCATTTGAATATAAAATTAAAAGGGTTCCAACTATGGTATTTTTGAACTAGAAACCTTTGAAAAGATATGTTAACAAATTATCCAAGTCTAATTGAGTCAAAGATCATTTTAGGAAACAATAAAAATAGTAAATTGATACAATTTGGTTTATATTTTCTTTGATCAACTTTATTTAAATGTTATTCCATATGAACCGTGTCTTCCCCTACCATCTTATTCCAAATGACTCATAAATTCCGGTAATAAAAAATAACATCCATTTAAAGAATTATCTAAAATGGGTAGAGGTGTAACTTGAACCTCCTTAATTAGTATATACTAGTTAGCCTCTAAGGTTCAACTGGAATATCTAAAATAGATGTTCCTCTAATTATTTTGTAAATATATCTTCCAATTTTTTTGTATTCCCTAAAATTTCATTTTCATAACATTTTTCTCTAACTTATCATTTATAGATTGATAAAAAATATCAATGTGTTTCATTTGAGAGTGTTGTATCGCAATCCTTTTCAAATCAGTGGTACTTTTTTCTGACATTGAATCAACATTGGTTGTTTCTCCATATCACAAAGATCTTCCAATTTATATTTTATCCATATTAGTTTCATATAAACTTTAGTAACTAAAACATACACAACTTATACAATACTCAAAGAAACACAATAACATTTCTTACTTGGCCAGCTAGTATAGTTTCTATCAACATGAAATGTATATTTTTAATCCCCAATTTCTCTATCCCAGCCTGCATTTGAACATTCTATTTAATCATAATTTTCTAAATCCTTGAAAACTAATCCACAATCCAGTGTTCCTTAAACAATAATCATTCTTATTTTCATTATTGGGAGATTCTATTCCTTTATAAAACTCTAAAAATGGGTTATCAATAATGTTTCATTGAAGATATTATGATTTTTTGTAAGATAAAGTAAACAACCAATAATTATTTTTTGTATAGTTGGATAATCTCCCCTTCTATTCTCATATTTCCAATGTTTCATTCCAACCACTATCAATGTTGAAAATAGTTTACAACCTTGCATTATAAATTTATGCAACATATCTTCTACATATTTAACATATGAGATGAATATGTTTTGTTCCTTTTTATGAACCTATAGTTTAATAAATCATTTTATTTCTCCAATAATAGTCATCTCAAATTCTAAAAGCATTAATTAATAAAACTTATCAATAGAATTATTATTATTGAAACTAAAAATGATGTTATCTATATGCACCATCAACATAAGCTATTATTAATCTAATATTTTCACACATATATTATAACCAAGTCCTCTTATCTTAAAATCCAAATTTATTATATAAGAATCCATCCATGAATAACAAGAATAAGGTACTTTATTTAGTATATACATATCATTTTTTAATTTTCATACATTTGAGTAATAATATCTAATAAAAAATCCAACCAGTTGATCTATATATACTACTTAATTCAAGACTACATTAAAAAAAATACTAACTTCACATATATCTGGGATAATTTAAACTTATTATAAATAAATACTACTAGTAAGATTATTCTTGACTCCATTATTTCTAATAGAGAGAATTTTTCTTCAATATCAACTCCTTCTACCCAGGTATATCTTTTACATACCAACCTCTCCTTTTCTAGATCACTCCTCCAAGTTCATCATGATTTTTTTAAATACCCTTTTAGTACCAATAAAATTATGATGTGTAGGTATATCCACAAGAACTCAAGTTTTGTTCTTATATACAGGGTCCAATTCTTCATTCATATATTTCACCCATGATTTATCCTTAGTTTCTTCTTTAAAATAGGTTAGTTATATCACAAATAATAGAGTTGTTCACTCCATTCTTTTTGCAATCAGAGACACCCTAAGAGGGTGGGATTGAATCAGGTTAATGGTAAAATTAAACATTTATTTAATCTATTTAACTCCCTTTTATTTTCTTATTACCAAGTTGATAGGAACCATGTTCATCCAGTTACTCTTATAAGAACAATCATAAAAACACACAATTTAATAGGAAATTAAACAATTCCTAAAAAATTGATTTTACTTTATTCACCACAAAGGGATACATTCAAGGACCACACACTGATGATTTTTTGATGTGTCAATATCCATTAATCATAACTAGTTTTATGGATATATTGTTTCATCAATTATCACTCTATGCCAAGAACACTTCCTTTACAATGATTAAGGTTTGTTAAATCCATACCCAAGGATCACTACCACTTATTCACATCCACACAATCCTTCAATGAATGATATTTCCTAGTTTATATACCTTTAGGTATCTTTAATAGATAATAAACACAATGGTATATATTTTTTTGGAATGAGAATATAATTTCATCAAAACTTCTGGTTTGATGCTTTGATTTTATTATTTTTCATTACACTCTTATTCTATACTAGATCATATTAACTTATCAATGGGAGAGTTATGTATTTTTTTTCAAGGAAATAATATCAACAACACTTATTCTCTAAATGAGGATAATTCTTCATTGGAATTTTCTTTTTTCCCTATGTCTACTTTTACTTCCAAATATGACAAAATATACCCACTCTTCTTTATTCAGGATCACTCATGAACCCTAGATGTGATAACATCTAGGTTACATGTTTGTCATAATTTGTGTCTATATTATTTATTTTTAGGTTTTAAATGATTTTGATATTTGGTGGATGAAAATTTAGTGTTTTGTGGGAAACATGACAAGTATATGGAATGTGAACAATTAGTAGTAACCATACAATGACTGTGTGATATGGATCAATTGGTTATAGTTGTGATTTTAAGAATTTGAGAATTTTTTTCCTAAATAAATTTTAATTACCAAGTAACAATACACTTTTTTTCAAGTGATAGTGGATACCTCATAGTTTTTCTAACCATGCGGCCTAACTGTGTGCCCCACAAGAGTTTCTTACGATCAGAAAATTACTATGAGGCTCTTGGCCATTTTAACTCTAATCCCAGCCTAATTTGTTATTATCTCAATCCAACCTATCCTTGATAATCTATAGGATTCTATTAATTATTCCTTAGTTATTATTGATCATTTTGGGTGGGTATTTTCAACCTATGTTAGGTTCTCCTCTCTATCTCTCTTTTTTTCTCTAGATATATCCTCAATCTCTTTTCCCTTTAATCTGTTTTAACCTAAATTGGATATGATTTCTAGATATAGAGGGTTTTAAGGGTAATTTATGATTCTTCTTATGGATATAGTTATGTGAATATCAGATCTATTTGATTACAATATCTATTTTCAATGGTGGATAGGTTTTTTCCATTGGTGAGGTAGGTGTCTCTATACAGTAGTTTTATCCCTTGATTTACCTTGTGTTCTTGTGAATTTATTTGGTTTAGTTTATGAAATTGATTTAACTTAAATACATGAGATATTTTTTATGAAATTTTATTTTGTGCGGCTTGAAAAGGTGCTTTTCATTCAAAATAGTTTTATGCACTTCATGTGTTCAATGAAATGCCTCAAAGATTGATTTCACTCTAAAATTAATTTTCAATCACAAGTGTGATGATTCTTTTCCCATGAAAATGTTTTATAAATTTTTTATCATGGTTTAATCGGGATGTTTTTGTGAAAACACAACACATTTGAGTAATTTAGAAATGCAGGGTGTGTTGGATTAAGGTTATATGCAAACCTTAGTGATCGTGTCACCACTAGGGTTTATAATTGTGATACCAATATACTGTGGAAGGACTCAATATTGTAGGAGTCACATTTATGATGTATTAGAAGTCCTTTTAATGTACTAATTATGAATTCCCATATGTTATATCTTAAATTGTATTTTTTTATCTTGGTTTCATTTATGTATCAAATTTTAACTACTTATAGGGTTATCTTTTGAGTTATGAATTATTTTATTATTTCCCTCTATATTTTCATTAAAGATTGTTCCCATGTTATTATAGATTTAAATATTTGTTGTTTTGAAAGGAAACCAAAATATGATCAAATTAAAATTATTTCAAATGATGCATATTTATGATTTTTTTTGTTTTAAATTCAGAACTTATGGTTTCATGGTGATAGAAATTTTATTGAATATTGGTTGTATACTAATAGTAATTTGAATCACACCATATATATTCCTTTGGGAATATATAGATTTGATTTTGTAGGATACATGTAAAGGGAAGGGTATCATGTATCTTGATGAATTATCTTGGTTATTTTTACTTTGTAGTGGGTTGGGTTGTATGTGACATATGTTCAAATGGATATGTGGTTCTTTTGGATTTGGTCTTGACTTTGTTTGTTTATAATTTATCCTTTTAGATTGGTTTTTATGTATCATGGTCATGTGATCTTTCTTCCTCATTGTAATTTTATAGTTTACCTCCTCACTATTATACATGTGACATTCTTTTGATATTGTGTTTATCACCACCTTATGGAGAACCATCTTGGGTGACATATTATATAAACTAGGTTGTTTTATTAGAGAATGGTATTAAAGAGAATACCCGGCTATATGTCTGATTAAACTACCTAGTACTGGTTTGGGTTTTTTGTAAGAGAGAAGTTAAGACCATTAGAACTTGAGTGGTATGTAAGGATGGGTTCTTGGAAAGTTTACTTCTATATAGAATCTTGAGTTACCGTAGGTGGTCAAGGGGTTTTCAAAAAACATTGAGCTTAGATATGGGTTATTTAGATGAACTTACTTTTTGGATTTTATTTAGATGAACTTCTTATTATCTTCATTTTATGCTCTTTTCATTTTTTATGCCTTAAATCCTTATCATTTAAGGGATATTATATAGATTATTTATGTTTTATTTTCAATTTCGATGTATATTCCTAACATAATCAGGTGTTATTTATTATACTTGATAAATAATGACTCTAATAAGATCTCTTCTAAATTCAAGAGAGGAAGATGAAAGAAAGGATCCATAGAAAAATCTTCAAGTAGTAACTTTTTTGGTTGAAATATTTATCCATAAAATCTAGACATTTTAGAAACAAGGAATGGATGGTGAACCATGTTGCAAAATTTACCAAGAAAAATCTACCATCTTTCATAGTGAAAAGGTAACCCAAGAACCTGAAGAGTGTATTGAATAGATTGAGAGGATTTTATACTTCTTGAAAACTCTAATATAATTAAATGTGGGGTTTTCCACTTATATTCTTGAAGGAATAGTAAGGAAGTGGTGGGACTCCATCGTTCAAGTTAAGCTATATGAGGTTCTGGACTGTACCACTCGCAAGAAGGTCTTAGATTAGAAATTTTATCCTAAAAAATTTAATGTGGGGAATACTAATGAATTTTTAACCACTGAGAAAGGATAAATTTCAATTATTAATAATACTACTCATTTTTCTATGTTAGTTCTCCTATCACCCAAGATTTATTCTATTGATTACCTTAAAGATAGAAGGTTCAAGATAGATTTGAGGGCTGATATTCAGTCAATATTGATACTTTTGTTCCTACAAACATTTTATAAGGTGTTGATAAAGAAAATATAATTGTGGTAGGCTTATATGTAAAGATAATTTTTCTTGGATTATAGAAAGTTTATCCATATTGTATCATCTAATCAGAAGTAGAAGTGAAATAAGGGTTCTTAGTTTACAGTAGGAGTAGTTTTAGGGACTTCATAGGGTTAGTACTAGGTGGTTTTCTATCAGTGTTGGGGAAATAGCCATACTAATTCTGATTATATAGTAACACCCAAGAATCTTCATTTTCATGGAAAATTTACTTACTACAAACATTTTTACATAATAATTTCCCAAGTTAGTAGAACTAGATCCAATCTTACCAAAGTCTCATAGGATCATTTTTATGCATCAAAGGGTGTTATATTTCATTATCATTTTATGGAGCATAATCATGCTGAAAATAATGACCAGGGAGGTTCTGAGGCTGAATATATTTATGAGAGAGAGTATACATCCTAGGAATATAAATTAGGGCCAACTACTATGAGAGGTATAATGCTTATTTTTTTTATAGTTATAGATTTTTTTGATATAATTATATCTCATTTATTTATAACATATACGTTTATTAATGTGTTGATATTATGAGAAGAATTTATTCCATTAATGATGGATATTTCAAATCCCTTAGGAAGAAGGAATGTATATGGTTTCAAATGTTTTGAGTGTCTAGTCATGATCACTGACCACAACATCATGTTGAATTTTCTAGTTCTTAATTTTCCTGTCTTTAAAATCATTATTAGAATAGAATGGATAATTAGTTTTAAATCCCATATTAATTTTTATCATCATTGGGTTTATTTTATATCTCCAGATGGGGTTACTCATGCCTTTTAGGGTGATTGGTATCCTATATTTGTTAGAGAGGGACCTATTACTCTTGAGGGAATAATGATCACATAGCATTTGTTAGAGATGTTTCAATATGCTGTTGATTAGAGTTTAAGTTTACCCTTCCTACCATTGTGATTGAGAACCTTGAGGTTTTACTCATGAATTTTTTAGGTTACTTCCCCAAATAGATCCTAAGTTCACTATTGGAATACTTTCTAGGATAGGTATCATATGCTTTTCATATTATCTTAGAACATCGACTGAGTGGGAAGAGATTAAATCTAAGTTATTGGATCTTGAGTCCAAAGGATTTATTCATCCTAGTGTGTCACCTTGTTATTTTTCAATTCTTTTTCTAAATAAATAAAGATGAAATACTTTTAATTTTTTTGATTTAAAAATGATTAATTAGGTGACTATTAAGAACAATTATTCTTTTCCAAGAATTGATGACCTAATTGATCAACTTAGGGGAGCTTAGTGATTTTTAAGATTGATCTTTATTTGGGGTATAATCAGTTAAGTGTAAAATAGGAGGATATTCCTAGAACATTCATCAGGAGAAGGTATAGACCCTATGAGTATTTGGTTATTCCATTTCTTCTTAATAACTCTCTTATAGTGTTTATGGCTTTTATGAAACATATATTTCATCAGTTTTGGGACTATTTTTTAGTTATTTTTGTTGATTATATTTTGGTGTATTCCATGCCTGAGGAAGAATACAAAGATCATTTCGATATTTCTATCCTTATTATAAAATAATATAATATGTATGTAAATATTACTAAATGTGATTTTTGGATACAAGAACTGAATTTTTAGGCCATTTTATATATGGGAGAGTTCTTTTAGTGGCTACAAAAAAGATCCAAGTAGTGATGCCTTTGGATAAACCCAAATATGTTTTTGAGAATCATAAATTCTTGGTATTTGATGGTTATTATAGATGTTTCATTCGATATTTCTACAAGACTATGTCTCCTATAAAAAAGTTGATACATAACAATGTAATATTTGAATGGAATAAAAAGTGTCAAAATCCTTTGAGAAAATAAAAGTGATATTTACTTCAGTACCAATTATTATTATTCTAGAACTATGTTTGAGATAAGATGTTTTCTATGAAGCCTTAGGTATAGTATTGGGAATTGTTTTGATTATGGGGAAGTAGGTGGTGGCCTAGGGTCCTCACGAAATATGAACTCATGAGAAGAATTATCCTACCCATGATATCAAGTTGTCTACAATGATTCATTCTCTTATGACATGGAAATAATATTTATTCTATGAGAGGTTAACTATGATAATAAGAGATAGAAGCATAATTTTACATAGAGATACCTCAAATTTTTAATGCAACACTAGGTTGAGTGTCTTTAAAATGTTGGTGTTGATTTTTTATATACATCTAGGAAAGGTAACGTGGTCACCAATTAATTGAGAAAGAAGTTACTAAATTGGTCCTGGAAGGAATTGGTGGAGTGGACTTTGATGAGTCTTTTTGCTGAGATTAGTTTGGAATCAGAATAAGTGGATGGGTAGGAATTCTTAGCTTGTACAAAATTTTATTCATCATTTTATGATTGGATTCTTATTAGGAAAGTAAAAAACATTTGTTGTGTTAATTCTAGTGAAATACTATATAGTGGGGATACTTTGGGAGTCAGAACTCAATCTCCCGACGGTGTCTTGTGTTTCTAAGGTATATTGGTCATTACGATATCTTTGATGAAATATTTTTATGAATAATAGACATCAGTCTAGTTTATCAGTGCACCCTAGGACTATAAAGATGTATCTTGACTTGAGACATTGATACAAGTGGTTGGGAACGAGGTGGTTGATTGTAGAATTCATGTCATGATTCCTTAATTTCTATAAGATTAAGGTAGAGAACTATAGACCTACTATGTTATTATATACTTTGAATATTTTTGTGAGAAAGAGGTATGGGTTATCCATATACTTTATTGTTGGTTTACTATAGAATCATAGTGGGATAGATTCATTTTTGGTGATCATTGATCAACTCACCAAATCATCTCTCTTTATTCCTATTAAATAGATGAAAAAGGTGGAATATCTTGGGAGCATGTATATTCGAGAGATCATGAAACTCTAGGAGTTACTTTATAAGTTATTTCCAAGAGAGATCCATGGTTAACATATATGTTTTGGAAAGGTTTTAAAGAGGTTATGGTTACTTAATTAAAGTTAATTAGGATGTGTCATCTTTAGATGGATTTAAAAACTTAGTGATAAATTCATTTTACTAAGGATATGATGTGGCCATGCATACATGATTTTCATGGTTCTTGGGAAAATCATCTTCTTTTAGGTGAGTTCTCCTATAAAAATAGTTATCAAGAATTGATTAAAATGGTATCCTTTGGATGTGTTGTATATGATGACATGTTGATCTCTATTATTTTGGAAAGATTTTGGAGAGTTGTATTTGGTTGGATTGACTCTTTTTCAATAGAATATAGAAAAAGAATAGTTAATCCAAAATAGGTTACCAATAGCTTAGAACCATAAACAGTCTTTTATAGAATGTCATCATTTCTCATCGGAGTTTTAAGTTGGTGATCGAGTTTTTCTCATGTTTTCATCTCATTTGTGACATCATAGATTTATGAGATTGGTTAATTTGTCCACAATTTGTTTTGGACCTTTTAATATTATTTAATGACATGTAAATGTGGCTAATTAGTTGGCCTTATCATCTATCTTGGTATAGATTGAAGAAAATTTCCATTTTTCCCAATTGAGTAGGTATCATCTAGATCCGTCCCATGTGATAGAATGAGAGGACATTTATTTTGAGCCTGATACCTCAGTGGTTGCGTAAAGATTTCAGATTATGGATCACTGTGATAAGGTCTTTCATGGTAAAACCATTCCATTATTCCTTGTACTATTGTAATGTGGGTGAGATATCTATGAGATGTGAGAGAAGGAATCATTGACGAGGATTCATTGACCTCCTCTTTTTTCAAGTCCAGAATTCTAAGTGCTTCCTTGTAACATCCTAATATTTTAGAATATATTTATTATTTAAATAAATTTTAATTGTTTGATAGATTTCTTTGCAAAAAACACATAGTTTAAACGAACCAAGATAAACTATTGAATTGTGATTATTTAAATTTGACTATTATAACCTAGCAGTTAAATTGGTGTTATGAATACAAGTAATCACATTATCAAATATATGTATAATGGTCCCACTCAATACAAATGTATTGATTATTTCTTAGGAATGTAGTGTTCAATTTTCAGTAAATCCATTATATACTTCAAAAAGTTTTTTTAAAAAGTTGGAATTATTACTTTTTTCCAATATAAATTATGATTAATTTATTTAATTTTTATAAATTATATTTTAGAAAATTAATATCAATTTTAAATCATCATTTAAATATTATCTTAGGGTGATTTAATTTTCAAAATAAAAATATTTTTATGTGAATAATGAAATACAGTGATATTCGTAAAAGAATTATTTTTTCATTAAGTAAAGTAATTTAAAAGTAAAATTCTGTTTTTAACTTTATATTAAATTAAAATACGTCTATATTAATTATACATAATCTAATTAATCACATAGGAATCATCACTATACTTGATTTCAGTGAAACTTCATTTTTAGATTTGAAAACATATTTTTTTAAAAATAGTTTTTCATTGTGTTTTATGCATTTATACTGAAATTAAATTCTCCCACTTATATTAATTTAATCTTGAAAAATTTATCCCATATGTGGAATCACCATTTTCAAATTTAGTAAATAGTTCCATTTTATTTTTGTTATTTTGAATAATAACCATATTAAATATTTGTCATGTTAGTCAGGGTAAAACAAGCGAAATAGATTAAAAATATGGGAAAAGAATTAAAAATATCCCTAACACTTGAATTTAATCTTTTGTACTACTGGGGTTCAAATATCCCCATCCAAAATTCTAATTTATGGCAATTTTTTGAAATTCTTCTTTGATAATGACTTATATATTATTTTAAGTAAAGGAAAATACAAAATGTAACTCTCTTTTCTATTTTAAAACTAAAATATTCTTTATTGTGAATAAAAAAAGATTATGTTGGCTTATAAATAGTTTCTAATAATATAAATAAATTATTATTGTTATGGAAATTTATTTTTAAATTTTAGTGATGGAATAATTACATTAATTTCTTACACAACACCAACATAGTGTTTTCCCAATTAGAAGAAAAATCAAATAAATAATTTTAAAAATATTAAAATTAATAAAATTTGGGTGAATTATTATATAAAAACAATTTTTTATATAAATATATTTTTTAAAATTTTGGTTTAAAATTCAATTCATATCTTTACTTCTTTAAAGTCAATCTATGTGAATAGTCATAAAAATGACATTAATGGTATCTCATGTTAATTAATATTTTATTAAATTATTTTAGATTATTAAAAACCTTATATTCATCCATGTGTATGGGATATAGTCTATAATATCAAATATTTTTCATTTTGGTATCCTTTATCATTTTATAATAAAATTCTTGACCCCTAAAGTGTACAAAAACTTTGATATCATGGTAATTGTCAAAAGGGTTAACAAGAGGTTAAAACTAAGAGATAAGTTTTAAATCATCACATAAATCTATGTAAATTTTATTATATGAAAATATTTATAATTATATTTATTATATATTAAAATTATATCAATTTGGATCCACATGAATATAAAAATTAATTTATATTAATTTAATACTTTATGTAAATCCAATAGTCCCCTCTTTTCTATTATATAAGGACACCACCTCTCCCAACTTCCTCACAATTATTGAGTCATATATATCAACAAATAAATGAAAAAATATTACTAATTTAGTTAGATAAAATATAGATGTTTGGGTCTTCTTAAAACACCATCCATATGGCCATTAAGGGTAGATCCAAAGGACGTTCTTCAAAGAGGAGGTAATTTTCTTAACTAAGCATTTTCATTTTACTTATTCTTATACCTCCATTAATTCTATTCTAACAATTAAAATATAATAAATTAATTATATAATAAATAATTATTTTTTATTACATTAATTTAATAATGTAATTCTTCTCCTTTTCCAACAAATTTTGAATGAACGTATAACTCGGGCGTACGGGTGGTTTACCGCCTCCCCAGAGCAATGTGATCCATTTATCATCACCAATTCACATAAATGTTTATAATTATATATTTAATTAATATATATGATGTATATGATATTATTATGGGTTTTGAAATGTAAAATATTATTTAATTTTATTTAATTCCATCCTATATAAAGAGAAAACATCACTCATGCATACGTACGACTTACCGTCTCCATGTACCCGTGTAATTAATTTTTCATCACCATTTTACATGGATGATTATAAATATGGAAATAATGATTATATATTATATATATATATCATGTTTAAAATTTTAGAGATTATAGAACCATGATTAAAGTACAACGATCATAATTTTAGAATCAAAATATTCCAGAAAAACAAAATAGTTTACACTATGAAATGCTGATTTTGATAAGGATTTTTTAGTATATGGGTGTTGAAATTTTATAGGTGAACCATATATGGTATTATGGGTATGAAGTTTTTTATTATATACATGTATAATAAATTTAAATTTATTTTATATGAAGTTACAATGCTTACAAATCAAGATATTCTTAATGTAAGGGTTTCTCATCTCAAAATCATTTTTGTGAGGCATATTTCACATTCACCACTTATTTATTTTGTGTGGTATATATAATTCCCATAAATTTATTGTATAATAATTATCATTAAATTTATAGTGATTTAAAAATAAATCTTTGGTTTTAAATTTCATGATGTTTTTGATTCAGAGATTACTAAATTTGTAAGGGTTTATTGTATCAATATTATTTCATTGAGACACATTTGATGTTATGAACCTATTTATGAGTATGAGTTATATATAATTCCACATTGATATGTTATATCATAAAACTATTTATATTAATGTTATTTAATGATTTATTTGAAATTATTTCTTTTAGGTGGGTTATGAATCAAAAGTTACTAAAGTGATAAGAAATTTATGTTTCAATCCCATTTTAATAGGGATTGTTTATGATTGAACATTCATTAAAGAAATTATAAGATAATTATTTGATAAATACATTTAATTTTTATTATCGTCTATTTATTTATTTATTATTTAATTTTAGTACCATTTCTCACTCTTTGGTGCTCAAAATGATTCATAAAATGCTTTTAAGAAAAACCAACCTTATTTATCCTCTTTCAATCAGAAATTTTTTTTCTTCCATATACATGTTTTCTAAAATTCTTACAAGAGTATTTTTTAACATTATTCAATGATTGTTTAAATTAAATTTTATACATATTTTACTTTTTACATAAATTTTTAAATATAATATTCTTATAATTTTATAAACAATGTACTTTTTACCGAAGGAGTGAACAAAATATTTGTTTTAACAATTATGAAATGAATAGAAATTACCTCTGTCATGACTGATCAATGCTTTTAAGATTCATTTAAAAAATTATAAGGTTATTTTAAAAGAAATCTTTTCCTTAATATTTTGAAAATATTTTTATTTTATATAATTTATTTCAAAATGAAAAGTTTATTTTTCTGAATAAATATTCTAATGATATTTTTTTTAAAAAATCCATCTATAATAACATCATTTAATGTTAATTATTATTTTATAGATATATTATCCAATGATACCATAATTATTCTTTCTAAAAATGGTTTATGATTATGGTGATGATTTTTTTAATAAACCCATTTATTTTCAATGGGGTATTATACGATGAAATTTTTACGGAACCAGTTTTCCTTCTATGGGTTATGATATGATAATATGATGAATGTTTTATGATCTTATGTAACACATATATATGAATTTAATTATATGATGGACGGGACTAGAATTATATATCCCTCTAATTAATTTGGTAAATATTGATATCTCATGAGACAATAAGGACTAGAATGGGGAGTGAACCTAGTTCAACAAGGGAATTTTTCCACTATGATAGTCTTTAGATTAAACCTTGTATAAAGAAATAATGGAATGGGGAGTGAACCTAATTGTCATGACCCGTCCTCGAGGCCCGTGCCGTGACTACCCCAATACCGACTTCCATAGGCCAGGGGTTGGCGATTAGCACCAAAGGCGTAAATCCTGATAAAAGGGAAGGAATTTCCTTTATGATTATAAAGAAACACAACAGAGTACGCAAGATGAAGTAAGTAAAAAGTAAAACTGAATACAAAGTAAGTTCTAAAAGGTAAATGGGCTAGAATACAAACCCAACTGAAAAGTACAGTACAAATGAAAGTCTAGTACAACAACAGTAAAGTAAAGAATCAACCACCGAGTCATCCTCCAGAAATCCCACCTGAAGGGTGGGTATAGATAGTCTCCCCAGCACCACGGGTCCGTCCGTGTACTTCATGTACATCTCACCGAGTGGTCCACCTGTGGGTACCGTCCATCTCTATAAGCCTCTACCATGATCAGCGTTGTCCTTCATCTGCATCCAACACAACGTAGTGCGGGAATTTCCCATATAGGGGTGAGTATAACGATACTCAGTAGGGACCCTGAGACCCCCGAAGGTCTCCCAGAATCCATGAAGGATAATTCAAAATGAAAAGATACAATCACAAAGTATCAACCAACTCTACTTAGGTATATTCCTATACATATACCTAAGTCATCAATTTTGTTTGGCTCCAACTCTTGAGCCCATGTATAACCCAGTCCACATAGGAAAGAAGACAATCACATTGATGATAATGGTTGAAAGTCAAGACTCATATCACACAGGTATACAACACACGATGTAGGGTGGAGATGATTAGATGTAGCCTCTAAATAATCTCCTCTATCGAACCAACATAGGATCCTAGTACATAAGTCATCACTGCCAAACCCACGAAGGATCCAAGTATAGTAGTCATCGCTGCCAAACCCATGGAGGATCCAAGTTCAGTAGTCATCACTGTCGAACCCATGGAGGATCCAAGTACAGTAGTCATCATTGCCGATCCCACGGAGGATCAATGTACAGTAGTCATCACTATCGAACCCATGGAGGATCCAAGTATAGTAGTCATCATCATCGAACCCACAGAGGATCCCATTACGGTAGTCGTCGTAGTCGCAACTAGCTCTAGGGTTTCCGCATACAACACGTTTGATTCTGGGAGGGTCCACTCTTCGAGCCAAGGGGTCGATACATCAACTTTCACGAAGTCCAGAGTTGATGTATCCCGAAGTTCCGTCTCGTCTAAAGGAACCCAACACGATAGAGGACGCATCAATCAGACGCCCGGTCTGAGAGTTATTAGCATTTTTGCTTCGGGGGCCCGGTTGGAATTATGCTTGTTCCAAACCTGGACATTTTCCATAGTTATCCAAAACTCACTTAGAGTATCTCAAAAGGATATCCATGTCATGAGGGTCCCAGTTCCGCAGGCGGCGCGTCGATCAGACACGCGGTCTTCGAGATATTCACCTTTAAGTGAAAATGGGCCTGACCCGTTAAGCCCAATGGGATGGCAGGTCGGGTCAACCCAGTTTTGGAGGGTCCGACCTAGCAGGGGGTCAGACCAGCCCGATGAAATGCGCATCACGACACGAGGAGGTGCGGCCTGGTCCGGCGGGGTGCGCCGCGGCCCGGCCGCGACTTGGCCGGCTGGCCAAGCAGCTCGGCCCGAGGGGTCCAAGCCATCCGAGGCGGGGGTCACAGCCCCTCGGCTACCCGAACCAGCGGCGCCAAGTGGTTCCACCCTCCCTAACCGGCCGTCTGATGCCGGCCGGCCTTCATGGCGCAAGCGGCCCACTCAGGCGGGAAGCAGGTTCTCTAGCGCGGCGCCCTCCTGGCGCCGCGACCTTCCTCTGCCCGACCGGCCGACGAGCTGGCATTTTCTCCTGCCGAATCAGCCCACCCTATGCGGGCCGTGGTTCTCCGCATCACGGCGCCGTGGTTCCTCCCTTCGGCCCGGCCGGCTATGGACGGTTTTTTCCGGGTGAAGGGGCCACGGTTGCGGCCCGCGGTTCTTCCGCACGCGGCCGGTGCACGGCCGATGCTTCTTCGTCACCACCTCTTCCAACGTGCCTCAATCACAAACCAGGAGACTACAGAGGGTCATCGGGCCGTGTGCGTTCGGCATGATCCCTTCGCGTTAAGAGGTAGCAATTGGCCAAATATAAACCTTAATTTACAACGAAAACAAGGTGCGAAATAATCACTTCAAAATGACCAAACCCCTACCTTGAAATAAGGTTTGTGGTAGTCAGGTGTTGCGAAAGAACGTTGTTGATTCCGTCAACATCGGAGTGCACCCAAAGAAGAAGGGTCATTAGAGACTTCGCGTTATTCGAATCACAGAGCGTTATTCGTCGAAGGAGAATGTCGTTCTTCTTCGGAGGGTCAGCGTTCTTCAAAAACTCGAGATCTCTCCCAGATCCCCTCCACACAACGAATTCCCCCAAAGTAAAATAATAGATAAGGCTATTATTTTTATTCACCCATGTAATTAAAAATTCAAACTCTTTAATTAATTAATTGAAGAGTTTGAATTCATTAATTAACATGTGTTGGAAAATATTAAAGAGGGAGAGAGGGAGAGGAAGAGTTCTCATTGAATAAGAGGGAGTTTTACTAATAAAAGAAGGGGTGTTCAAGGGTGTTGGGAGGAGTTATGGGGGAGATGAAAGGTCGGGGCTCGTGTGGCCCCCACCTCACAAATATACATGCATGGAATTTTATGTGAGTGTGGACCCCACCAATTACTTCCCCATGTAGGATTAAACTACCACGGTGAATAAAATTGTTCCAAACAATTTTATTTAATAAAACCACAATTTTTAACTTTCAACCCGCATAAAACGCAACTGCAGTAAAGTTCCCCTTAAGAGAATACCGGTGCTGCGAGTTCATCGGTGTCCTTAGATTTCAATTTTGAGCACCGATTCAAAAGAGAGAAAAACCCTCACGTACATTTACTGAACGTACCCGAACAAATACTTCAGGAATTGATTCCGGGTACACCGGGCCTCGGAATCAAGTTCCTTCAGAAGCCACAGACTCATAAAATTCCAAATAATTAAGAATATATTTTCCTTGAAAATTATGGGTTGATACACTAATCCACTGTGATATCATTTCCAATGATACTTGAATAAGTAAATGATTTTATATTCTTATGTGTATACCAAATGTGTAAGCCTTGTGATTATGATATGTTCTCATGGATCATGATTGATTATTAGTGATTTTTCACACTTATGACTTATATCTTTTGCTATAACAAAGTATTATACCTTGATTTACCATTAATGATCTTGACTTATTGGGTATTATTATTGTATATTATGATCATGTTCTAATACTCTTATGCTTTTCTTATGCTCACTTATAATCATTGATTGATATCTCTTATGCTTGCCCATAATAAGCATATGAGCTTACCCCTTCATATATTTTCTTTTCCCATTGTTATGATCATATATTTTAAGTATGGTATGTCCAATAAGGGTTCATTATGAGATGACATTTGTGGAATAATTTTATGATCTTTCGTGAAATAATAAGATCATGTATCTAGTTTTCAAGGAATCCAAACATTTATGGTCCCTGGGTGTGTATTTGTAAAATTAATTGAATATTAATCTATATTTATGTAATATTTATATATAAAAATTATGGGTTGATATAATTTATATCGGATCTAGGTTTAGTTAGATTTGGAATCTAGGATGAAGAAATTTCATAAGGTATCATCTACGTTTGAAACATTCCATAAATTTTTTAATAAGTATGAGTTATTTTAATTTTAATACATTAGATAAAAGTAAGAAGTATGATTAAATTGAGGGTGATGAATCTTAAGAAATGATTCAAATTTCATATTTTTTGAAAGATGTATTAAGGAATAAGATGACTATTCATGGTTAATTTTTTATGAAGGAAGTGGAATGATTGATGTATTTATGTACTTGGATTCATTAATTATATTGTTGAAGTGTTTTATCAATAATATTCTGGTTATATGAATCATGAAACATTTAAGGATTTATTTAAATCAGTTTTTATTTAAATATTTTCAATAATATGTTGAATGATATTGATGACCAAGAAAATTGATTAGTGGTATGGTGATATTTTTGGAGAACACCTGATTGAGGGAAATATAACCCTTAATATATACCTCATGCGTAGCATCCCAGGTTTTTGGACCAAAAGAATTTCCAAAGGAACTTGAATTTCAGTTTAATTCATGGGATGTTTTACAAACCAAGATTAAAAATTAAATTATGAGTGTTGGAACACTTAAAAGTGTTTTAGGACTTGGTTAGAGGCTTGATGGGACCCTCAAGTGTTTTGTTGAGTTTTGGGAGCACTGGGCCCTGAAAGCTCGAAATCGAGAAGAACTGGTCGGGGTGCACTGTTTTTTTGAAACCGTGCAACCCACAAAAGGAAATTTCATGGCCTATCTAGGAGTGATGAGGGTGTCTCATGGTTTTTTGAAATCATGAAAACTATGAAACATTGTCATGTGCTAGTTGTAGGTCCCTTAAAAGAGGAGATATGCAAGGTTTCCACATGGTTTGGGAAACTGTGTACATAAACTTCACAACCCCAATCCTTAGACAATGGCATGAGAACTATTGGTGAATAGTTTGGCCAAACGTGTGTCTAAAACCATAAAACTCATTAAATGGGATGGATATTACTATTTCCCCTCTAAATTTATTTCTTTTTCCTCCCTTCGTTTTTCCTCTCACCCATGCGTAGCACCCCCCTTATAGGATCTCCTCCTCTCCACTCATTCTATAGAGTTATATACTTTATATGACCTCTAATTCGAGAATTATTAGGTGTGTTGGATAACCCTCAGTATGACTATGAATCCTCCTTCCTCTTTTAATATTTTATCTTATTTATACTTTTTCTATTTTAGTATGAATTAATTCTCCCAATTTCAAGGGTGTTTATCCATTTCTTATATTTCTATCAAATTGGACAAAATAAATCCATGATATTTAATTATGTTGGTATTCCATGGTATAAGTTAGGTATTCTATAGATCTTACGTTATTGTTTAATTGATTAATAAGTGCATCATTGTTCTGTGCGCTGATATTTTCAAGAGACACTTCTTGAATTTGAAATTGAACCTGTAGAGTCTTGCTCCCTAATTCCAATTGCTCTGCATATTTAATTTTACTTTACTGATGGTCATGAAATTAAAATATAGAACCACCCTTAAGGTTGTGTCCCATTAACTCCGGAATTAACTAATTTTTTTCTAATAAAACCCCTCAATGATATATTTTGTATTCTAAAATAAAAATGTGAGGGTGGGAGGTATGACACTCAACTAAGTTATCCCCTAGACACTACACCATATCCTATGTGGTTATGGAAAAATTATTTTGAATCATGGTTGATGATTTAATATTTCATGCATGTTAGCATGAACTATCTCTTAAAACTCATTAATAAGGGAAAAAGAAATTATATAATAATTTTTTTTATGGGAAGGTACCTTTTTTACTTTTTTAATAATTTATGGCATCTTTAGTGGAAGGTCGTTTATTTTTATGCTCAATAATTTTGATAGTTAAACCGGTAAATGGGTGTAACCCTCATTGAATTGACTTGTTTAGTAAAATAGAATATTTATACACATACATTAAATATAATGTCAATGAATTTATTACTTATACATTGAGAAAGACTCGGGTTCCTTTTTATGGAACACCATGGATGGGATCATAGGTTGTTGAGATTATATACACTAAGAGAGATATAAGCTATATCTTGGACGAGCTCACTATGTGGGTTAATTTTCTCCATAGAGTCGATACAGGTTACGAGGGGAGAACCCATGGAGGAGCTCTATAGAAAGATTCTTACACCATCCCATGATTCATACTTGGGCCCATTTGTAAGATAACGTAGATGAGATCATAGGGGATATGTTTTACTTTATGATAAGAGTGATTCTTGTGATTTAATTTATGGATCACCAAGGACATACTCCATCATATCTGGATAATTTTTATCCTCTAGATTAAATACATGGGTTCCTTTATAAGGGTTTCCTTGGATGGGCATAAGATCATGTTTAATTTAATTCAATAGATTCTCCATACTAGATTCTGATGATGAATTAAATATTAATGAATAAAAAATGCTTAGTTGTTATCCAGGGATGAGTCCACCAGGAAAACACCACATGCCTGGGCTTGATAATTCTCATATTTGTTATCTTATGATGACCCATATTAGATTCGTGATGGTTCACCTTAGTTAGAGAAATTAAAACTTTGACTGAAGTAGGTATGGTCAGCCCGGTTCCCCTTAGGAACCTGGGCAGACTTATTTAATTTTATTTATTTATTGCTTTATTTTTCACACCTACACTTTTTTTACTTTATATTCACAAACTGGATGATGCATAGACACATTTAGTGGTGGATTAATGAGTATTTCTCACACCCTGTTCAGGCTGCCATTGTACTGGGGTACTTGAGCATACCTCATTGGTTTCTAGATCAGGATACTTGGACGATGATGTGTTATGTAATGCATGTACTTGGGAGTTTGGATCATAGGACAAAGACGAAGCTCAGGATGATCATGGAGTTATTCCCTAGGCCCTTTTGTTAATTTTTGATTTTTTACATTGTTTTTTATTGTCTTATATAAGTTTCCTACTGTATTTGGTATCATCACATCACGATGCATGCATCATTTTGTTTGGTGTTATCTATGTTTATTCCTATGATCTTTTTTGAACTATACTAACTCTACTATTATTTTTTGCTTATTTATTTTTGATACTATAATGATAGTCTGATCATGAGGGTATTTTATTCTCACCATACCATTATTATACCCTCAATGGTTTTTGTTATCCTCTAGTATACAAGGAGGAATGATTGAGGCCATGTGGTGATCGAATTGTCTACTAGTTTTATAGTTAGTTGGACTGAGACATTACATAGTGGTATCATCACTTTTTATTTCCCTTTGTATTACTATTTTGGATTGGTAGAAATGATCCTAGGATGTTTCAGCCCTTGGTAAATAGTTATTCCATGGAGTGATCAACCCACATATGGGGAAGGTACCAAGTGTCCACTAATTAGATTGTTGTTCATGTTTTTCATTGTTACATTTGATTACAATTTCACCATAAGTAATTGGATTACAATACACTACATAATAATTTACGAGATTTATTATATTTTACCATGGTCCTGGTATGTAAAAGATGTAGTATTACATGCATCATTATAGGCTCATAGGGATTCACATTCCATGTCATGTGGGTTGCATTGCTAGGATAAATGAGATTTATTGACGTGCCTTGTGTGTTTATCAACATTCTATGTTAGGTATTTTAGTAACACGATTAGTTCTATACCTGCATAGGTATTTTATTTTCACCCTTGTTATATAACATTATGTGTGATTTATTTAGTTCATTTTATGTACAACATGATTCCATAATTTATTTATCATTCTTTCTTATATGATTACAATTTTTAGATAATTAATTAGTATGTTTTTCTTTATATTCCATGCTTATGTGATTATTTACATGTTTACCTATATGTAATTTCTATGTTTAGAATTACAAGTTATGCTTTTACTATAAAATTGGTGATTAAAGCTCTAACATAATGGATGTTTCATGCATAGATTTATGGTAACACCTTAATTAATCAATAAAGAAATGTTGAGAAATGTACAATTAGTTATAAGGGTTGAAACATTTATTGTTGCAATTAAATGGGATCAAATTTTAAATATATAATGTGTATGGGAGATTTATAAATTAGTAAAGGGAAACCTATATAATTAAACAATTATATAAAATCATGTTAAAGATTGACCTAAAGTGGTTTTGTTACCTTCTTAAATCACTGTACTTCTATTACCTGGGAATGAAGACCTGTATGGATAAATTCTTAAATGCATAATTGTAACCAAGTAGGAAAATTGGAGCATGTTTTCTTGGGATATATTTTTCTTGACCTAAATAGTTCAGTCATGGTTCTTTCTTCTTATTAGATAAACCCATTATGTGTGTTTTAAAATATTATGTTTCCTTCTTGATGAGACCCTTGTAGATCACTTTTATTTTGTTATGCCTTGGAAGTTAACCCCATGGGGGTATGTTTATGTTATATGGGGATGGTTATTTAAATTTTCTACATCTACCTATATGGATTCATATATAGATGTATGATGGAATTTTACTTGGTCAATCCCTTTTTCAATCTATAACAAACCCATTTTTGCTTTTGGGATGAACTTATATGAGGCATTAGTTAATTAAAATGCCAATTTCAACCAAAAGGGTGTTTTCCTCTATAGATTAGAATTGAAATTTTCTTTAACTAATCCAAATGTGAATGTTTATAAATAAATAAATGAGGTTTTAAAACAGAGATAAGAAATAGACTGACTAAAAATGAAAGGATGCCAGAAAAATAATTAATGCCTAAATGAAAGTTTAATATAACTTGACTATGTTGCTTGGTGGAGCTAGCTAGATAATTTACCAAGAAATTATACCATATTATTGGTGCTTGTAAATATTTAAAAATTTAATCCTTTGGATTTATTAAATAATTAAATGTGAATTAAGGTAATAAATTAAAAATGGAACCTTAATAGGTGTTTTAGTTTCAAACCTCTTGTAAGGGCGGTTAAATGGTTTTCCTAATATTTCCTTAGAATGGGAATGTGAACATTACTCATAGGTGACTTCTTCTATAGCTCAAACTTAAGTGATATTCCCTTAAGACTAGTGATTATTTTTTAGTGTGGCCTAGGTATAGGGATGATGTTTCATGCTCTATAATAGGGCTTGCACAAGGTAGGTAGTTCCCTCAAAAAATTAGAAGCCTTGATAAATGATCTAATATTTCTAACGTGTGGTATTATTTGGGTGTCGTCTGTACCTAGTAGGACTCTTAGATTTTAAAGGGACACCTGAGTTGGATAGGTGGTCATATGGTACTTTAAGCCTTATAATTAGCGTGATCATTGTGAAATGAATATTTTCAATGGGTTAGATATTCCTAGGGAATGGTCATAAGCTTAGTGGTCCGTGTAACCCCCCTTTCTCCTTTCTCAGTGATGAACTCTATAGTGTGTCATTATCCAGGTTAATAGTCATTTGGAGAAATATAACACTGGGTTAAATCCTCTATATGAGCCATTATATACTAGAATTCATAGATCCAATTAGACATGATATTATTAGGGATGTCCCATTTTCTAATGAAACCTTGGGGTAGTATGCGTTGATATACATAGTACCCATCAAGTTACAAAAATTATTATGAAAACTATGAGTTTGGTGGGAATCCTTAAATCTTTGAGCTATTACACTATATTCTCAGGTCATCTACAGAATAGAGTGACATGTAAATTAGAGAAAAACCAGTTTCTTCCTAATCCTCGAGATGATGTTCTTAGAGGGATCAGGTGTTTTGACATGCTGGTCATTTTATTTTCACTTTACACTAAATGAAATGGAACGCATAGGCATAAAATGTGAGGTGTTTCCCACACACGCATAAAGTAAATCCATTCAAGCTTATTTTAAAGAGTCTGGTTATCCTTATCTTTTTGGGTTAACTCTTGTTAAAAGAGAGACTGATACCTCTAGGACCCACACTCAATGGTTGATAAAGTATGTGTCGTGGGATGAGAACCCTTTACTAGTAAATGATAACCTGGACACTCTTAAGGTGGGGAGCATCATTTGAAATGTGTTTTGATATGATTTATTCTATATAGAAGGAACACAACCGAGAAGAAACATTTTGAAAAGGTCAATTCTTATTTGAATACCCTTGAGGCTGGTAATTTGGGAAAATGTCTGTGCTTGTGATCCAACACAATAATAGGATTCTTGGATGTTACACAACCTTTGAGAAAACTATTTGTCTTGATTGGTTTCTGGTGGTTGTACTTTACTGATCACATGATTCTTTGAGTGTAAGGGAGTTTTTATTTGTTAACATTGACACATTAATATGTGAGGTCAAGATATTCTAAGAGAAGTCAGCCTGAGAAGTTCAGCTTACCCTTTGGTAGGAGGTTTGTCACAGTTATTTTGAAACCATACCAAGAGCTTCATCTTGGATAGTATGGGAGTGTATTAGGACTTTGTGTAATTCTTAATACCCTCACGACGTACCCTTTACTTAATGAATATCATGTCCCCTATCTTGAAATGATTCAAGATACACTAATATAGAATCAGTTTTACACTGTGTTAAATTAAATGTTGTTGGGAATCATAAGTAGAATTCATTGGAGTTGTGTACCAAAAGTGTAGTTGTTATATAATATTGGTTAGTACTTAATGATACCTAGGTTCCAGAGTAGGAGAACCTTGGATAGACTCATATACACCATCTATTTATTATCATGACTACTATTGGGCTTAGTCGGTGCTCTTGATATAAGGAAATTTCATCTTTGTACCGATGTCTCTCATATAAACGATGGTGTCTGGTTTTCCTAAAATGAGGCCCTTTCACACAATTTGATAATTCTTAGTTTACCCAGACTCCATTTGGGATTGAATGAGGTATTTTAAGGGTGATAATTCTAGTTTGCTGGATTGGGTATGCACCCATGTTCGTTCTGAGGCATAACAGCTTAATAAAACAGCTAGGATAGAGATGTTACTGAAGGAAAATTACAAAATCTGGTGAACATGTTTAAATTAAATGAGATGAGCCCTAGAAAAAGACATCATGTTTTAGGGTTTGTTTCCTAACCTTTTAATATGGATTGTTTTGAGAGTAGTCATCGAGAAGTGGATAAAATTGTTTCCTTCTTGTTTTGAGGGATGTGGTCAGTAAGGAACCAGTTTTGGCATGTCATCATGGTAATGCAGGTGAAGTGAAAAGTTCTTCTAGGGGTTTTAATGAAAATAGAACTCGTCCTAGATAAATGAGGTTTATTGGGAGTCAAATGTTTGTTCAATCTAAGAATCATGTCATAGAAATCACTAGGACTCTATTAGCATGCTTAAATAGAAAATTTCAATGGTGTAATAATGTGACTCAAAATAGTATTTTAAGTGTTCAAAACCATTAGAGGTAAATTACATGTTCCTTAAAATTAATAGGATGATTATGTGTTCATGTCTTCAGTTTTATGGGCTTAGGTAAGTGCCATATCAATCATTTAGTTTTTAATTCGAGTGTGTGCTCATGTTTTAATGGTTTATATATAGTGTGTTAAAAGGGATGCTTCAAGGTGCTTTAGGTATTTGAAAATGAAACATGACCATTAGTGTTAAACATCATGACCCTAGTAGGTTGGGTGATGCTTCTGTGGTTTCCCAATAGCTTCTTAGGGATGGGAAGTTCTAAGGTGGGGAGATTTTAGCATCTTGTGTTTTTGGACTAGATAAAATTTTAAAGGTACTGAATTTCATTTAAGTGGAAGGGTCATTTTACAAACTGAGATTTAGAATTAAATTCCACGAGTTATAACAATTAAAGTGTTGTTTTTAGACTTTTCTAGAGGAATGATGGGTACCTCGGGTGTACTGTTGAGTTTATGGAACACCAGGTTCCAAAAACCCAAAATAAGGAAGAACTAGTAAGGGCACACAATTTGTTTGAAACTGTGAAACCCACCAGAGGAAAGTGTGTGACATATACAATAAGGATGAGGGTGTATTATAGTTTTTCCAAATCATGTGCACCATGCTATAGAACATGAACTAGTTGAAAGTCCCCTGAAAGTGGGTAGATGCATAGTTTGTGCATGATTTTAGAAATTGTGCACCTGAACCATGTGACCGCCCTCCTTATGTAGTGATAGAAGCATGGTTGGACCATGTTATGGCCAACCGTTTAGCCAAAACATGAACCTAATTAATAGGGATATAAATTACTATTTTTTCCTCCAACATTATTCCTTAATTCTACATTATTTTTTCCTATCACCCACACACAACACCACCCCCATGGGAGCTCCTCCTCTTCTACCCTTCCATAGAGAGATATCATTATTATGGCCTCTGATTCGAGAATTTTTTGGTTTATTGGATATCCCTTTGTAATTATATGACTCTTCCTTACTATTTAATTCATTTATCTTCTCTCTCACTTATCTATTTTGGTATGAAATAAGTCACCATATTTATAGGGAATTTTTACATTTCTTATATTTCCCTCAAACCATACCAAATACAACCATAATATTGGATGTGTAGGTGATCCATTGTATAATAAAGGTGGTATATAGCTTTTTCAATAAATTTTTGTTTCTTTATAAGTGTGTTTTTTCCTCATGATTATATTTCTAGGAAATTATTCTTAAATGTGAAATTAAACATGTATAATATAGCCCCCAATTTTAGTATCCAAACATATTTAATTTGACTTTTTTGTTGGTCATGAACCTCAAAATTAAAATCAATATAAAGGGTGTGTCCCTTGAATTCCTTAACTAACTATTTTTTCTAATAAAACCCCTATTGGAAGTGTGTCGTCTACTAAAACGAGAACGTATTGATTAAGTAAAGGTTGGCAGGTCTAAGACTCCACAGGTTATCCCTTAACCACCCAACCATCTTATAGCATCCCGTCTTTTTATAACATAACTTTTCATTCCATTACACGGAACTGAGGATCTTTAAGGTTTAGTGTCTTGGAAACAAGGAACATAAAACATGAAAAAAAACATTCTTCTTAAACACTTGAAAGGCTTCTCCTCATGTTCACCCTAGGCTCATTACTGCATCCCATAACCTGGGGACATACATCAAAAGGAAGGGTGAGCAGAAGGCCCAACAAGGGAAACAAGTGAAACATTTTACATATGAACTTGAGATACATCAATAAAGTCATGAAAAGAACTTTAAGGCATGAAAATGAAATCATGAGGCATATCATAATAAAAATAAAACTTTTTCATAACTTGAAGATGTGGCTACATCATTTAACATAGACAATCATGAACATATCACCAAGGTCCATCCCCAAGGTGTGATTTTAAAATTACCAAGGTTATTCACCAAGGTATCGTGAAAATTGTAATCTCTAGTGGTTACATCATTACCCAATGCATTGGAGCGCTATCAGGGCGCACCCTTAAATTTTCCTTTATTATCATGTGAGCCACATATATAATCATCAAAAATTTCATAAATAACCGACATAGCATAAAATAAATGGGTTTCATTTCATAATCATAACGTTTTAAAAACTGCTTTAAAGACATGATCTTTACGTCACTTTAAACCCACGGAAAGGGAAAGCAGGTCTCATGTATGTAAATCCCAGAATTTAAAATGGAACATTTTGATATATATGTGAATACCCTTGTATAAATAAGAGCTTTGAGTATTCACTTTATAACATAAAATAATTTTTGAGAAAAGAGAGAGGCATTTTGAGGGGAAAATTCTGCAGCATAACGGCTAAGTTTCGGGGTTTTAGGAAACATTGAAATGAGAGGGGACATGGGTCACCCTCTCATAAATGATCCATAAAACAGTAGGGTGAAAGAATAAGAAGGACATATGGACATGGTAATGAAATTTTAGGGACATACCATTTGAAATGAAAAACATGGAAGGAAAGAAAAAAAAATTAGATTTCTCTTATGAAAATTCGGCAGCCTTACGGCGTCACTTAACTTCAAAAGAAAATGATTTGACAAGATCAAATAGGGTCCCTCATCATATGATCATAATAGATCAGTATGATAGATATAGAGATAATTCCCCAACATAACAAAAAGGAACTTGAAATAATTGACATGAAATTAGAACTTCAAAACGAGAAGGGTGAAGAACCACATAAAAATTCGGCAGCCTAACGGCGCCACTTAAAACATCAAAATACTGAATTGAAGAGATCAAATGGGGTCTCTAATCATATGAACATAAGAGTCCAGTATGATATATATAGAGATCATACCCCAATATAACAAAAAGGAACTTGAAATAATTGACATGAAAGTAGAACTTCAAAACGAGAAGGATGAAGAACCACCAAAAAATTTGGCAGCCTAACGGCGCCACTTAAAACATCAAAATACTGAATTGAAGAGATCAAATGGGGTCTCTCATAATATGAACATAAGAGTCCAGTATGATATATATAGAGATCATACCCCAATATAACAAAAAGGAACTTGAAAGACTTGAATGAAAATAGAACTTGAAAACGAGGAAGGTGAAAGAATCCCTTAAAAATTTGGCAGCCTAACGGCGCCACTTAAACATTCTTAAAACGAATTGATGAGAGCAAGGGGGGGTCTCTCATCATATGAACATGAAATAGGAAGTAGGATGAATATAAAAGAACATCCTCAAACATAAGAACATGGAGTATAAAAGAAATGACATAAAAGAGATTACTTGAAAAGAAAGAGAGGGGTCGGATCCCTTACCTTAAAATGTAACTCTTAAACCTCAAAGGTTGGGACCTTGAGGGCTTGGGGGAACCTTGGGAGGACTCCTTTGGAGGTAATGAGACCATAAATTCGTTGGGAATGAGTGGGGAGTCGAATGGATGAGAGGAGGGCTTGGTATTTATAGGGAAAGTGAGGGGACAAGGCATTAATGGCCAAGGGACACCTCACATGTGCTTTTCTCAAACCCATGTGCTCTCCCTTGTCATTTATCATGGAGTTAGGCCACATGGGGCCCCCAAAACAATAATTCATCACCCTTGGCCGGAAAACCCTCAAAAGATCTCATGACATCATCATGACACCGTTATGATGTCATTAAACATATCGAAACCCTAAAACTGTATTTTTACTATTCACTGAAAATTCAACATTCTCAGAAAAATCCCAAAATTTCACATTAACCAAATATCAATGCTCTGATTTCAAAAATGAAATCCATTTTATAAAAATAATTTTCTAAATATTTTTAATTTAATTTTTAAATAAAAACACTATTCATCAAAAATTCATTTTTTCAGTAAAAACCCCAAAAATTACCATAACATAATATCGATGCTCTGAGTTCAAAAATAAAGTCATTTTTATAAAAATAATTTTCTAATTATTTTTAATTAAATTTTTAATTAAAAAACACTATTCACCCGAAAAAACTAATACTTGAATAATAATTAATGAAACCGTTATTTAACTATTTTATTGAATCACATTACTTAATCAAGGTGCCTAGAATATTTTAAAACTTTCTTTAAGTGAGATTACTAATCCATTTGGTCATATTACTAATCCTAATCATAAAATCACTATTCATAATTTACTATTCATCAAAAATCAAGTTGATCTTATTAGACTCTAAATTTAGTACTGAACATAATTGCAGAAGACCATTTTTTGAAAATCATTACACATTTTTAATTATTTAGGGTTTACATAAACATATTTAAAATATCCTTTTTCTAAAATTCATCAAAAATATGCATACTATATTTATCCGGTCATTTCAAAATTCATAAACTTCATCATAAGAAGAAATCCCAATTTTTATTTAAAACAAGGATTACACAAGGTAGTTACGGTCTCGTTACATAACCCCTTATAATACCAGCATATGACCTAAGAGTAAGGTGTGCTAGGGTGATAGAAGCTTGGGGCGGCTCAGTCAACATGCCCGAGTAGTAATTTCTATCAGTTTGAACTTCTCACGAAGGCGATTCCGTTCCAGCTTCACATGATGAAGTTCGGCTTGGATTTGATCCAGAGCAAATCCTAGTGGTGATACCTCCTTCCCAAGCTCTGTTAGATGGGCTTCGATCGGTCCAAGACTACTAGGTGAGGCCATCGAATCATCTTTCTATAATAATTAACCAAGATTACTTATATCAAAACATTTTGTTCACAGCGGTCATATTGACCGATGGTTATATAATAGTCAAAACCCACTGATCTCATTTTAATTATAATCATGTTTATCAAATAAAACGTTTTTGTTGAGTATAACAATAACACATAAAATTGGGAAAGAAAATTTATTTAAAAAATTTCGGGTCGTTACAATCTTCCCCCCTTAAGAAATTGCGTCCTCGCAATTTTAAAATTGGGTTTTGAAATTTCATTGAAAGTCCCACATCGGAAAAGGAGTCAGTAAAACTATTACTTTAAAATAAAGAAAGGGAAGTACAAAGGTCACCCGAGTTAACCCACACTAGGGTTCCATGTAGGAAAACATGGACATGGAGGAGAAATCAAAGGGTCAAGTTCTGAGGGAGAGTGATAGAGAACATGATTAGGAGAATGTTAACCATGAGAAAATCCCAAACTTATGATGTGTGTAAACGGTCTTTGATTACCTAGTAGGAAACGTAAACCAACAACATTTTTGTTTTACGTTTCTTTTCATAAATTTTAGGATTTAATTTACTACATAGAACAAAAACATAAGAAAATATACCTACCTTCAAGTAGAGTTTCATCCTTTAACAAGTCCCTACCAACACTAATCTTTTCTCCAAATGATGAGAATTCAAAAACACTTGGTCTCATAAAAGCAAAAGAATCATCTTCTATAGAATCACATAATCTACAAAAGATTAACTATCTATTTCTTCTATCTTTAAACATTATCCCAAAAACAGAAAGGTTAAGGTAAAACAACTCTTCAAAAAGAAAGAATCCTATAGGAATGGAAACTACTTTTAAATCATCAAAGTTCCATGGTACTACCCAAATTTCATCATAGACCATTCCCTAAATAATGGTCCTTAAAATTCCTCAAAACAAACCAAACTAAGATTGAAACCCAAATACAATAAGGATTTGATAACATAGTCTTCCAAAACAACTTCATTGTTCATCTCCAGACAACATCAACCACTCCTAACATCTTATAAAAAAAGTAGCTAACCTAAACATATTTTACCCAAGATAGGTTAGTCATTCCCATAAGTAACCTAAATTACTATAAGTTCACCTTAAATTCATCGATTCTTCAAAATATAAGTCAACCTTACTCCTCAATGAAAATACCGTAGTAATCTATTTACCTCGATCAAATATGGTTCCCAAAATAATGAACGTCTTTCAAAATAATAATCATATTTTAATCCCCTAATCATCCCTGACATATTAATACGAAAATCGTCGCATTTCCTATCACATTAGTTGTCGGAACATGTTCTTCCATTTCCCACCATTAAATAAGAAGAGAAAGCATAATTAGGGGCTTAAGTACTTAGCTAATAATAATGAAAAGAAACTGAAATCATATAAGGATAACTTGTATATGAAAGGTATACCCTAAATTGTGATCTCCTAGGTTCCCATCTAGGTTATGAGTGATCATATATTCTTATGTGAACCTTTATTTTATTTTATCTTTTTTCCTTTAACAATGGTTCATACCAAGATTATGAATTAACCAAAGCATATCCCCCGGGAGTGTCGTAACCAAGAGTGCAGCAAGGCCTGTTGTCGTGTACCAGTTCTCGTTCGAGTCTAGCTCAAAGCGGTGTTTTCGGGTTTTACCCCTATGTACATCTGTGCCAGAGCCACCTCTACCTGCTCGTATCCAGACAGGGATGTATTTGCTTGGCAACCCCTTACTCAATACTCACCAAAATACCAGGAAGATTTCCAATATTAAACTTTTCTATAGGGTTCCTCCTAGAGTTTTCATATCCTAATTTCCACAAATAACTAAACCATCCTTTGATACCAACTATAGAATCCCGTCTTTTTATAACATAACTTTTCATTCCATTACACGGAACTGAGGATCTTTAAGGTTTAGTGTCTTGGAAACAAGGAACATAAAACATGAAAAAAAAACATTCTTCTTAAACACTTGAAAGGCTTCTCCTCATGTTCACCCTAGGCTCATTACTGCATCCCATAACCTGGGGACATACATCAAAAGGAAGGGTGAGCAGAAGGCCCAGCAAGGGAAACAAGTGAAACATTTTACATATGAACTTGAGATACATCAATAAAGTCATGAAAAGAACTTTAAGGCATGAAAATGAAATAATGAGGCATATCATAATAAAAAAAAACTTTTTCATAACTTGAAGATGTGGCTACATCATTTAACATAGACAATCATGAACATATCACCAAGGTCCATCCCCAAGGTGTGATTTTAAAATTACCAAGGTTATTCACCAAGGTATCGTGAAAATTGTAATCTCTAGTGGTTACATCATTACCCAATGCATTGGAGCGCTATCGGGGCGCACCCTTAAATTTTCCTTTATTATCATGTGATCCACATATATCATCATAAAACATTTCATAAATAACCCACATAGCATAAAATAAATGGGTTTCATTTCATAATCATAACGTTTTAAAAACTGCTTTAAAGACATGATCTTTACGTCACTTTAAACCCACGGAAAGGGAAAGAGGGTCTCATGTATGTAAATCCCAGAATTTAAAATGGAACATTTTGATATATATGTGAATACCCTTGTATAAATAGGAGCTTTGAGTATTCACTTTATAACATAAAATAATTTTTGAGAAAAGAGAGAGGCATTTTGAGGGGAAAATTCTGCAGCATAACTGCTAAGTTTCAGGGTTTTAGGAAACATTGAAATGGGAGGGGACATGGGTGACCCTCTCATAAATGATCCATAAAACATTAGGGTGAAATAATAAGAAGGACATATGGAAATGGTAATGAAATTTTAGGGACATACCATTTGAAATGAAAAACATGGAAGGAAAGAAAAAAAAAATTAGATTTCTCTTATGAAAATTCGGCAGCCTTACGGCGTCACTTAACTTCAAAAGAAAATGATTTGACAAGATCAAATAGGGTCCCTCATCATATGATCATAAGAGATCAGTATGATATATATAGAGATAATTCCACAACATAACAAAAAGGAACTTGAAATAATTGACATGAAATTAGAACTTCAAAACGAGAAGGGTGAAGAACCACTTAAAAATTCGGCAGCCTAACGGCGCCACTTAAAACATCAAAATACTGAATTGAAGAGATCAAATGGGGTCTCTAATCATATGAACGTAAGAGTCCAGTATGATATATATAGATATCATACCCCAATAAAACAAAAAGGAACTTGAAATAATTGACATGAAAGTAGAACTTCAAAACGAGAAGGATGAAGAACCACTTAAAAATTCGGCAGCCTAACGACGCCACTTAAAACATCAAAATACTGAATTGAAGAGATCAAATGGGGTCTCTCATCATATGAACATAAGAGTACAGTATGATATATATAGAGATCATACCTCAATATAACAAAAAGTAACTTTAAAGACTTGAATGAAAATAGAACTTGAAAACGAGGAAGGTGAAAGAATCCCTTAAAAATTCGGCAGCCTAACGGCGCCACTTAAACATTCTTAAAACGAATTGATGAGAGCAAGGGGGGGTCTCTCATCATATGAACATGAAATAGGTAGTAGGATGAATATAAAATAACATCCTCCAACATAAGAACATGGAGTATAAAAGAAATGACATAAAAGAGATTACTTGAAAAGAAAGAGAGGGGTCGGATCCCTTACCTTAAAATGTAACTCTTAAACCTCAAAGGTTGGGACCTTGAGGGCTTGGGGGAACCTTGGGAGGACTCCTTGGGTGGTAATGAGACCATAAATTCGTTGGGAATGAGTGGGGAGTCGAATGGATGAGAGGAGGGCTTGGTATTTATAGGGAAAGTGAGGGGACAAGGCATTAATGGCCAAGGGACACCTCACATGTGCTTTTCTCAAACCCATGTGCTCTCCCTTGTCATTTATCATGGAGTTAGGCCACATGGGGCCCCCAAAACAATAATTCATCACCCTTGGACGGCCAACCCTCAAAAGAGCTCATGACATCATCATGACACCGTTATGTTGTCATTAAACATACCGAAACCCTAAAACTGTATTTTTACTATTCACTGAAAATTCAACTTTCTCAGAAAAATCCCAAAATTTCACATTAACCAAATATCAATGCTCTGATTTCAAAAATGAAATCCATTTTATAAAAATAATTTTCTAAATATTTTTAATTTAATTTTTAAATAAAAACACTATTCATCAAAAATTCATTTTTTCTGTAAAAACCCCAAAAATTACCATAACATAATATCGATGCTCTGAGTTCAAAAATAAAGTCATTTTTATAAAAATAATTTTCTAATTATTTTTAATTAAATTTTTAATTAAAAAACACTATTCACCCGAAAAAACTAATACTTGAATAATAATTAATGAAACCGTTATTTAACTATTTTATTGAATCACATTACTTAATCAAGGTGCCTAGATTATTTTAAAACTTTCTTTAAGTGAGATTACTAATCCATTTGGTCATATTACTAATCCTAATCATAAAATCACTATTCATAATTTACTATTCATCAAAAATCATGTTGATCTTATTAGACTCTAAATTTAGTACTGAACATAATTGCAGAAGACCATTTTTTGAAAATCATTACACATTTTTAATTATTTAGGGTTTACATAAACATATTTAAAATATCCTTTTTCTAAAATTCATCAAAAATATGCATACTATATTTATCCGGTCATTTCAAAATTCAAAAACTTCATCATAAGAAGAAATCCCAATTTTTATTTAAAACAAGGATTACACAAGGTAGTTACGGTCTCGTTACATAACCCGTTATAATACCAGCATAGGACCTAAGAGTAAGGTGTGCTAGGGTGATAGAAGCTTGGGGCGGCTCAGTCAACATGCCCGAGTAGTAATTTCTATCAGTTTGAACTTCTCACGAAGGCGATTCCGTTCCAGCTTCACATGATGAAGTTCGGATTGGATTTGATCCAGAGCAAAGCCCAGTGGTGCTACCTCCTTCCCAAGCTCTGTTAGATGGGCTTAGATCGGTCCAAGACTACTAGGTGAGGCCATCAAATCTTCTTTCTATAATAATTAACCAAGATTACTTATATCAAAACATTTTGTTCACAACGGTCATATTGACTGATGGTTATATAATAGTCAAAACCCACTGATCTCATTTTAATTATAATCATGTTTATCAAATAAAACGTTTTTGTTGAGTATAACAATAACACATAAAATAGGGAAACAAAATTTATTTAAAAAATTTTGGGTCGTTACAATCTTCCCCCCTTAAGAAATTGCGTCCTCGCAATTTTAAAATTGGGTTTTGAAATTTCATTGAAAGTCCCACATCGGAAAAGGAGTCAGTAAAACTATTACTTTAAAATAAAGAAAGGGAAGTACAAAGGTCACCCGAGTTAACCCACACTAGGGTTCCATGTAGGAAAACATGGACATGGAGGAGAAAACAAAGGGTCGAGTTCTGAGGGAGAGTGATAGAGAACATGATTAGGAGAAAGTTAACCATGAGAAAATCCCAAACTTATGATGTGTGTAAACGGTATTTGATTACCTAGTAGGAAACGTAAACCAACAACATTTTTGTTTTACGTTTCTTTTCATAATTTTGAGGATTTCATTTACTACATAGAACAAAAACATAAGAAAATATACCTACCTTCAAGTAGAGTTTCATCCTTTAACAAGTCCCTACCAACACTAATCTTTTCTCCAAATGATGAGAATTCAAAAACACTTGGTCTCATAAAAGCACAAGAATCATCTTCTATAGAATCACATAATCTACAAAAGATTAACTATCTATTTCTTCTATCTTTAAACATTATCCCAAAAACAGAAAGGTTAAGGTAAAACAACTCTTCAAAAAGAAAGAATCCCATAGGAATGGAAACTACTTTTAAATCATCAAAGTTCCATGGTACTACCCAAATTTCATCATAGACCATTCCCTAAATAACGGTCCTTAAAATTCCTCAAAACAAACCAAACTAAGATTGAAACCCAAATACAATAAGGATTTGATAACGTAGTCTTCCAAAACAACTTCATTGTTCATCTCCAGACAACATCAACCACTCCTAACATCTTATAAAAAAAGTAGCTAACCTAAACATATTTTACCCAAGATAGGTTAGTCATTCCCATAAGTAACCTAAATTACTATAAGTTCACCTTAAATTCATCGATTCTTCAAAATATAAGTCAACCTTACTCCTCAATGAAAATACCGTAGTAATCTATTTACCTCGATCAAATATGGTTCCCAAAATAATGAACTTCTTTCAAAATAATAATCATATTTTAATCCCCTAATCATCCCTGTCATATTAATACGAAAATCGTCGCATTTCCTATCACATTAGTTGTCGGAACATGTTCTTCCATTTCCCACCATTAACTAAGAAGAGAAAGCATAATTAGGGGCTTAAGTACTTAGCTAATAATCATGAAAAGGAACTGAAATCATATAAGGATAACTTGTATATGAAAGGTATACCCTAACTTGTGATCTCCTAGGTTCCCATCTAGGTTATGAGTGATCATATATTCTTATGTGAACCTTCATTTTATTTTATCTTTGTTCCTTTAACAATGGTTCATACCAAGCTTATGAATTAACCAAAGCATATCCCCCGGGAGTGTCGTAACCAAGAGTGAAGAAAGGCCCGTTGTCGTGTACCAGTTCCCGTTCGAGTCTAGCTCAAAGCGGTGTTTTTGGGTTTTACCCCTATGTACATCTGTGCTAGAGCCACCTCTACCTGCTCGTATCCAGACAGGGATGTATTTGCTTGGCAACCCCTTACTCAATACTCACGAAAATACCAGGAAGATTTCCTATATTAAACTTTTCTATAGGGTTCCTCCTAGAGTTTTCATATCCTAATTTCCACAAATAACTAAACCATCCTTTGATACCAACTATAGCATCCCGTATTTTTATAACATAACTTTTCATTCCATTACACGGAACTGAGGATCTTTAAGGTTTAGTGTCTTGGAAACAAGGAACATAAAACAAGAAAAAAAAACATTCTTCTTGAACACTTGAAAGGCTTCTCCTCATGTTCACCCTAGGCTCATTACTGCATCCCATAACCTGGGGACATACATCAAAAGGAAGGGTGAGCAGAAGGCCCAGCAAGGGAAACAAGTGAAACATTTTACATATGAACTTGAGATACATCAATAAAGTCATGAAAAGAACTTTAAGGCATGAAAATGAAATCATGAGGCATATCATAATAAAAAAAACTTTTTCATAACTTGAAGATGTTGCTACATAATTTAACATAGACAATCATGAACATATCACCAAGGTCCATCCCCAAGGTGTGATTTTAAAATTACCAAGGTTATTCACCAAGGTATCGTGAAAATTGTAATCTCTAGTGGTTACATCATTACCCAATGCATTGGAGCGCTATCAGGGCACACCCTTAAATTTGCCTTTATTATCATGTGAGCCACATATATCATCATCAAACATTTCATAAATAACCCACATAGCATAAAATAAATGGGTTTCATTTCATAATCATAACGTTTTAAAAACTGCTTTAAAGACATGATCTTTACGTCACTTTAAACCCACGGAAAGGGAAAGCAGGTCTCATGTATGTAAATCCCAGAATTTAAAATGGAACATTTTGATATATATGTGAATACCCTTGTAGAAATAAGAGCTTTGAGTATTCACTTTATAACATAAAATAATTTTTGAGAAAAGAGAGAGGCATTTTGAGGGGAAAATTCTGCAGCATAACGGCTAAGTTTCGGGGTTTTAGGAAACATTGAAATGAGAGGGGACATGGGTCACCCTCTCATAAATGATCCATAAAACAGTAGGGTGAAAGAATAAGAAGGACATATGGACATGGTAATGAAATTTTAGGGACATACTATTTGAAATGAAAAACATGGAAGGAAAGAAAAAAAAATTAGATTTCTCTTATGAAAATTCGGCAGCCTTACGGCATCACTTAACTTCAAAAGAAAATGATTTGACAAGATCAAATAGGGTCCCTCATCATATGATCATAAGAGATCAGTATGATAGATATAGAGATAATTACCCAACATAACAAAAAGGAACTTGAAAGAATTGACATGAAATTAGAACTTCAAAACGAGAAGGGTGAAGAACCACTTAAAAATTCGGCAGCCTAACGGCGCCACATAAAACATCAAAATACTGAATTGAAGAGATCAGATGGGGTCTCTAATCATATGAACATAAGATTCCAGTATGATATATATAGAGATCATACCCCAATATAACAAAAAGGAACTTGAAATAATTGACATGAAAGTAGAACTTCAAAACGAGAAGGATGAAGAACCACTTAAAAATTCGGCAGCCTAACGGCGCCACTTAAAACATCAAAATACTGAATTGAAGAGATCAAATCGGGTCTCTCATCATATGAACATAAGAGTCCAGTATGATATATATATAGATCATACCCCAATATAACAAAAAGGAACTTGAAAGACTTGAATGAAAATAGAACTTGAAAATGAGGAAGGTGAAAGAATCCCTTAAAAATTCGGCAGCCTAACGGCGCCACTTAAACATTCTTAAAACTAATTGATGAGAGCAAGGGGGGGGTCTCTCATCATATGAACATGAAATAGGCAGTAGGATTAATATAAAAGAACATCCTCCAACATAATAACATGGAGTATAAAAGAAATGACATAAAAGAGATTACTTGAAAAGAAAGAGAGGGTCAGATCCCTTACCTTAAAATGTAACTCTTAAACCTCAAAGGTTGGGACCTTGAGGGCTTGGGGGAACCTTGGGAGGACTCCTTGGGAGGTAATGAGACCATAAATTCGTTGGGAATGAGTGGGGAGTCTAATGGATGAGAGGAGGGCTTGGTATTTATAGGGAAAGTGAGGGGACAAGGCATTAAGGGCCAAGGGACACCTCACATGTGCTTTTCTCAAACCCATGTGCTCTCCCTTGTCATTTATCATGGAGTTAGGCCACATGGGGCCCCCAAAACAATAATTCATCACCCTTGGCCAGCCAACCCTCAAAAGATCTCATGACATCATCATGACACCGTTATGATGTCATTAAACATACCGAAACTCTAAAACTGTATTTTTACTATTCACTGAAAATTCAACTTTCTTAGAAAAATCCCAAAATTTCACATTAACCAAATATCAATGCTCTGATTTCAAAAATGAAATCCATTTTATAAAAATAATTTTCTAAATATTTTTAATTTAATTTTTAAATAAAAACACTATTCATCAAAAATTCATTTTTTCAGAAAAAACCCCAAAAATTACCATAACATAATATCGATGCTCTGAGTTCAAAAATAAAGTCATTTTTATAAAAATAATTTTCTAATTATTTTTAATTAAATTTTTAATTAAAAAAGACTATTCATCCGAAAAAACTAATACTTGAATAATAATTAATGAAACCGTTATTTAACTATTTTATTGAATCACATTACTTAATCAAGGTGCCTAGATTATTTTAAAACTTTCTTTATGTGAGATTACTAATCCATTTGGTCATATTACTAATCCTAATCATAAAATCACTATTCATAATTTACTATTCATCAAAAATCAAGTTGATCTTATTAGACTCTAAATTTAGTACTGAACATAATTGTAGAAGACCATTTTTTGAAAATCATTACACATTTTTAATTATTTAGGGTTTACATAAACATATTTAAAATATCCTTTTTCTAAAATTCATCAAAAATATGCATACTATATTTATCCGGTCATTTCAAAATTCATAAACTTCATCATAAGAAGAAATCCCAATTTTTATTTAAAACGAGGATTACACAAGGTAGTTACGGTCTCGTTACATAACCCCTTATAATACCAGCATAGGACCTAAGAGTAAGGTGTGCTAGGGTGATAGAAGCTTGGGGCGGCTCAGTCAACATGCCCGAGTAGTAATTTCTATCAGTTTGAACTTCTCAAGAAGGCGATTCCATTCCAGCTTCACATGATGAAGTTCGGCTTGGATTTGATCCAGAGCAAAGCCCAGTAGTGCTACCTCCTTCCCAAGCTCTGTTAGATGGGCTTCGATCGGTCCAAGACTACTAGGTGAGGCCATCGAATCTTCTTTCTATAATAATTAACCAAGATTACTTATATCAAAACATTTTGTTCACAGCGGTCATATTGATCGATGGTTATATAATAGTCAAAACCCACTGATCTCATTTTAATTATAATCATGTTTATCAAATAAAACGTTTTTGTTGAGTATAACAATAACACATAAAATTGGGAAACAAAATTTATTTAAAAAATTTCGGGTCGTTACACATCTCCTAGGTTATAATGGAAAAATTATTAAGATGTATTCCTAATGATTTTATATAGAATGCATGTTATCACGGAATATCTATTATGAATTCTTGTATGGTGTTATCTTCCATGGTCGTACCACCTGGCCTTAGTGCATTTAATAAATTCTATACGTCCTTAATAAGGGAAAAGTCTTCTTAAAAAATTAAATTTTGTGTTTATGGGTAGGGACCTCTTTTAGTGTTTTGTAAAGAGTTATGGAATTACTAGAACATAGCATTTTTTATCCTTAATAATTGTTATAATTAAAATGGTAAATGGGTGTTACCCTCATTGAATCCACTTTTTGGTAAAATAGAATAGGTCTACACATGGGATCTTTAATAATTTGAATTTAAAGTGAATCAATGTATTTATTATGCCTTGAGTGAGACTTATATTCCTTTTTATAGAATTCCAATGATGGTATCATAGGATTTTGATACTATATACATTGGAAGAGATATATGAAATATCTTGGATGGTCTCACCATGTGGTTACTTACCTTCATAAGAGTTATTCCTGTTCTTAGGCGAGAACCGGTGAAAGGGATCGGTTGAAATATGGTTACACAATGCCATACGTGACACTCGAACCCCTTTGTGAGAAACAAGGGATTATATCAAAGGGATATGTTTTACTTTATGTTGTGAGTGATACTTGGGATTATATTTGTTGATCAACATTGATGGAATCTTTCAGCACTAAATAATTGTTACACTCCTGGTGCAATACATTAGTTCATTTATAAGTTTCATCTTGTATGGGACTAGGATACATTTTAATTGAATTCAAGAGATAGACATATTAGATTCTGATGATGAATTAAATATTAAAGACTAAATAATGCTTAGCTATTATTTAGGGATGCATCTGCCATGCCAAAACCAAATTCATAGGACCAATACTTTTATTACTATTTATCTCATGATGTCCCATATAATATTTTTGTAGGTTCACCCTAGTAAGAGAAATTTTGTCTTAGGATGAAATAGGAATGGTCATCTAGGTGTCCCCTAAGGACCTGATCCATCTTGTTTACTATTAATTATTTATTTCTTTTTTTCATACATTCACATTTCTCAACTTTATATTCATGAAATGGACTATGTTTAGACACTATTGGTTCTATCCTACTAAGTATATCTCACAACCTTCTTAGGACGCCATTGCACTGGGGTACCCGATTAGACCTCATTGGTTACAGGACCATAATAACAGGATGATTATGTGTGTTTTCATGCATATACATAAGAGTTGGGTACATAGGACTGAGTAGGAGCTTAGGATGCTCATGGAGTTATCTTTCTAGTATTTTTGTTCTTTTATTTATTTTGTTATATTTTCTTTTTGTATTTATGGACGTATGTTTCCTACTTTATTTGGTATCATCACACAGATATTCATGCATTGTTGTATTTGGCATTGTCAAGGTTTATCCAGTTATTATATTTTCCTCCCCTACTTTGTTTTTACTTATACAAATTAAATTGTTGTTTTTTGTTTGTTTATTTCTTGTACCACTGTGATACACTATTAATGTGGGAATATTATTCCCACTACACCATTATCATACCCTCACCTATAATCTACAACCTCTGGAATATAGGGAGGCGCTCTTAAGGTCATGTGGTGACCGATCTGATTACTGGTTTCATAGTATGTTGTGTCGAAACGTTACATGATGTCAAGAAAATAATGATTAGTTTGTATAATCATGTTATTAAAATTAATAAATTAAATTGGATAGTATTCATAACCTTTAAATTGATTAGTTATTTGATGAAAAATTGATTTATGATGCACTTTATTTCTTTTTTGGGTTTATGGAATATATTGGGTAGTTTGTGGTTTTATTCATGGAATAAGGATATTGTGAATTTTTAGAATCATTAATGTTTACATTAAGATTTTATGGTGATTTATGTTATTTTTGGGAAGTGATTAATATGTTTTAGAAGAATATATGATCATGGTATTCACATGTTTTTTCTATGACATTATGATCTTCCTTATGTTGTTTAGGCATAAATATTAAACATGATATTGCAAAAAAATGTGGTAAATTATTTTGGATTTGAGGGTTTTGAATTTAGTTTGACATATTTTGGACGAGTATTATAGTTAACTACTTATGGAATGGTTTAAGTTAAACATTTGGTGTTATTGTTATGTTTTTTTAGATTAATGCATTTTATTTATCTAGATTAGATAACTTGTGCTAACAATTTGGGTTTGGTAAATATTTAGATACAAATGTAATGAATTTTCATTATTTTATGGTTCTTATGATATTTTAAAATTTAATTTTTGTTCTTTGAGAATAAAAATTCATCTTGAATATTCATTTATTGAAATAAGAGATTAATTATAAATTGATCGAAGCATAACAATTAGATAAAATTGTGCTTCTAAAATGGAAAGAAATAAAGTAACCATATTTTCTCGTATTCTCTATCTTGATAATAAATTAATACCTCAACCTTAGGAAAAAGATCTTGAAATAAAAATATTATCCTTTTACCTGTAGTTATGATTAATTGATGGTATTTTCTCCCATCACGGATTTCAGATTATTTGTTCATTAACTTTACCACGACCATGTTCTATATCACTCATTATTAGTTCTTGGACATTATTTTTCTCCTCCTTGCCTATATTTTAAATTCCCTCAAATTTCATCTATATTTTGGGACCAAGTTATGTTTCATTTAAAATAACCATAATGTTTCCTACTTCCCATTTTAAAGGAATATTTATTATCTCGTTGTATGATATGGGTTTCAGCATTGGTATTTTCAAATATTGAACCTTTGATGACTGAAATAAAATTATGAGGATGTGATTTGTATACAGGGTAACATGAAAACCCAATATTTTAGACTATTATTTTTTCTTTCAATAATTGTAAGATTCTAATAGTTTTCTTAACACCGAGCACTAAGGTTAAATAAACCATGATATACTATTGAATTATGGATATTTTAATATGAATATTATAGCTTCGATGTTAAATTGCTGGAATGAATATGAGTAACCTCATTTTGAAATATATTTATAATGTCCCTAATCAATAATAATATATTGATTTTTGTTTGTTAAATAAGAAATCAATTTTTATTGAAGTCATTTTATGATTTAAAAATATGTTTGTTTAAAAATGGATTTTATTGTATTTTTTACATAATAATTATAATTAAATTATACCATTTTGAGAAATTTTATTTTAGTAAAATAATATGATTTTTTAAATGATCTTTTCAATATTTTATTAGGATATTTTTTTTGGAATATTTTTGAAAATATTTATTTTTATATTAATAGTGGAAAATATTTATTATTATTAAAGTATAATTTTTTCATTAAATCAAGTAATTTAAAATCCCCATTATGTTTTTTATTTTATACTAAATTAACACAAGTCCAATTTAATTTTAAATAATATAATTAATTAAATTGGAATCAATATTATACTTTCTTTTGGTATAAGTTCATTTTAAGCTTAAAATCAAATTTGTCTAAAAACCTTTTTCATTGAATTTTACAAATTTATATTAAAATTTAGTTATTTAAATTAATGAAATAAAATCCTAAAAAATTGATTCTAAATATAGAATCACTATGTTACATCCCCGACCTAGAAGACACTAAACTGGTTCCCCGAGTCGAGCCACCATATGACCTCAAGCACAACTCCTCATACGCCATAGGTTGCTAACAAGCCACAAGGGTCTAAAAGTCACATAGGTAGACTATAACCAATTTACCAGATTAATCCAAAATATAAAATAAATAGAATAGTGGAAACAATATACAATAAACAATGAATAATAATAAATAACCATCTCCAAAAATAGGGTACAAAGCACAAACAAAAGTCAATATGTCATGTCATGATGGAATTCCAAGTGGAAAAAACCCAAAAATAAGACAAACAGAGGAATCCCAAAAATGGTCCTGAATCTATGTCTGGATCCTCATCTATTCATCTCCCATGCCCAACTCAACTCCTTAGAACTAGGTCATTCCCCATATCTGAACCTATAACAATAGAGTCTTCTCAAGTACCCAATGACAACTCGAGTAGGGTGTGAGTATAACTCAGTAGGCCACCACCAATGGTGTCTACAAAATATCAAGTCTAGGATATAGTTCAAGAAAATATGAGGTAAATGGAAATATAAACAAAAGGAAAACTTAGGTTCCACTATATAACCAAGTACAATTACATCATTTCTATCTTTATTACCATTTTCATCATTCATACCATCTTCATTACACAATTAATTTTTATCATGCATTCCATGGGTTCGGAACTTACGTCTTCTACCCATGGGTCTAAGGAAATATATCACCATACATAAATGAATAAATCAAGTCCCCATGTCACTAGGGATAACATATCACCACATCACAATGTCTTCACCTTGAATCCTTAGTCTGGGTGGAATGCAACCATTAGGGGAATAGATCCTTCACCCCTTCCCTAACCCAAGCATTTTGAAGTGCAGTTTAGACCCTTAGTCTAATTCAACCCATGGGCGTAGAGACTCATGTAAATACATCACTCTACCAAGATATGTTCACATGATTATTTTTATATTCACCACACATATATCATACCCTAACTAAATAACTAATGTCAATAGAAATAACAATACCTAACAATCAATATGTGAATTAACATTATTCCATAACCCATTAACATATTTACCATTTACATTATATATCCATTTATCCCAATTCTCATTTTTTGTGTATAAACACATTAAGTATATTCAACATTCCCATACATTGTATAATTTTCACCAATTACCATACATTATCTCATTTAATCTATTTATCATTTCACAAGAATTTTTCTACATATGATTTTTAAGTACAATTTTCATATTATATAGCACCACCACTATATTACATTCAACCATTTAGGTATACCCCATAATTCTGTTGTACTAACCCATTCAACATATTCATTAATTCCCTTATTAAATAGAATTTAACATATTACCCATTTTCTCATTCCACTACCATTTACAAGTTTACCATTTCACATGAACTAATCATCTTGGGCATTTATAACAAAATTTGTTAAGCATTTGACATAATCTCATTCGACCCATTTTTCATATTTTCTGTCATACCAAACAGCCCCTTGTTCCATTATCACCCTATAAACAACTATCATTATTACATTTTCAAATTAATCAACCAATAAAACATATTCTTTATCGGATCCACATTATCACTCGATAACCCTTCACTTAACCCTTCCATTCTCTTTGTTTGGGAATGACGTCGCACCATATAGGTGGCCCTAAAATGGTCAAGTCATCATCCATGCATCTCATGGGGACCATGAAGGGTTGAGTTTCTCATTTATACATCCGTTTTTCTGGATCTAACTAAAGGTACACAGAACACAATATGAAGTCCATAAGAACACAATTTCATATGTAAATATCCATGGAAAAACCTGTATAATATAACTTGTAGACCACTAACCTCAAATATGAAAATTAACACACTCTTAATTGTGGGATTAGATCCATATTCAAGCACCCCTTGAATCCCCAACCTAGATTACACAAGAAAAAGAAGGTTTAAGGGCTTCAGAATAATATGGGAGAAACTACAAACCCTAATTTATAAATGAGAAGCAAGAGGAGAATTAGACTTACATGAGGATTTGATCCCTAACCAACGATGCTCTAAAAAGTTAATAATAAAGGGATAAACACCTTTGGGATTCTTGGGTCAATTTGGTTTATCACTATGTTTTAAAGGTGTGTAAATTAGGGAGAAATCCGGAGTAATATAAAAATAACATAATGGTAATTTTGTAATTTTTACAAACATTACTGGGTTGCATGTTTTACTCGTACGATTTTCCAAACCGTGCCTAACTCACTGCCCTAGGGAAGATGGGTCACATAGTTACATGGGAAGGTCATATGGTTTGATAAATTGTGCACCAGCTGTGCGATCTTCCACTGGCTAAGGTTTCATGGTTTTCCTAGGTAGGGTGCATGGTTTATCTAAAAGTGCACCAACTAGGCGCCTTACACATATTGGCCTTGTTTCCCTTTTCTTTCATGTTATAAACCCCTAGAACACCCCTGAGGCCCCCATACGCCCAAGAAACATTTCTTTAACCCTAAACAAGATATTTAAACCAATAATTTTTATACAAGGACATACATTCTTGAAATATGGGATCTGAAATCCTCTCCACCTTATAATAGTTCAACCTCAAATCATATTCCCAGGAATTACTGGGCTTCCTAACCAAGGAGATCAATCCATTATGCCTATCTCCCATTTACCCTTTCCCAAGTTCCGTTTTTTAATATTACTATGCTTCTGTAACATTCGAACCAAGTCATGGTCTTTCCCCACCATAATTTCTCACTAAGATCCACCACATGATACATAGACTCCTTGAAGGAAGCATTTACTTTAACCGTATCTCAAACACTATAACATTATATAAAAAACATAGTAAAAATTCCTAATTCATAGCACATTGAAGTTCTAGACATAGTATGATACCATCATGGAGGAACCAATCAGATCCCTATCAGTCTGATCGTCATCACAACTCATGACCCCAATCACTTGGCGCCATTTCCTCTGTTTTAAAAATTCTAATGATGACCAAAACCCTATTTTACCCAGAGTAAAACACACAATCCTCCAAAACACATTACCAAAAATATATCGATCCACCACTCCTGTATTTATGATCCCCTTCCATAATCGTACATCCAAACACAACCCAAAACACTCAGGCACCCACTCGATTAAACTTGTTCTAACACTCGCTAGCAATTGAAACTTATCTGAACAATTATCACTCAAGTCCCTACAACTCGAATCTCTAATCCTGTCACCAACCAACCACTTTCCCACCAAACCCACTATGGTTATCTCCATGAACTAGCCTCTATCATTGAGGTTGAAACTGCATGGGAGGACATTCCAATTCTGTCCATTCAAGGACTAGATCAACTTGAACCCACTCCCATACAACTTCATTCCTGAAATACACTTTCCACTGGAACATCAAGACAAAGGTGAGACACCATTCATCAAATCCATTCTCATTTACCCTATAGTGTTGGGCCACACCCAACTAGATTTTCCCAGAACCCCAAAGACACTTACCCGAGTCTAACTCTGATTTTTTTGGAGTTATAAAACCCAAATCCTATTGCCAAAAATTATTGTCACATCTTTCCAACCCCCTCAATATTTTAACATAGGCATCTCAAATCCATTTGGAACTACCCTGTTTTCAATACCACTGCTTGGCCCAAGAAACCACCCTAAACTAATCCCCAATGGCCTTCATCAGAGGACACCGAAGTGCACCTCACATGTTTCTCATTGGCATCCTAGTGCTACCACATCAACTCGAAGTTCTCCTCCTTATATCCAGGATAGACTTATCACTCTACTCCTTAGTAGTGTTTTCACAATAAAATTTTATGAGTAATTCCAACAAAATTGATTTCCACTCGATAATAATCTGAACCCCAAAACCTAGACATGACGGTCTAGATTTTCCCAGGATGAGAAAATGAAGAACACCCAGTACCGATTCCGGCATCTGTGAATTGCACCCATGGAGTTTGTCGACACCCAGTCCATCCTGAGGACCTTACCCAAAAATTTAGATGGTTTATATCCCATCATCTAGGTCTCCATATACTACCCATGAGCATACAATCCATGATGTCCTCATCCAACCAAAATATCCTCAAGTCACTATGTGTAAGTATAGATCTTCTCAATATACCTTGGATGATGTCAATATATTGGACATGATCATTACTAACAGAGGTATGCTAAGAAGGTTTCGAAGAAAATTTACCCCAACTCATCCATTACAAATGTCACCTCCCACTATGAGACACCATGATCTGCCAAGGATCTCTGGATCCCAACTGCACACATCCCATCATCACTTAACCACCACATATCAAACATGATTGTCAACCATGACTCCCCACCACCCTATGACCATCCTACAACATTAATAATCCATATTTACTTTGGTACTACTACCACCACACAACTCAATCTATTTTGGTGTGTCCTTGATTATTAAAAATCAAAGTACACTAGTATCGCACACTAATAAAACCAATAGTATATCATAATACAACCTTTACTAGAGCATAAACAAATGCTATATTACTCTACTAACCATGCCTCTTGGTCCATCAGCCTCATCAACCCCATGAAATTCTTAACATATCACTAATAAACCAAACAATTCATACAAATAAGCTCAGTCATGTGACCACCCCTACCTCAGTTGTAACCTTAAAAAAAATAATATAATAGCACTTAAATCAACCCCTGTATATTCAACTCATAAACAACATCGATACCTCTATTAATAATCATCCAAAAAGATTGGTTAGGCATCCATATAGTACAAACCTTCAGAATGAACCTTACAACCTATTACAATTACTCAGGTTCCCTTATGATAAAACTAGGACACAACCATACCACTTAAAGAACCTGATGGTTCTCATTATGAATCAACTCCACCTCTTAGGAACCTTCCATGCTTCCCATTCCACGACACCTGCATTGCTAGGCTATCCTACTATGAGGTCTCCCTTGACATTAATATGGCTGTCAATGCGTAACCAAAACTCAAGTAAGTTCACCCACCATCAATATTCCACTTAGCCCTCTAGGAAAATCTTTCACTAGGTAACACTCTCAGTGTCCCAATGAAAAATCCCAAGACATACCCTATGTGACACACACCCAAAATCACTTGGAACCCCGTCCTACCTCCCTCATAGGTCATCTTGAAGGTCAGAAAATTCCATCTCCCCAAACTGAAGCCAGAAAAAGAAAAATTCATTGGTCCTCTTCCCAAACCACACACATCAGTTTAGGAATAAAGAAAAATCCCAAATGGTACTCTCATCCCCCATTTTGATACACATTGTTCCTACTGCACCAAGTGACCATTTACTCTAGGTTCCGCACAAATGGTAATTACACACATACATCAGCATTATAAGACAAACACTCTCTCTGGGATTCAAAACACAACTCACAAGGTCTCTAATCACATGGGTATTAACACCATATCACTATACTTAAGGCATATCACACACTCCTCATGGTCACAACCCAAGACGGTTTCCACACTTTCATTACCACACAACGCCTCACGATCCAAAGTCCACAACCCTACTGAGGGTTCTCTAAGTGCATATACCCTACCATATCATAACTAGAAAGGTCTTACAACCTATATTAGAGGTCTAAAAATTGGGAATCTCACTACCCAAACCACCCACACATGGGTTAAATCGTCAACACAATGAACATCAACAACCTGATTCACCCATAATATCCATCATTAAACACCATTTTTATAATTCAAAACATTTTCCTCTATAGGTAATTCAAAGAATAAATAAAAAAATTAAAGTACAGATGAAAAATATCATATACCATCACCCTTAAAAACCCCCACACTTCATACACTATCCCAAAAACCATCATTATACCCAGAAAAACACCCTCTACCATACCCACTATGGTTCAAGGTCAACATGGGGTAAACCAAATTACTTAACAAAAAATCCATCAATAAATGTATCTTTAAACAATTTATTATTCTTTTACAACAAAAATATTTTATCTTAGGTAAATTTATTATTTCACAACTTATTACTATCATAATTTTAAGACATTCACACTTTTGATTAGGTAAAATTCATTAACTATTTCACTATCACTTTGAAAATATTTGTCTTTTAGACATAATTTGATCTTTACAATTTACCAAAACCAAATATTTTTATCCCTTTTATAATGTTTATTTATATACAATATTCCTTAAAAATTAATTTACATTATTTTCACTTACCCACTTGAATAACCATTATTAGGAATAATTATCTTGAAATTTTTCATGGAAGTAAAATGCATTTTACTCTCTCTAAACTAAACATCCATCCCATGTGTGTCTATCATGATGTATTCCACCTACATCCTATGGTGTATAAAATGACACATGAATGAACAACTTCATGCTATTAAAACTATGGGAAAATATCAGAAATCATTCAAATCTCACAACATGTGAATCAATCAATGGTAAAATATCATTCAACTATAACAACACACATTAAAAACAAAATTCACACCTTGGGTAACTTGGATTTTCCCTCATTCATGGGTTAGATACTCCCAAGAATGAGCTAATTACTAGGGCACAACACTTCCTAGTCTTCGATCTACCATCCCAAAATAGTATGTAAAAAAGAAAGATAAAGGAAACTCTTATGATACCACTTTGTAACATCCCCAACCTGGAAGCCACTAGACTGGTGCCCTGAGACGAGTCGTCACATGACCTCTAGCATGCTTCCCTATATGCAAAAGGTTTCCAACTAGCAGCGAGGGTCTAAAAGTCAAATGGGGAGACTATACCCTCTTTACAAGAGTAATACACAGTAGAAAATAAATAGAATAATTGAAAAAATATACAATATCCAATGAAGAAGAATAAATAACCATCTCCCAAAATAGGGTACATAACACAATCAACAGTCAATATGTCATGCCAAGATGCAGTGCCAAGTGGAAAAAACTCTTAATAATAGCAAAAATTAGAATCCCCTAGATGTTCCTAACTCCAAGTCTGTGTCCCCATACATACATTTCCCAAGACCTACTCAACTCCCTAGAATTGGGCCCTTGACCATATCTGAACCTGGAATAATGGAGTCTTCTTGAGTACCCAATGACAACCTGAGCTGGGTGTGAGTAAAACTCATTAGGACACCACTAATAGTGTTTAAAAAACATATAGTCTTGCATAAATTGCATGAAAATATGAATTAGATGGTATGATAAACAAAAAAACAACTGAGGTTCCATTAGATAACCAATTACACTTACATCATTTCTATCTTTATTACTATTTTCACCATTAATACTATCTTTATTACATAATTCCTTTTTACCATGTGTTTCATGGGTTAGGGACCTACATCTTCTACACACAGGTCTATGAAAATCAATCACTATGCATAAGGGAATAAATAAAGTCCTTATCTCACTAAGGATAACATATCACAACATCACAATGTCCTCACTCAAAGCCTAAGTCCGGGTGGAATGAAACCATTAAGGAAATAGATCCTTCATCCCCATCCATAACCAGTGCATTTTGGGGTGGAGTTTAGAGCCTCAGTCTAACTGGACCCGTGAGTGTATAATCTCATGTCAATACCCCACTCTACCAAGACATGTTCACATGTTTATTTGTCCATTCACTACACATATTCCATACCATAACCAAACAACCATTTCCAATAACAATCACAGTCTATAACAATTAACATGGGAATTAACATTATTCCATAACCCATTAATATATTTACCATTTACATTATATAGCCATTTATCCCAATTCTAATTTCTTATGATTTAACCCATTAAATATATTCACCATTCCCAAACATTATCCAATTTTCACAGATTACCAAACATTACCCCATTTAGTCTTTTTATCATTTCACAAAAAATTTTCCACTTATTATTTTTAAGTACAATTCTAATATCATATATCATAACCGCTCTATTACATTCATCCCTTTAGGTATACCCCATAATTAACATTTACTAACCCAATAACCATATTCACCAATTCCCTTATTACATCCCATTTAACATATTGCCCATTTTCTCATTCTATTACTTTTTATAGGATCACCATTTCACATGCACTAATCCTTTTAGGCATTTCTAAAAAAAATCGTTAAGAATTCAACATAATCTCATTCAATCCACTTTTCACATTTTGTGTCATACCAAACAACCATTTATTACATTATCAACCTAGGAAAAACTATCATTATTCCATTTTCAACTTAATCAACCAATAAAGCATATTTTTCATGGGATACACATTATCACATGGAAACCCTTCACTTAACCCTACCATTATCTAGGTTTAGGAATGTTAGTGCACCCCATGGGTGGCCCTAAAATGGTCAAGTCATACTCTATTCATCCCACGAAGAATATGAAGGGTTAAATTTATCCTTTAGACATCCATTTTACCAGATCTCACTAAGGGTACCAAGAACACAACTAGATGGTAACAAGAACACAATTTCATATGCACATATCTATATAAAAACCATGGGATATAACTTGTAGAGAACCTACCCAAAATTTTACAATGAAATCACTCATAATCATGGCCTTAGACCTGGATTCGATAACCCCTTGAATCCCCAACTTTGATTCCGCCAGAAAAATAGGGTTTTATGGATTCAAAAAAAGATGGTAAAAACTAAAAAACCTAATCCAAAAAAGAGAAGAAAGAAGAGAAATATAATTTCCCAAGGCTTTGATCTCTAACCAACAGTGCCCCAAACAACCAAGAATAGAAGGAGAACCACCCTTTCAAATCTTGGATAGATTTGGTTTGCCTTTATGGTTGAGAGGGGGTAAACAAGGGGGAAATCAGTTAGAACATAAAAATCCCATAATGGAAAATTTATAATTTTTTACCAACTTTAATGGACCACATGGTTTACTCATACGATTTTCTAAACCATTTAAAAACCGTGCTTAAGCCACTACCCATGGGAAGCTGGGTCACATAGTTACTTGGGAAGGTCATACAGTTGGATAAACTATCCTCCAGTTGTACGATATGCCACTACCTAAGGTTAAAAAGATTACCTAGGTAGGCGACACAGTTTACCTAACCATGATCCAACCATGTGCATGGAATACATTGGCCCAGTTGCTTTTTTTATTTTGTGTTCTGAACCTCCAAAACACCACTAAAACCTCTCATACACTCTGGAAACATTTCTTTTAACTCTAAACATGATATTGAAACCAAAAGTTTTATACAAGAACATACATTCATGAAATCCAGGATCTTTCACACCTTGTTCAATTTTTTTGAAATGTTCCCTTTTATTATTTTTCATTATGAATAGCAACAATAATACATATTTGTCACCTCGGTATGGGTAAAACAGGATAAAAATGATTAAAACTATGGTATAAGCCATTAAAATAACCCTAAAATTTTACATTAATATATTTTATGAGTGGGGATAAACTATCCTCATCCAATATTCAAATTTATATAAATTTTGTTCCATTGTTCTTTGATAATGTATTGTATATTATTTTATGTAAAGAAAAATACAAAACATCACTCTCTTTTCTATTAAAAATACTAATATTTTTTCATGGGGATAAAAGGAAGTTATGGTTGTTCATAAATGGTTATTATAATGATGAATAAAATATTCTTATTATATTTTTTTTTAAATTCTAGTGATACAATAATTAACTTAATGCTTACGTGACATTGACACAGTTCTTATCCAATAAATAGAAAAATTAAATAAATAATTTTAAAATTGTTAAAATTAATAAAATTTGTTTTATTTTTTGCATTAATTTTTTTAGATAACTATAACATATCAGAGATTTTTTAATTATTTTTATTCAAATTCTATTTATTTATTGTTATCCTTAAATTCAAACTATGTGAATATCCTCAAAAATTACGTTAATGGTATCTTTTGTTATTATCATTTAATTAAATGAATTAAAATTCATTAAAAACATTATATTCTGATTTTTTAATGATATATGGTGAATAATATCAAAACATATCAAGTTTTTGGTAACTAGTATTTTTATAGTAACAATATTTAACCCTAAAGAGTTAAAAAACATTGATATCATGATAATCTTGAAAAGGGTAAACATGAGGTTAAAACAAAGATATAAGGTTTCCAACATCACCTAAGCTAGTATAAATTTTATTTTATGCGATTATTTATACTTATGTTAGTCTTATATTATAAATATATCTATTTTAATCAACTTTATTAAGAAAATTAATTTATATTAATTTTATACTTTAAGTAATTCCATTGGCGGCCCTCTCCTCTCTTATATGAGTACACCCCCTTCCTCTCTTCATCACACTTCTTGACCCAGATAGATCATCAAAACTCTGAAAAAAAATCTTTTTAACTTACTTCTATAAATTATATAGGTTATAGTTTTCTTATAAGACTATCCCAGGGTCCTTAAGGATATATCCACAGGAGGATATTTATAGGGGAGGTAATCATCTTAGCAGAGTGTTTTCATTTTACTTCTTATTCTACCTCCTTTAATTCCTTACTAACCATTATAATATAATTAAATTAATATATCTCAAATAATTAAATGTTATTATGTTAATTTAATTTCCTTATTTATCTCATTGTTCATCAAATAGGGAATGAAAGTATCTATTAGGCGTATATGTGGACTACTGCCTCCAAAAAGTGATATCATTCATGTTCTGTCACAGCCTCACATGGATGATTATAACGATGAATTTAATAAATATTTATGATATATATGATATTATTATAGTTTTTTAAATATGAATTATTATTTTCCATTCTTTCATTCCATCCTACATAAATACAAAAACAACACTCGTGCATACGTATGGATTACCATCTAAATGTAGCGATGTAATTATTCTTTCATTAACATTTTAAATGGAAAATTATAATGAATGAAATAATGAATATATAAAATAAATATATCATTACTAACATTTTGGATATTATAGAATGATGATAAAATGTCGGCACTGAAAAAAATCATCCAAATAATGCACTGAATGCTACTAAACTTGACATAGGAGTGTATCCCATTTCATAGGCCTTGATATGACTAGTTATAGACCCTGAAAGGATTTATGAATTATAATTTATGATAGTTTAATGTCAGGATTTCAAAAAGGTTTTTGGTAACCCCGTCTGTGGAGGTCCATTCTGTAAGGTCCACTCATGGAGGTCTGATTCACAGAGGTTTGATTCATAGAGCTCCCTTCATGAATGAGGGAAGCCTGGATGGTAACCTTCACGAAATGTACATATAGATTCACAAAGATCTCTTTGTGAATGTAAGAAGCCATGATGATAACTTTCATGTAGTATCACTCAAATTCTAAAATCCACATCCATTCATGAAGCTCATATATCTTCATGAAGACCACCATTCTTCATGAAGGCGACACCCTATAAATACCCCTCATGCCTTAATTTTAAATAAGAGATGCCACTAGATTGAGACATCATGCTATCAATTTGAGAATCTCATAAGAATCAAAAGAAACCCTTTTGTGAATACCCTATGAATCCTAAAACCCGCTGTGCTGAGTTTTTGAGGGCATAAACCCCAGGTGGAGGTGCCTTTCATGAAGTCCTATGGAATTCACAATTGAAGAAGGACCTCTAATGAAATTGAGGATTTGAGAAGCATTCATCCTTCATAAAGCACTCCCTAATGGGAATCGAGACCTCCTTAGCGAGATAATAAGATACATGAATCCCAATCCTTCATGAGACCCTAATCTTCCTGAAGACCCATCCTCCATAATACCCTAAGCTCTATGTTTCTTTATACTTCACAATACCACTACCCTTCATGAAGTTCCTAGATCTACACCCACTGGTCCATACTAATTGTGCTTCTCACCCACACCCCTACTCAAGATCTTTGATGGGATTTAGCCCCATGCATCTAGCTGGGTCCCTTCATTACCATCACTAACCCCCATAAAAAATGGAGAGTTTCACCACAAACTTTTCAGGACAGGTCAACGACATTTTGGGTTGTACATTTATATGACCCCAACGTCCACCCCTGGAATACCATGATTTGAGTTACTCCTCTACACTCCCTAAAAGACATTGATTCAACCAACTATCTTGGTCCCATTCCCATGACATGAGTTTAGATTATCATCATGGATTCCCTGAGTAACTTGAGTTGAACCATTACTAAAGAATCTCCTGAAACCCATTCACTTGGATCCTATATCGAGTTGAACCAGAAAGGTCCGCTCTCACGTATGTTCCACAACAACCATTTCTAGGAATATTTCACCTAGTAATACTCACTACAAGAATTTATATTGTATTATACTCTATCATTCAACAATAGATTTACTTGTGAACCAAGCATAGTATTCCTCATGCCATGATCATGAGAAGACATTCCCTAGTCATCACTACATGAATTTAAACCGTACCATACCTTATCATTAAAGAATATGATGAATTATGATCCTATAATAGGATGACTATTTCCATGATCATGGGAATATTTTCCATAGTTTTCACTACATGAATTTTAACTGTATCATATCATATCATTCATAAATGGGATTCCATATCCATCAATCATAAGATGCCTCATTCCATGATCATAAGACGACATTTAACAGTCCTCAAAACATGATGTTAAATAGTAGTATACCATATCATTCATAAATAAGATTACTTATTCATTAAGCATAAGATGCCTCATTCCATTATCAGGAGAATAAACTCCATAGTACCCATTGCATGATTGTAAACTGTAGTATACCATATCATTCAAAAATAGGATGCCTTATGCATCATGAATAAGATTCCTTATGTCATGATCGATAACATACCATATATAAAAAACATCAAATTCATCCTATCATGCACATGATATTCCTTATGCATCAATCATAATGTGCTTCATGCCATGATCATGAGACAATTGTTAAACAACCACTATGGATCTACAAATCATGTGTAATCCCCAATCATATACCTTGACCCACCAGTGAGTCGAGATTCCATCATGAAAAGACACGAGGAAGGTGGAATATAATACATAGATTTCAAGACCCACATGTATCCTTGCTACTCCCATGTATCCCCCATGGTCATCCTCCTAAGGTGTAATCCCCAATCATATACCTCGACCCACTAGCAATTTGATATTCCCACATGACCTAACAAGAGGAAGGTGAACAAGAAGCCCTATAGTGAAAGACCACATGTATACCTACTCATCAAAAGTAGACCCCATGGGCCTCCTCTTAACGTGTAAGCCCCAATCATATCCCTCAACACTCTAGAAAGTCGATATTCCCTCATAGTTTTATGAGAGGATGGTGGATGGGTGGATTTCATGCATAAGTCTCACACACTACATCCTTCCACATGATGTTAAATTGTAATCTTACCTCATGAAATTGAAATGATATTCCTCATGAATTGACATGAGGAATATTTAATGGGGAGATCAATGCATATAAGCCACATACCATGTCCATCCATATGATGTTAAACTGCAATATTAACTCATGAAATGCATATGGGATTTCCTCTTGATATGACATGAGAAAGCCTGAATGGGAAGCAAAACGGATAAGACCCACATACCACATCCATTCACAGGATATTAAACTATAATATTAACCAATCAATGGATATGGGATACCCTTGTGAATTGGAATGGGGAATCCTGAATAAGCCACTCCCACCTGTAAGCCCTAACCACTTCCTCATTGCACCTACCAGTGCATGGACGACTCCCACATGTAAGCCCCATCCACATCATTTCTGATGCATAGTGTCACCCAGGTATCTCCTATGTGTAATACCCAACCACTTATTTACTAATTATTGCATCAACTAGGCCTCCTATTTGGTATAATCCCCAACTATACTCCCATGGTCCTCCTAATTGGTATAATCCCCAACCGATCCTCTTCATATGGGCATCCTACTTGGTATGAGTCCCAAATTTCTGAACTACATGGGATTTAATTCACAACTAATTTAGATACATAAGAAGCCTCCCTGAGGTCTAAACCCAATATTCACATTCAACCTAATGTTATCTAGGATATATCCTCTATTAGAGAATTACAATCACATAGTAGAACACATCTCTTCCATTCCCCTTAGGAACCTCAATGTGTAATCCCCTCACCAACTAAAACCAAGATAAATCCTCTTGTGAAGGGAATATTTCACACACAAGCCCCACACCATCCCATGTTGACACTCCTTCCACGATATGAGCATCCTCACCACATGATTTTAAAGTACATAGATCTATCCTATCACATGACCTTAAACTACTACATCAAACTATATAGGTTATGATCCTTTTATTCTAAACAGGGTATATAGGATTCATCTATGAGGTTCAATCCGAACCAATAGTAAGCTTAGGAGCACCCTACTAGGGACATACCCAGAAGGTTCACCCCAAGGGGTGTTCTCACCAACCTTCATGGTGTGACATCTTCTCTTTGTGGGAAACACCAACCAGATCTGCCTCTATAGGGAATTACGATCCATCCATCATTAAAATTTCATGGTGTGACTTATTCCCTCTTTGAGAAACACCTCCTGGATTTTCCTAAAGGGACATTTTAATCTATCCATCCTAGGTTTACCTCTATGGGGCACCCTGGTTCATACAATTATGTCTCTATAAGATGTTAAACCCATTCCCTAACCCATCTCAAGAAGACGTCTTGATCTATCTCCACAAGACATTGAAATTTATAAATTATCCCAAACACATACCTAATGTAAAAAATGATATGCTTGGGGTGAAATACATGGAAGATATGGTCCCATGGTGTTAGCTACCTCCTGAAAACCACGAGATGTCCAAGTTGAAAAGCCTTAGATGATTTACACCCCTAGTGTTGTTACCTAGTGATCCACACAATATTCATTGGGTTCCATTACTAATATGTAACAAATGTGATTTCCTCCCAAGAAGATGAATGCAGGTTCCCAACACACATAGAATCCATAGATTCCCAGAAATAGCTAATGTTACTATCTTATCCGATGAAAGTTTGTAATCATGTTGAGATAGAAGCATCATAATTACCAAAAATCCATAAAAACAAGAAAATGACAAAGAGTTTCACAAGCATGAATCAAATATATGAGGGCGACCCAAACTAGGAAATGATATCCATGGATGAATCCATGAAAGGGGTAACTGACATTCCATCATCTCATTTCAATAGAGGATCTAACATCTCCAACCATGTTGGTGAAGGATTACCAACATTGGAAAGTAAAAATGCAGGGAAATAAACTTGCGTAGCTAGGATGATGCGCCCCTGGGCTGAGAAATCATCGAAAACATCAACGCACATGGATTAAAACATAAAAAATTATACAATCATGAAAAACTAAACATTTGACATCCGTAAATGTCGATTTTAATAATGAATTATTTTTAAATGGGTGATGAAATTTTAAAAGTGAACCATATATGATATTATGGGCCTTAATATGGTTTTTGAATATAATTATAATAAATTTAAAATTATTATATATTAGTTTAGAGCACTTAATATCTAAAACAAACTTAAGTTCAGGGTTTCTCATATCACTCTTATTTCTATGATACATATTCTATATTCCCAAATTATTTTTTTTGTGTGGTGTATATACTTATCATGAATGAATTTTATGAATATTATCATGATATTTTTTGGGATCTAAAAATTTATATAATTATCTTTCTTTCATAATGTTTTTATTCAAAGATTACCAAAGTGGTAGGGGTTCTTCATCTCAATATAGTTTTATTGAGACATGTTTGATGTTATACAACTAGTTATGTGTATAAGAGAAATATACAGCTAATTTTATATTTTATATCATGAATATAATTATATTAATGTTACTTAAAGGTTTATTTGATGTTATTTATTTCAAGGGTTTATGATTCAAAAGTTACCAAATAGGTAAGGGAATTATGTTTCAATCCTATTTTAATATGGATTATTTATACTTAAATTTACATTAAGAAAACTATATGATAATTATTTGATAAAAATATGTAATTATTCTTATACTATTTTTATATATATAATTTTCAGGTTTCAGTACAATTTCTTGTATCTTTGGTACTCAAAATGGTTCTAAAAATGTTTTAAGAAAATTCAACCTTTTTTTTACTCTTTTGATCGAAAAACATTTTCCTTCCATTTACACGTTTTCTAAAATAATTTCAAGAATGTTTTAGTCTATTATTCATTAATTTTTTGAAGTAAATTTTACCCATGTTTAAATTAAAAAAATGTTTTAAATAGAGTTTTCATCTCATTTTCTGAAGAAGGTTCTTTTTACTAAAGGAACAAACAAAATCCTTTTTTAATGATTACAACATGAATGGAAATTCCCTCCACCACGAGTAATCAAATTTTTGAATCTTAATATATTTTTCCATGTTTATTTTTTTTAAAAATTTCCTTAATATGTTGAAATTATTTTTATTTTAAATAAGTGATTTCAAAATTAAATGGGTATTTTCCTCAAGAAATATTCCAATTGTATTTTAATAATTTTTTTCATAAATTATAATTTCATTTTTTGTTAAATATTATTTACTGAGGATATGATCCATTTAAAAAATACTTATTATTTACATGGATAGTTTATGATTAGGATGATGAGATGTTTACCAAACCCATTTATAATCTAGGGGTTATTCTATGATGAAACAATTAAATGTTTATGAAACCTATTTTCTTTCCTGGGGTAATGATAGGATGATATGATAAATATTTTATGATATTGTGGAACACATATGTATGATTTTTATTATGTGATTTGTGGGGTAAAAATTATATAGCTCTTAAACTTATTGGGTTAATACAGATATCTCAATAGATAATAAGAATTTGAATGGTGAGTGAAACCTGTTTAGTAAAGGACTTTTTCCACTATGATAGTCTTAGGAGTGTATAACAACCCTACTTTTTATTACACACTTAAACATGATTTATTACATAAAATATTAACTTAATAAAACATAGAAGATAGGGAGGTCTAGTGTCTTTGGGGATTAATAACATTACATAATGACTTAAAACCTAAAACACAACATTTTTATTGAAAAATTCCTTTACATGACCACTACATTCTCTCGTACTTAGCATTGCATGGGATAACCCGAGGACATTCATAAGAAAAGGGTGAGCTATAAAGCCTAGTAAGGGAGTAAACAAGTCATAAAATGAAGATTACAGTACATGTTAGGAAATAATCACATCAATGGAGTGCAAGATAAAGTTGAACATAAAGCCATTATATAACATGATTATCATAACATGGAAATGTGGCGACAACACTTAACATGGTATTAGCATGATCTAAGGCTCATTGAACATGTATAATGAGTAAAATGTCATTGAAATTGAAATATAATGAGTAAAACCACATTTTACATCATGTATCATGATACCAATCTTTACCCAATGTATTGGAGCGCTCGTAGGGCGCACCCTTCTTAAACATTTCATTTCATGCATAAGTGTTCCACATGGATCATACAACATGGAATCATTAAAAATAAGTATTTATTATATGATAAGGAATGTGTAATTCATACATGAAGCTATATAATCAATTTTTAAAATTGAATAAAGGTAAATAACCTTGATAGAGAAATGGTCATGGTATTCACAACACAATGACTTTGGCTTGGAAAATTGCGGTGCAATTTCGATAGCATAACGTCGTGACATAAGAATTCATGAAAACTATTTATGAGAGAGAAATGGGTTTATCAACATATTTAAGTGTCATTTAAAGTAAGGGGGTCATATAGATACATTTTCCAACATATTTAATGGAATTGTATATTCATAATACAAAATAATTTCTTTAATGTAATTGAGGAGAGAGAAATTCCTTATGGAATTTCCGCATGGTGACAGGTGTACATGGGAAGAATTAATGAGAGAAAAAAGGGTATATCATCATTAAAAAATAAAGAGGGAATTATGGGAGAGGTGTGAAATCATAACCCAAAATTTTTAATTGAAAATAAAAGGGCATAATAACATAATGAAATTTGGACAAAAATGAGAAAGGAAGAAAATCCCATACGGAATTTTGGCATGATAATGGGTGTACATGAGAGGAATTAATGAGTGAGAAAGAGGTATGTGATCATTAGAACATAAATATGGAAGTATAAGGGTGGTTAAAAATTGTAACCCAACATTTATAATTGAAAATAAAAGGACATATCAATATTAAGAAACTTGGATAAAATGAGAAAGGAAGGAATCCCTTACTTGGAAGTGTGATCCCAAAGGATTAGGAGAGGCTTTAAAGAGGCCTATTGGGAGAATGAGGCTCCTTGGTAGGATTATAGAGAGATTATGGAAGAGGTTGGACGAAATACAAAGGATTTTAGTGAAGAGGAACTGGAGATTGGGTGGGTTTATATAAGAAAAGGGAGGGAATTCTTTATTATTTAGGATTGGGATATCACACATTAAACTAATCAAAACCACAAACCAGCCCTTGGTTTTGCCCATGTTTTTTTTCCAAAAGGGATTGAAAAAAATATTTTATAATTCCAATGGCCGAAATTCTGAAAATAATAGGGTTACTTATGTGGAGGTGAGTCACACTCTCAAGAAAATCAATTTAAAAAGCGAAAATATTTTATAAGTCTTGGAGGGTCCACTAAGGCTTTGTAAAATAAATCAAACAAACCTAAAATTATAATATTTTAATGGAAAAACATATATTAGAAGAAAATAATGATTATATTATTTTATTACATCAGTATTGGGTCATTATGATTTCATAAAACACATTATATATTTAAACGATATTTAATTTTTACCCAAAATTTTGACTGTCTCAAAAAATTATGAAAACTTCCCCATTGGATAATTTGGATGTCCTAATTCCAAAACTAGTATTCATTTTATCAAAATAATTTTCTAAATATGTTAATTTTTAATTTAAAAAAAAACTTTCATTTATCAAAAATTCATGGGTTTTGACCGAAATAGCTTTCAAACCTTAATAAAAATAACAATTGTATTCATAATAATTATACGATAAATTAAATTTTTAAAAAAGTAATTTAGTGATAATATTATATTAAAGTATTATTTAATTCAATAATCCATCAATCCGTCAAACTAGATTTCTTAATTAACTAAAAATTTTATTTTTCCTTTTAAAAACTATTTAAAAAGTAACAGTAATAAAATGAATGTATATTATCTATAAAAAAATAATATATATAATCATAGTACTAGGGTATCTTTACATAACCCCTTAAAACACCTACATATGACCGAAGGGTAAGGTGTGCGATGGTGGCAGACACTTGGGGTGGCTCGGATAATATCACTCGGGTTGTAATCTCTATTAATATCCACTTCTCTTATAGGAGGTTCTGTTCAAGCTTTAGGTGTTGAATCTCATCTTGGGATTTGTCAAAGGTGAAGCCCAATGATGACACCTCCTTTATAAGCTCCAAAAAATGATCTTCGTATATGGAAATTCTATTGGATAAGGCTATCACTTTCTTTGTTTGAGTAAATTAGATTTGTTAAATCCCTATATTTATACTAATCATGTGATCACTGTTTAACAGATATATTAGAAATGGTTACTATTCTTAAAATTATTTTAAAATCCAAAAACATAAAACCAAATAAGTGCATATGTTATATAACCATTTCACATAATAAGACATTTAATTAAATCAAGAGTAATTTACATTAATAAAAGTTTGAGTCGTTACAATATTCCCCCCTTAAAAAATTTAACCATCAAATTTTTCTTTTCCCACACTAAAAAAGATGCGGGTAACTCTACTTAATCACTTCCTCCGATTCTGACATTTCTTCTTCAAACTTGTGATTTCTCCACAAAACTTTCATGAGGTGCATTGTCTTATTTCATAGAACTTTTTCCCTATGATCTAAGATCTTCAATGGCTTCTCTTCATAGGAGAGTTAATTCTCCAATGGTACCACCTCTATATTGATTACATGCAATGGTTCAGGTATGTACTTCCTCAAGGGTGATATATTGAATACATCATGTAATTGAGATAGGTTCGGTGAGAGTTCTAGTCAATAGGACACTGCTCCAATGCAATCAAGGATCTCAAAAGGTCCGATGTACCTTGGACTAAGCTTTACCTTCTTCCCAAATCTCATAACTCTCTTACACGGTGATATGTAGAGGAATACCAAGTCTCTAACATCAAATTCTAGGACTCGTCAACAATTATCAGCATAACTCTTTTGTTGACTCTAAGAAGATTTAATGTGCTGCTGGAAGTTCTTAACCTTCACCACCATTTCATCGACCATTTCTGGACCCAGGAGTTTTCTCTCTCCAACTTCATCCTAACATGCCAGTGTTCTGCACCTCTTCCCATATAGGGCTTCAAAAGGAGCCATTTGATTCTTGAGTGTAATATATTATTCTATGAGAACTATAAATGAGGAATATGTTGATCCCATCCTCCTTTTAAGTCCATTTATCATGATCCCAACATGTCCTCAAGTGTTTGGATAGTTTGCTCTGATTGGACATTAGTTTGAGGATGATAAGTCACACTGAAGTTCAGCTCAGTATCCAGAGCATGTTGAAGAATCATACAGAACATAGTAGTGAATCTTGGATTCAATCGGATACAATCAATAGTGGTACCCTATGCAGCCTTACCACGTCTCTAATGTATATCCATTCCAGTATATCCAGTTAGAAATACTCATAAATAGCAATGAAGTGTGCTTTCTTTGTAAGATGATCCACAACAACCCAGATAGTATTGTTTCCTTTGTATGTATTCAGAAGTCTAGTGAAAAAGTCCATAATGATGTTCTCCACTTTCCATACTAGTATGGGTAATGGTTGCATCATCCCCTTAGAATTCTTCCTCTCAGCCTTCACTTGCTAACATACTAGGAAATTTGATGTATACTCAGTGATCTCCTTCTTCATGTTATCCCACCAATAATGATCTTAGAGATCTTGATACATCTTTGTTATTACTAGGTGAATAGAGAAATTTGAACTATGTGCATCATCCAAAAGTTCCTTCTTCAGCTCTGGGCTTGATGGAAGACATAGCCTTTTCACAAATCTCACAATTCATTCTTCATTAATAGTGAACTTTGAGGATTTCCCTTTTTTGATAATTTTCAATTTCTTATGAATTCCAACATCATCCTTTTGAGCATCCTTTAACCTTTCTAAAAGAGATAGTTGAGAAATAATTTGTGAAAGGATTTATGAAGTTACCTTCTTTATGATTCCCATGTCCATCTTCATAAAATATAAGAAGATTGTATCCTTTTCAATTCTCATCAATGATAGAATCATTTGGTCCTTTATTCTTGGAGCATATTTCACCTTGTTCTCTTTTCCAGGGTGGTAATGGATTGAGTAGTCATAGTATTTGATCATCTCTAACCAACTTCATTGGCGCATGTTCAACTCTTTCTATATGAATATATACTTGAGGATTTTTGGGCTGTATATATATCACACTTCTCCCCAAATAGTTAATGCCGCCAAATTTTTAAAGCTAAGATCACTATAGAAAACTACAAATCATATGTTGGATAGTTTTTCTCAAGAAATTTCTATTTTCATGAAGCATAAGAAATGAATTTTTCATTCTACATCAACACACAACCCAATCCCCTCTTCAAAGAATCACTAAATACCACAAAAAGTTATCCACTTCTGGGTAATGTGAGAACGAGCATAGTGTTAATCCTCCTTTTCAACTAGTCGAAGCTTTCATCGCATTCATCACTCCAAGAAATTTTAAATCCATTCTGAGTTATATTAGAAAGAGGGTTGTAAAATCATGAGAAATTTCTAACAAATCGGTGATAATATCCAGATAACCCCATGAAGCTACGAATATCTGTTACTGATAATGGCCTCATCCATCCCTCAATTGTACCTATCTTGGATGGATCCACAATCTTGACTCCCTCTAGTACAGTGCTTAGACGCTCATCATGCTCCTCCTTGGTTTTGGAGTATATTAAAATATCATCTATAAAGACTACCAAAAATTTGTTGGGGTAATCTATAAAGACTATATTCATCAAGTCCATAAATATTGATAGAGCATTAGTGAGTCCGAAAGGCATTTTTATGAATTCAAAGTACCTGTATCTTGTACGAAAAGAAGTCTTGGGGATATCTACCTTCATCACCATTACTTGATAATATCGTAACTGCAAATCATCTTTGGAGAAGTGTTGTGCACCACACAACTTATCGAAAAATTCATCAATTCTTGGAAGATGATACTTTCTCTTTATCATGATTTTGTTAAGCTCACGATAATCAATGCAAAGGTGCATTGACCGATCCTTCTTCTTGATGAGGAGGACTGATGCACCCCATGGTGAAGCACTTGGGCGTATAAACCCTTTATCCATATTATCTTGTAGTTGTTTCTTTATCTCCTCAAGATCCACAACAGTCATTCTATATAGAGTCTTTAATATTAGTAATTCCCTAGGTATAAGGTAAATTTATAATTCAACATCTCTTCTAGGAGGAAGACCAGAAAATTCCTCGGGAAACACTTCAGTGAATTCCCTCAAAATAGGCATGTCTTCAAGGATGGTTTCCTCCTTAAACACAATCATCTGAGCCAGATACTCATACTCATAGTGCAGTAATATCTACACATGAGATGATGGTGCAAAAGAAGTTTTATCTTCCTAATTTCACTTTTATAGAATCTGGGGTCGATTCTCCATATGGAGAGTGATTTCCCTCTCACAAAAATTTATGTTGAATCTAAATAGGAAAAAACAATACATTCCAAGAATTGCATCAAATTCCACTAGAGGGAGTATGACGAGGTTCATTGGGAAGTTCAATCCACAAATTATGATAGGGGAGAAGTTATATTCATGGGATGAAATGATTTCCAAATTTTTCGTACTTACCGATATCTTTACATTCATGATTTGTGGTGGTGTTGGGAATGTTCTACTAAACTTATGAGATAAAAAAGAATGTATAGAAACAGAATAAAAAAGTACATTCTATATTCCTGAATGAATAACTAGTATAACAGTCACCACTTCATTTTTGGGGTTCACTTCGGCGGTAGTGATGGAAAAATATCTCCCTTTCTGGCTTAGAGGTTGTTGGTTGCCTCTGAGCTTAGGGCACTGATTTGCAAGGAGCCCTAGTTAATTGAAGTTGAAGCAATGAAAAATGCATTTAGAGTCAAACAGAGTGTTCCTGTCCTGTATCACAGTCGCAAGTTTTTCTTGTCATCAATTAACAGATAAGTACCCTTCTCTTCCACACCTAAAGAATTTCCTCATCCCCTTCAGGAAATTTCTAGGGTTCTTCTTTCCATAGCTTTGGCAGGTGGGGTGATGGATTTTATTAGTATTGTTGGAGTTCTCTATTGAAAGGCTAGAATTGAAGTCCACCTTATTCTCTTTATCCCCATGATACCCCTGAGATTCTATGGTCTCTATTTTGACCTTTAGGGCACATCAGACGATTTCCTCATAGCTGCCAAAGTCATGGATCACTAGGGATTTCCATAGGCTAGGATTAATCCCACCAAAGAAGTAGTAAACCTTGCATTCAAGGGTAACAACAAAGCCGATGGAATATTGTTCAAGCCTTGTGGATAATTATTTATACGCTACAATGGATTTTTCATCTTTTTTCTTGAGGGTAAGGATATCCCATTCTATCTTAAGCCGAAGGGTGCAAGGAAAATATTTGTTGAAAAACATTTTCTGGAAATCCTTCCATTACAACACCTTGATCTCCCCATGAAGATTCTTATTTTTGATCAATGTACACCATTTGTTGGATTCACCCTCTATACAACAAGAATCTAGAAGAAACCTCTCTTGTTTAGAACATTGAAGTATGGAGAAGATCTTTTCAATGGAGTTGATCCATTGTTTGGTGATTGAGGGATCGAGTGAACCATTAAAAGTACGATCCCTTTGTCTCATGAATCTCTTAATAGAGACTGTTTATTTCTTATGGGGGGTTGAACGTTTCTCTTGACGCATGTTTCTATTAAATTCTTGAGTTAACTGAGAGAGTATCATGACAAAATTTGTCATTCGTGCTCCCATAAGATTGGGTATCTCAATAGAATAGTCATCAAATTGATCTTTGCATCGGTTTTTAGCTTGAGTCCTCCAATTACCATCCATTGGATGGAATAAAAGTAATTTTTAGGGTAACACATAAAGGGTAATCCAAGGAAGAAACTGATGACTTATAAATAATGTTTTTTTCATTAACTTATGAATATATAGGTTTCAATCTATGTTATCCACGATCTACTTTCTAACATATATTCTTAGGGGAATTTTTTTAATTCCCTTAATAATGGTTTATACTAATATTGTGAATTTAAAAAAGAATATCCCTTGGGAGTTCCATAACCAAGAGTGTAGTAAGGCCCATTTTTGTGTACTAGGATACCCTGAGTCAAGCCCGAAACTCCTTTTTAGAGTTTTCAATCCTTGGTACATCTGTTCCAAAGCTGCCTCTACCTACTCGTATCTAGATAGGGATTTATTTTCATGATAAACCACTTAATCAATACTCACCAAAATTTATGGATGTTTTTATTATACTTAGTCTTATCCCTAAGGCTTTGACTAGGGTTTTCTAATCATAATCCCAAAAATAACTAAACCTATCCTCCTATACCAACTATAACAAACCTTCTTTTTATTTCACACTTAAACATGATTTATTCCACGAAATATTTACTTTATACAACATATAATAATGAGAGTTATTGTGTCTTTGGGGATTAAGAACATTACATAATGACTTACAACATGAAACAAAACATCTTTTTTGAAAACTTCCTTTACATGACCTACTACATTCCGTCGTACATAGCATTGCATTGGATAACCTGAGGACATGAATAAGAAAATGGTGAGATATAAAGCCCATTAAGGGAGTAAAAATGGCATAACATGAAGATTACAATACATGTTAGGAAATAGGCACATCAATGGAGTGAAAGAGAAACATGAAAATTAAGGCATGGTATAACATGATTATCATAACATGGAAATGTGGCGAAAATACTTAACATGGTATTAGCATGAGCCAAGGGTAATTTCACATGAAGCCTGATTAAACCCTAATTTCACTTGAAATAGAAAGAGTAAAACCTCATCTCACTTTATGTATCATGATACTAATCTTTACCCAATTCATTAGAGTTCTATCAGGGCGCACCCTTCTTAAACATTTCATTTCATGAATAAGTGTGCCATAATGGATCATACAACATGGAATAATTCAACATGATCATTAATTCCATGATAAAGGAATGTGGAATTAACACATAAAACTACATAACCAATAATTAAATGTGAATAAAGTTGAAAAAACTTTATAAAGAAATGAGCATGGTATTCACGACACAATGACTTTGGCTTGGAAAATCGCGGTGCAATTTCAGCAGCATAACAACGTGTCATAATAATTCATAAAAATTATTGATGAGATAGAAATGGGGCGTCTTGTCATATGTACATAAAATGGATAGTAAAGGGGTCATATAGATACTTTTCCAAACATATTTAATGGAATTTTAGATTCATAATAAAAAATAATTGCTTGCATGTAAATAAGGAGAGAGAAATTCCTTACATAATTTCAGTATAGTGACAGGTGTACATGAGAGGAATTAATGAGATATAAAGGGGTATCTCATCATTAAAACATAAATAGTGAAGTTTGGGGTAGGTTCAAAATCCTAACCCAACATTTTTAATTGAAAATAAAAGGGTATAACAACAAAATGAAATTTGGACAAAAATGAGAGAGGAATACAATCCGTTACAAAATTTTGGCATGGTAACGGGTGTCCATGCGAGACATTAATGAGAGAGAAATGGGTCTCTCATAATTATAACATAAATAAGTCAGTATAATTGTGGTGGGAAATTATACCCCAAAATTTATAATTGAAAATAAAAGGACATAACAATATTAACAATCTTGGATAAAATGAGAAAGGAAGGAATCCCTTACTTGGAAGTGTGATCCCAAAGGCTTGGGAGAGGCATGAGACAAGATTATTGGGAGATTGTGGAAACTTAAGAGGATTCTAGAGATAGGTGTTCATAGGTTGGGTGAACTCCAAGGGCTTTGAGTGAAGAAAAAGTGGGATCTTGGGTGGGGTTATATAGGAAAAGGGAGGGAATTCTTTATTATTTAGGTTTGGGACACCACACATTAAACTAATAAAAACAACAAACCAGACCATGGTTTTTTCTAAAGGGTAGTGGAAAACAATATTTTATAAGGAAAATGGCCTAACTTCTTAAAAATAATAGGGTTTCTTATGTATAGGTGATTCACACTGTCAAGGAAATCAATTTAAAAAGTTAAAATGTTTTATAAGTCATGGAGCGTCCACTATGGCTTTGTAAAATAAAAATAAAAAACCAAAAATAACATTATTTTAACAGTAAAACATATATTGGACGAAAATAATGTGTATATATTTTTATTACATCCCTATTAGGTCATTATGATGTGATAAAAGACATTATATATTTATACGATATTTAATTTTTACCCAAAAATTCGACTGTCTCAGAAAATTATGAAAAATTCTCCATAGGATAATTTCGACATCCTGATTCCAAAAAATAATATTCATTTAATCTAAATAATTTTCTAAATATGTAATTTTTTACTTTTAAAATAAAACTGACATTTATCGAGAATTCATGGGTTTTGACAGAAATAGCCTACAAACCTTAATAAAAATCACAATTGTATTCATAATAATTATACGGTCATTTATATTTAATAAAAATTTATTTAGTGATAATATTTTATTAAAATTTTATTTAATTAAAAAATCCATCAATTCATCAAAATATATTTCTTAATTAACTAAAAATTTTATTTTTTTTCTTCAAAAAACAATTTACAAAGTAACAATAATAAAATGAATGTATATTCTTTATACAAAAATAATGTACATAATAATAGTACTAGGGTCTCATTACATAACCCCTTATAACAACCGCATACAACTGAAGTGTAAGGTGTGCGATGGTGATAGACTTGTGGGGTGGCTCAAATAACATCACTCGGGTGGTAATATCTATGAACATCCACTTCTCTTGTAGGTGGTTCCGTTCAAGCTTCGCGTGTTGAAGTTCATATTGGGCTTGGTCAAGAGTGAAGCCCAATGATGCCAGTTCCTTTTTGAGCTCTGACAAATAGGCTTTGTATGGAGTAATTCTACTAGATGAGTCCATCACTTCTATTGTCTAAGTAAATTGGATTTGTTAAAGCCCTATATTTATACATATCATGTGATCAATATTTAACGACTATATTAGAAATGGTCACAATCCATAATAGTATTTTGAAATCCAAAAAACATAATCCCAAATAAGTGCATATGTTATATAAACATTTCACATAAAAATACATTTAATTAGATCAATAGAAATTTCCATCAAAAAAAGTTTGGATCATTATAGAGTGAACCTTGACTAAGGAAATTATGGAATGAGAAATGAACCCAATACACTATGACAACCTTGGTAGTGACCCTTGACTAAGGAAAATATTTTAGTTTATTATTTTTATTCCACAAACTCATGTATTTTTCTTATGATATTTTATCATGGCTCTTTATTGATTAAATATTTATTTCACACACTTATGAATTATATATTTTGTTACAAAAAATAATTATTCTATGATTTATGATCTTTGAATTATTGGGGTTGATTACTGTAATTTATTCTCATGTTATCATACCATTAGGATTATATTATGATGAATTACGATCATATAATGATATATTTTATATTTATCCTTATAAAGAGTATAATATAACACTTTATTATGTTTACTTTTATTAGGTTATGAATAAAGGTTTTAAGTAGGATGTGTTTAAGAAGTGTTATATGTGGAAATATATTTGTGGAGTATGTTGTAGATCTTTCATGAAATAAGTGTTGTATTTATCTACTCTCCAAAGGCACTAAACTATTATAGTTACAAAATATATCATAATTTTTTGTAAATGATATTCATCAAATACTATTTAATATTTAATTATGAAATACTTATGTCTCTATATTTCCTGGGGTATAAGTCTTCTTGGTTGAGAGAATTTTTATTCCATCTTGTTCATAGGTATTATAAAGACCTAGGCTTCTCATACATGGCTATTACATATTTTTTAATGAATATTTAGAAGATTTAACAATTACATGCCCGAGGACTATAATATTTTAGTGTCTTTGGAAACATAGAACACAATACTCTAACTTTGATAATTAGCTTCAAAATTTCCAATAAAGATCTTCCCATTTACCACTTCTACTTAAAAACAAAATTCATAACCTAGGAAAGAAAACATAAGAAAAGGTGAGAATAGATTCTTGTAATGGAAAATAATTGAGATACATAAGCATAATTTTAACATAAGGTTATAATAACATGATAATAGCATTTCAAGATCATACCCTTCATATTAAAGGTCATAATCATAAGTCATGGCATAAATATTAGAAGTTCATAAGACATGAATCACAATGAAATAAAATAACACGATTCATGAGAGCATAAAATTGACATAATAGATAGACTTATGGAATACACATCATATTATTCCATTGTGATTATTTTTAAATAGAAACAGGTTCACTAATTATGTTAAGGACATGAAATTAGGCCCTGAAAAAAACTTATGGGCATGAAACAAAGTCCATGTATATAATTATGGACATGAAAGATATTTCCATGAATAAAATTGTGAACAGGTAATCAGGATCACAGATAACACTCTGAATATATAATTATATTCATGCATAACAAAGTTAACATGTAATCAGGTTCACACATAACAATATGAACATGTAGTCAGGTTCATTCATAGAAAACTACACCTCCTGGGTGGACACACTCACATACGTAGTGGAAGAACTGTATTACTAAATCAACTTCACTTCCCATTCCATCTCTCTCTTACTGAACTAAGTTAACTCTCTATTGTATTCTTGAATATCTCATGAGATATAAATATTTACCTAATTCATTGGATGGAGATCTTGACACCTCCTGTCACACAATGAAAACTATACATATGTGTGCCATAATACTATAATCATTCAACATATCATAACCCATGAATTGAAATGTGCATCATTAACATTTTATCATATTTTAACTGATGTAAAATAGATATGTTTCCTTATCATTTTAACATATAATAACCTATGAAAAAAATCTTGTTTCATAAGAATATAACATGTGGAAGAGAATCAGGTTTCATAAACATCATTCCATAAAAAATCATTCAAAGAAAGAATATGAACTTTACCCTCAGATCATATCCCCAGTAATGCATGAGTAACACCAAGTTATGTCATCTTAAAAGGAAAATAACTTTGAAATATCATTTTAAAACATTTTTTTGAGGAAAATATCCTTTATTTTTTTAAAAATTATTCTTAAAACATAAATTATTTTGAAAATAGTATTCTTTGAAAATAACCATTAACACTCATAAAGGAATCCTTTAAAATCATTTAAAAAAAATTTACAACATAAAAAATTTTCTATATAATTTTCCTAGAAAATTAACATAAAATTTCATTTAAAACCATTCTTTGAAACCATTTTTATAAATCATTATTTTGGAATAAATTAGATTTCTGATTGAAGAGTAAAATAAATCTGTGGTTTCATAAAACAATTATTAATTATATTAAGTACCAAAGAGTGAAAAATGGTACCCTTAAATGAAAATACCATTAAATATATGAGATTTAAATTCATGATATATCTTGAGATATGGATCAGAATATTTCATCCATGGGATCATAATCATATACATTTCCGATAAATGACGAGATTGTAGCAGAAAACTCTTACCACTTTGGTAAAATTAAATAATAATCCCCATGGGAGAATAAAAATACATTAAGATAAAAATATAATTAAAATAAAGATATTAATGATATAACATGTCAAAGTTCAGTATATACACCTCCTAAATGTATATAGCTACATAACATAACTAGTGCCTCAAAGAAGAAAAATTAAGACAAAATTCCCTTATCACTTTAGTAACTTTGAAAGCATAACCAAATAAAAGAGATATCCTAAAATGGATACATAAATCCCAATAATTTTCAAAATAATAATCATAAAATACATATATGGGTAGTATAAACACCGCATACAAGAAATAGGTGGGGAACATGGCTTGTGTTTGGTGTAAAATACAAGTGAGATGAAAATCCATTCTTACTTGAGTAACTTTTGAATCATGGTCCACATAAAATAATAACATCAATTGAATATTTTAATATCATAAAATAAATAAAATTCCTGATAAAAAATTTTATAGGGTAGTATATACACCACACAAAAGAAATTAGTTGTGAATATAAAATAAGTCTCGTAGAAATAAAAGTGAGACTGAAAATTTCCTTACCTTAAGACTTGAAATCCTTCATACATGTTCAAAACTCATGTATAATAAATATAAGTTTATTATAAATATATTATAGTACCATATTTATATATATTCTACTATATATGATATTATTATGAGTTTAAATTATATATTTATTAACAATTCCATATAAAAGTTACGTTTCACATAATAACCACTTTGTTTTTCATTTATATTTTGACATGTTATCTTCAGTCCTCTTAATTTGATCATGATTTATTTATATAAAGATTTTAAACCAAGATATAAATATCATATATATTCACTATATATTTATTTATAATTATTTATAAAATATAGAAATATTAAATAAAATACACCGTTTATGGAGACGGTAGGCCGTATGCACACATAAAAGTTGTTTCCATTTTCTTATCATATTGAAGGAAATAAAAGTAAATCAGATATATATATATATATTATCCTTCCCGTATAATTATTATTTAATTTATATAAAATATTTATAATAAACCCATTCTTTAATACATTCAATGTAAATCATGAATGAATCACATTGCTTCATGATGCTGTAGTCCTCCATACAAACAAATGATGTAATCATATTCTCACAAAAAAGGAACTCTTGATGGTGTGTGTTATATAATAATAATTATATAAGAATAAATAAATAATATATATAATATATATCATATATATCATATATATCATATATATCATATGTAAATATAATATCCATCATTATACCTAACATTTAAAGGTGGTAATGGAAGAACAAAGTGGTTTCGACTCATTGGTCTGAGGAAAAGAAGATATGATATGTTTTCTAAGTGGGTTAAGAGTAATGTGACAAGAATTGTTTATAAATCATTATTCTGATGAAAAGAATAAAATGATATTTGTTTAAATATTTTTGTGTAAGTTTTTATCATGAGGGGTTTTAAAGCCATTGCTAAAGTGTTTCTGAAGGAGTGTTGATATCTTGACAATTTTAAATGATGTTTATGGTAATAAAAAAGAAACGTAAGTTTAAAAAAATTGAAAAAATATTTATGGATGAATTTTTTAAATGTTTTGATAGAAGAAATTTATTTGGTATGGAGCATTGATTTGAAAAAAAATTATATTGTTTTAACAAGTATTCATCATATTTATCATTATTTTGTTTTTCATATATTTTCTTCTAAATGTGAAAACATTATAATGACCTTGGTATTGGAATGAAAAATAGTCTGAATGTTTGGAGAAGGATAAAGTATAGAGAATATTTGAGAAGTTTTGAGAAGATATGAGAAGAAATGAGAGACTCAAATATAAAGTTGAAATGAAAGTGAATTTTAGTTTCAAAAAAATTGATTAACCAGGAATACATTTTCAGATTTACACCCAAACCACTTTTGGATCTCTTATAAATTGAATAAAGTACATTATACTTTCTGACACTTTTAATTTTCACGTGAAAAGAAAGTGAGAAAGTGCTCATGGTTTTTGAATAGAGAAGGAGTTTCTAAACAAAGATTTCTTGAGGAAGTATTCAGATAGAATAAGAAGAGAGATATTAGTCAGAGTTATTGGATCCTACCAAGAAATCAGGTGTAGAATTCCAAGGAAATTTTAAGTGGTTTAGACTTGTTTCCAGGGTATTATTTATTATCATTTTTGGGTAATAAGGTATCATATAGGAGAATCAGACTGAGACATCATATTGAGTATTTTTTCCAAGTCTAAAATTGAAGCTCTTACCTGTTACTGGGTAAGAAAGTGAAGATATATTATATGAAGGTTTTCTAATGGATGTTGATAAGTCAACAAGTAACTTGTTTTTAACTAACTCGAGAAGGTTTCATTACCTTTTACACAAAATTATTTTACATCATTCATGATAGAAAAATAACATGCACTATTTTTTTAATCACAGTGATACAAAAGTGTATGGGTATATATTAAACTTTTTATCCACCAAAAAGGATTTTTAGTGGACTGTGTGGTATTGGATTGTTTTCAAACCATTCAAGGTACATATAGACTCTTGTCTAGTAGTGAACCCTATAAATACTTGTGTTCTTATGGATGTGTATGATTATTTTTTTGTATAAAAGTGATAAATATTTAAATAGTGGGGAAGTTTGTTTCAAAAGAAAAACAATTAATATAAAAAGATATAAATGATTTACCCCACCCCCTCTCTGTGATAAATTGATCCTAGATGGGAATTAACCATTGGTATCATAGAAAATGATCCTTTTTTTTTACTCTTTTCTAATGTTTTTGTATAGAATTTTTTATGAAGAATCTGAATTATATGAACAGTAATGTGTTTTTGGTCTTAGATGGAAATAAATATCATATCTGGAAAGATAGAATGTTTTATATCTTATTTTTATTGGGTATGAAGTTTTTAAAGATGTTATACATGGATTTTCTCCTATTGATGAAAAATTTCCTCTTATATTTTAGATAGAAATAATTTTAAATTTTTTGCGAGAGAAAAAAATTATTTACTCTCACCACTTTTTGAAAGTGAGTTTCTATGAGTGAAGAGAGTTCTACTACTAAAGGGTTATGAGAAATGTTTAAGAACATTTATGAAGGAAATAAAAAGGTTAAGAAATACAAGCTACAATTCTAGAGGCTGAAATATAAATATCATAAAATGGGTGAGTATGAATCACTTGTTGACTTATTTATAAGGCTGAATGATATCATTGAACATAATATGTCTCATTACATATGAAATGAGAAGGTAGAACATTATAAAATGAAAAAAAGATGATAGATAAATTTCCATTAAGGATGCCAAGGGATAAAATATTAAAATGTTTATTGAAGATGTAGATATTTGTGATTTTGAATCAGAAAATTTGGTATGAAACAACCTTGATTAATTTTTATTATTGTTTTCCAAAAATCATAAAAGAAGTATATGAATGTATAAATTGAAACTTCCTTAGAAATGATTCTATTATGGGGTTTTTGGGAACTTTTTGGAAAATTTCCCTCAAAGAAAGAATGAAAAATATAGTGATTAAGATGATAGAAGTCCAATAATATCTTGAAATAAATAGGGCGATAAGAAAAAATATTATTCTACTAAAAAATTTATAGATTTCGCTAAATAAAAAAGGAGAGGATTTTTGTCTAAAGATGATAAAGAAGAAGATAGTGTAGTTGAGGATGAAAAGTTTACTAAAGTTTCTAGAGAAATTAATTACATTGTAATAGTAAATAATGAATATTTAAGTAGTAATATTTTTTAAGATAAAGAGGGGGAGTAAGAATTTAATATAAATAGATAAATAAAAGAATGTATGGGAAATACAGTTAGACTTGAAAGAGAGATCAAGAAGTTGAAGAAATAAAGTCCTACAGATAATAATAAATTATATATTATTAAAGATAAATCGATGTTACTTCAAGATATTTATTGTTTAAATAATACTATTGATAAATAAAAGAATTATAATGAACATCTTGAAGTAAATTTGAAATTTAATGAGGAAGAGTGAGAACTTGTTCAAATTTTTTTTTCTAATGTTGAGCTGGAAGTTCTAAGTTTCAAGAACTCTATCTTTGATGTTGGAGAAATTTTAGGAAAATGTGAACCAGATAAGGATCAAATGGTACCTTAAAATGTTTTGAATAAAGTTTATATTGTTCCTAAGAATAATAATGTTGAGAAAAAAAATGTATGTGAAGAAAATGTTGTAGATTCAGAATTTTCTAAAATTTTTGAGTCCAATTAAAATGTTTCTACAAAATATAATTATAATAAGGTTGGTAATAAATCCAAATTAAAGAAGAATATTATATCTAATTACATAAAGTTTTGGATTCAACAATATTCTGATGTGAATGACAATAATGTTTCTGAGAAACATGTTCACAATTATAGAAAACATGGAAGTTACATAGTAAAGTATTCTTTCAATGGTTACTGCTGGCATTTTTGTGGTTTTAGACATATGAAAAATATACGATTGTTTAACCAACAGAAATAATTATATCACATGAATTAAAGAAGGTGATGTTTGAGGGGGAGTCAATCGTATCAAAGGAATAAATCTAAGAATTTTTTTTAAATAAACCTAAGAAGGTTGCTATGAAAGTTGAGAATTGGTTCCAACCATTGGGTGATATTTGTGAAATATATGAAAAACCTTGACATCTCACAATAGGGTGTCTTATTTTGTTACCAGTACAACAACATGTGTATAACAATTCTCATAATCTATATGCAAAGAAAGACAAATGGAAATAAAATCTCTCTCAATTATAAAAAAGGATAACAACAATAGATCTTGGATATGGAATTTTATTCTCAGAAGATAGGAGATTTTAAATTTTTTAAGAATGTGCAAAATTTCCAAAAAGGAATGTTAAAATTTATCAATGTTGAATCCCTAAGAATCAAAGGTGTTGTATCCACTATTATTGGTGAGGAAAAGTTTAAATACAAGAAATATTTGTTTGTTGATGGGTTGCAACATGAATTTTTGAGGGTTTCACAATTTTTTGATGAGATTAATAATGTTTTTTTAGAAAATATGGTTTTTTTTTGGGAAAATAGAGGAAGATAGAAACTTTTTGTCAAGTGGAAAATGTAAAAAAGGAAACTTGTTCCAAGTTTGTGATTTTTAAAACTCATGTTACTTAAGAATAATGGAAGAAAACTAGTTGTGGTATAAAATATTGGGATATATGTGTCATATAAACATGAATATATTATCAAAGAGAGATAGTACCCATGTTATTCCTAACATGTTAAGAATAATAGATTGGGTTTGTCCGATTTTTCAAAAACTAAAGATTACAAACACTGTGTATAAGAAAGTATATATTCATTCAACTCAACCCATGGAACTTATACATCTTGATATCTATGTCCCAATAAGAAAATAATGAACTTATATTAATAAGTAATTGTTTTCTTTTTTTTTATGATTTTACTTGAATTACCTGTGTTATGTATTTGAAACATAATTTAGATGTTGTATAGATTTTTGAACTTTTTATGGGAAGAGTTGAGAAGGAATGTGGGTATTCTGTGAAGATGTTGAGAAATGATAACGATTGAAAATAAAATAATTAATATTTAAAATATATCTTGAAAACCATGGAATTATAAATGGGTTCACTGCACTATACACACCTCAACAAAATGGTGTTGCTGAGAGGAAGAATAGAAGTGTAGTTGGAATGGGGCGAACTATGTTACTTGAACATGGTCTTTCCTATTACATATGGAGGAAATCTTTGATTATAGCTATTTATGTTCCAAACTAGTGTTTCTATAGGAAAAATTACATTATGACTCCATATGAAATGTTTTATGCTAAAATTACATGATTGAAACACTTAAGAGTTTTTGGAATTCCCTTTATCATAAATAAAAAAGGTGGAAGCCTTGGAATGTTTGATCAGAGAGGTGAAGATGGAATCTATCTTGGATATTCTTTGGATGGAAGAGGATATAGATGTTTTAAAAAACTGACCTAAAGATTAGCTGACTCTTTTGATGTAAAAGTTATTGAAAAAGGTTAGTAATTTGTGTAACAATCACATATAGATGAGGAAGATGAAGAGGATGAAAGAATTTTTATGATGCAACATGATAATGATGAAAAATATTGTGATACCAGATTGGGGGAAGAATCATACCCATATATTTCCAAATATGAGGAATAATTTCATATATCTCATTCTAGGATGAGGAAGTCAGTTTAATTTCAAAACATTATTAGTGATCAAAATCAAACGGTCAAACAAGAAGGAAATAAATAGTTTTTACACATACTTATTTATATTTAAATGTTCAAAAAGAATATGTGAATGAATCATTTGATCATCTAGAATGGATTCAATCCTTGAATGATAAGTTAGATCAGGTTTAGAAGAATGATAATTTCAAAATCATACCTAAACCAAATGATAAAAACTTTATTGTTATAAAATGGGATTTATGAAAAAGTTTAAATGAATATGGTGAAGTTATATGAATCAAATAAATATTGGTGTGGAAAGGTTACTCATAGATTGAAGGTATATATTTTGATGAGGATTTTTCTCTGGTTTCAAGGTTATAAGCAATTAAAATATTTCTTTCTATTTCAGCACAACAAATTTATAAATTTTTTCATATGAATATGAAGTCATCCTTTCTCAATAGAGAACTTGACAATGAAGTTTATATTGAAAAAACCATGTGGTTTTGTTATTGTTAAGGATTAAAGTTATGTGTGAAATTTGAATACATCCTTGTATGCGATAAAGCAATATCTAAGAGCTTGGTATTCCAAATTGGATACCTACTTACGGAGGTTGAATTTTTCTAAATGAATGGTTGATAGTAATCTATAAATTGGAGAAATTTAGAATATTTCAATCATTGTTATTTTTTATGTTTATGATATTATATTTTTTGGGAATGATGAAAGAACCAATGAAAAGTTTTCTAAATAAATGATTTTTTTGAAATGTCCGTTATTAGAGAAATAATTTAGTTTTTTTTGTTAAAAATATTAAAAAAAGAGAAACACATATTTCATTACCCAGAAAATCATGCTATAAATCTCTTTAAGATTGGAATGGAAAATTTTAAAAAAATTTCCACACTAAATTTAGTGGGATCAATGTTGAGTAATAATAGATAAGGAAAATAAGTTGACTCTAAAGAGTTTCATAAGTTTATTGGAATATTGTTGTATCTGACTACCTCAAGACCATATATTCTTTATATTGTCACCTTATACGAAATATTTCAAAGTGGTCCAAAATAATCACACATATTGTCTGGAAAAATAATTCTATAATATATAAATGGAATGATAGATTTTGTAATTGAGTATGATAGCTCAGAAATAATTGATTTTTTTGGTTACATAGATGGTTATTGGGAATGATGTGTTGATGATATAATATCCACATTTGGTATAGTTTTCATTCTTGGAGAAATCTATTTAAGTTGGAATAATTAGAAAAAAACATATTAGATCTTAGTATGGAGGAATCAATATTTATTTATTCCACTCAATATGCTACCCAACTTATGTGGATGAAGTCTTGTTTGGAATACTTACTTGTTGAAGTAATGTTTATCTTACACTTGGGTTTTAATAATCAGATTTCCATCATACATACAAGAACACCTGTAAAAAATTATCAATAAAAAAATATTAATATCAAAAATAATTTCATCAAAGAGAATGCAGATAAGAATGAACTCAAGATGGAGTATGCTCCAACATCAGAACAAGTCGACAACATATTCACAAAACCTATACCAAAGGAAGATTTTTAAAATTGGGCTTGAACAACTGAATCAAACCTCTTTCTCTACAAGGATGAGGTATGTTTCATTTAATCCATAACATATTTTATTTGGATAGTGTTTTCATGAGGGATAAATGATTCATAAATATATTTATTGGTACGTGATAAACCTTTTAATGAATCATGTAGTGTGGGGGAATTGCAGGTAAGCTGTAAACTCAGCATGTAATTGTGTGAACTGTTATAAAATTTTATTGATATGGTTTCCAAAAAAGTATTTTACCAGAAATGTAAGAGGCTGGAGAAGAAATTTCTAAAGATGAAGATGTTTTATAAGTCGTTTTTTGGATAGCATGGTTTCACTGTCAATGATTCTTATTTTCTATAAAGAGTTTTCTCACATAATCATAGAATTTTTGATAATTAATTCATTGATTATGTTTATAATGTTTAGTGATTTATAAAACCTATTTAAAAAAACCCAAAGGGGGGATTTTTGGGACCAAGTTGAATTTTTTTTTGGGAATGATAAAAGAAGTTTTTTCTGATTGTTTTGAATTTTTTTATTATGAAAAAATAAATTCACTTTGTAAAGTTTTCATGGTCCACTGATAAGGATGAATGAGGAATTTTAATCTGAATATTGGATAATAAAATTATTTTAAATTATATTTGTTTTGTGTTTTTATTATTAAGATTTTTTTGGATGAAAATGTTTTTTAGAGTCAGTTTCTATATGAAAAGAATGTTTTGATCGGTATAAGGAAACATATTAGAGTCTAAATGTATCCATACATAATATGATGATGCTTTGTTGTTTGGATAATTCAAAAATATCATATGTTTCTTGAGAATATTTTGACAAAATTATTATATAGGAAAGGTGTATAATACTTTGAAAGAATGAGAAGATATAAAACATTCCAATGTATGTTAGACAATGCTATAATGTCCTTAGGTAGTAAAAATCATGAAGAAGTCGTGATACAAGAAAAAGTTTGTAAAGGAATAAAGGCAGTGGAGTTTTGATGTTTTTGAAGCACTGATTGACTAATCCATCATACTTTATAATCTAATGGATTGTACAATCCACCATAATGAACCTATCTTAAGGAATAATCAATAACTGTAGATAATGAAGTCTCCACTGAAATTGGTCCATTATATTCAATATGACGATCAATGAGAGGAAGGAATGTTTTTGGATAAAAATAAGAAATTAGACTTCATCGGGACAGATGTTTGTAAGAATGTAAGAGAACGATCAACTGGATCATGATCAACAATGCATTCAACCATTTTAATTAGGTTGATTTTCACTATAATTGGTTCAATATAAAAAGAAGCTCTGATCTGTTTTTTAGTGGGGCTAGAGTCATCAGACAAGAAATAGTACTAACTCATCAGTCTGAAGAAAAGAATAAAAGGAGATTTGTTTAATGGGTTTTATGGAAGTGTTTTTCAAGGGGATTTTTGAAGCTGTTTTGACATGTTTTTAAGGAGTGCTGATATCTTTAGAAGTTGAAGTGATGGTTATTGAAAAAGAAAATCCACAAAAGTTTAAAAAAGTTTCAAATTTTTTGGAAGAATGTTTTCAATGTTTTAATAGAATAATTTTAGTTGGTATAAAGAATCGGTATGATTATGCATTACTTTTTTATAAGTGTTCATTATAATGAGAATTATTTAGTTTTTCATATGCTTTCAGCGTAATGACGAATCATCAAAATTAACTTGGTATCATATTGAAGAATGGTTCAAAATTTTGAATAAGGATGAAGTCTGTAGATGATTTGTGAATTTTCAAGAAGATTTGAGAAGTACTAAAAGAGTTAAATATAAATTTGAAATGAATATGAATGTGAGTTTTTTTTGAAATTTGGTTAAGAAGGATTTTTTTTCATATTCCTGAGGAAACCAATTTTGGATCTTTTATAAATAGAATAAAGTACATTGCACTTTGCGACACTTTTACTTTTCATGTTTGAAGAAAGAGAGAAACCACTAAATGTTTTGGAATAGAGAAATAGTTTCTAGACTGATCATTCATGGGGATGTTTCTAGATAGAAGAAGAAGGGAGAAAATATTCATATTTATCAGACCAGATAGATAAATAAGATACATAATTCTAGGGAATGTTGATGTGGTTGATAATTGTTTCCAGGGTATTATTTTTTATCTATTTTTTAAACCGAGGTATCAGATAGAGGAATCAAACTAGGCCATAAGACTAATTATTTTTATAAAGTCCAGAAGTGAAGTTTTTACCTAATATTGGGTATTAAAGAGAAGATCTATTATTTGAATTTTTTTAATGGAAGTTGATAATTCAACTCAATAACTTGTTTTGAACCATCTAGTTACAGTTTCATTTCTTGTTACAATTTTTTTTACAATATTCATGCTAAGAAAATAACAAAAACTATTTTATCAACCATAGATATAGAAATGTGTAAGGGTATATCATACTTACTTTATCCACCCAAAATGATTGTTTTCTAGTGGATCGTGTGGTATTGTATTATTTCAAAACTATGCCAAGGACATAACTACTTTTGTTGAGTAGTGAAACTAGAAAATAATTTTGTTCCTAGGGATGTGTGGGATTATTATTTTTTTGTATTAAAGTGATAAATATTTAATAGGAGGTGATGGTTTTTTCATAATAAAATAAAATTAAATGAAGAATATATCACTGATTCACGCCTCCCCCTCTTAGTGATATATTTATCCTGGATGGGCATTAACAAGGGCTTCCATAGTTGGATTTCTACCCCAAGTAATGATTCTAGATTGAAGGTGTGGAAGTTAGTAGTTTATTAATTAAGATTTTGGTTGATCCAAAAGTCTTGAGAGGTGTGAATAAGTGAGGTGGTGAGTTCCCTTTTATAGTGGAGGATGAGTGACATTCATGTAAATACCAAAAGGTAACACTATTGGGAGGTCACCCTTACATAATTTTCCTCTAATAATGAACCATTTTTATGTAAAATTTGGATTATGGTCTAACTATAATCATCAAAATATTTTTTTATAGAATTTTATAAGTAATTTCCACTTAAGTTTAATTTTTATTCCCATAGTAAGCACATTTTTATTTTAATTGCCACAATTAGTTTTAACTGTTTTAAATAATTATTATGACCAAAAATTAATTTAGCCTTATTATTACTTATAAATTATACTGACTCAGAATATGGAATATATTATTCGAAACTCCAATCACATAAGTTTAAAAAATTAATTTAAAATTAATTTCGTAGATGGGAGAGACAAAGAGTTTTAAAAGTCATAAAGTTTAAAAGATTGAAATGATTTTATATCCAATTTTACTGTAAAACTGATTCCAATGACCTTAATTATATTAATATATTTAAAATTTAACAAATTTTATATTAAAAAAAATTCAAAATATAATTTAACATAATAAATTATTTAAATAAAAATGTGTTTTCAATTACAATTCAGTATTTTTCAATATTTATCAAAAAAAGAAATTTCATAGAAAAATTTTAAAAAATCACCATATTATATTTTTTATATTCATATTTAAAATGTAAAGTTCATTTTTTCAAATGTAATTTATAAAAGTTTCAGAAATTAGTTTTAAAAAAGTATGCAATTAAAAGTTGACAAAATTACCTTTTAGAAAAATAAATCTATTTATGCATAAGATTGGACTTATTCCAATATCTTGTAAAGAAAAAAATAAGATAAATGATAAATTGTTGACATAATATACATATTTCATTAAAATCATTCAACAAAATTGGTTTTTTTAATTTATTGAGATAAAAAGTGTCTCTGTATAGAAAATTAGTTTTTCCAAAAAGGAATTTCTTTATTTTCAAATAGTTTTTACAATCATTTGTAATTTATTAGAAACCAAATAATTAATTTTCTATACATGTGTAAAACCTATTTTCATAATTTAGTTAATATTACTCATAAATTTTATTCCAATGGATAGGTTATAACTATAATTTTTTTTATAATATTATTAATTGGGTATTGTAGTTCTGTAAAACTTGGTCTTGCGTGTAGCATAAGCTATTGAGGGGACTCTGTATTCTATTTACCATAAGTTAAACTTGGTGTTGTGTGTATCTAAATATTAAATTGGTGTATAATGCAATATAATCCATCAAATAATTTTATTTTAATTGAGAAAAATCATTAAAACTTTGTGTGTAACATTTGAGCCACCTTAAAATGAGTTGTTCCCTCAAAATTATTCTCTCTCATCAAATTATTAACGCATAAAAGTTATTTTAATATAATAAACATTGCAAAAATGAATAATAAAACTTCATTTAATAAGGGAATGTTGTAAAATTATGTTTACCCAAAGTAATTCATAACCAGGTTTCCACGTTGGATAACATAGGTGGCAAGTGAAGACATGGAAATGGAAGAAAAGAGTAAATAATTATAGAGAGTGAAAAATATTACTAATCCCAAGAAAGTGGGTGATATAGAGAAGGTTATTAACCATAAATCTATAACCAAATCAGGTGTTATGAGGTCACTTATATCATAAAATGATGATAGTTATACAATATTTTATTTCAATATCCTTTTTTTAAATTTGAATATTTTTTACAAGGAGATATACTTACTTTATTTCCTTCAATTTCATGTTCTTAATCTCAAAATTGGTTGGGGCTTCATAAATTTCAATTTAATTTCTTACTCCAATAAATGAAAGTGAATATGATATCCCTAAAGCACTAATGGATCATAATATCTATAGATTGAATGATGAGTCATTCATTTTATCTTCAGTTATCATAAAAAATGGTAAGCACTGGTTATCCAATATGGATAAATCTTTAAATTATGAAAAATTAATGTCTAAAACCTTATCCAAAGTTTAACTTAATCCATTACATAAGTGGTTAAACTTTTAACCCTTTTTAAATAAGAAAATAAAAAACTTTATAATGAATGTCACTAAGTTTCTCAATATCATCTTAACATTGATCCCCTATATATTATAACATTGATCTTGATTGTCATATACCAAAAATTTGAATACCATTATAATTTATTCTCTTGAAACATGATAATAACCTGAATTACCATAAAAAATATTGAAGAAATACAATCTTCTTCATTATTTACATAGACCATTGATTGTTGGATAAATTCTTAAAATCCAAAATTTTTGTAAACTTGATCAATGATAACATAAGCAATTTCTTTAAAAAATCCTTTATTAGTTTTTGGTCATCAATACTATCCAATTTACATTATCCATAATAATCATATCTTTATCCAAGCTAATAAAAATTTTCTCAGCATCAGGAACAATTTGAGGGTTACCTTACCTTGATCAACATATCACCATTCCCTTAAATCAATTTTCTAGGTCATCAACACCAGTAAATATATATTCACAAATAATTAATGAAAAACTTCTACTTCATGATTAATATATCATATTTCTTGAATTCAAATACATATACACTTAAACCATCACAATTATTTCTCACACCATTGACTGGGATTCATCATCTTATTTATTACCCCTTTACAAAAATACAAAATATGAATCATGTATTAACATTAATCAAACTCAATTTAATCATTATTATAAAAAATACTATTAGAACAAAACATAACTTTAATATGTCATTCATGGTATCTTCATCATCAATAGAAAAACCATTACACTGACAACCATTCTAGTTTCCTTTATGAGATTTACCCTAAGACATTGATTTGTATAATACCCATACTTTCCACACATAAAAAATTAAAATATAAACAATACCTTAGGAAGACCAATAATACCATCTATTGCATTAACTAAACTATTCATTTTTCCTCAGAAATTACTTACTCTATGGCCTTATTCACCACACATAAGACATTTTGTCATTCCTTTGAGACATTCTCTTGAGTGAATCTTCTAATATTTTTGATATATAGGAAACTGAATCTCCATTCCTCCATGGTTACCATCAACAAATCTATTAGATAAGTATTTTCTTCTCTTATTTTGTGAGTATAATAGTTGGTTAAGGTACACATTGTTAATCATGTTCCTCTAAAACTAATTTGATGTAATCATAAAACCCTTTACTATAGTTATCATCCCTTTTTTCTTCTCATCATAAAATTTTCCATAAAATTATATGTTAACTTAGTTCCTTATAATTCCCTACAATGACTAAAACCAAAAATCATAGTTTGAGAAACACTAATCATAGTGGAAAACCACAAAATCATAAAAAAGCACTTACAGGATGTATAAATCATGATACCTTATTTCCAATATATGACCCCTTATGATTAATCTAGGTCATTAATAATCATAATCTATTTAAATCTTTCAAGACGACTCATAAGAGTTAATGAATATACAAATAATATCCTCCGAGAGTGTCAAACTAGGTGTGCAACAAGGATCGTTTTTGTGCACTAATTCATGATCGATTCTAGCTCAATATAGCGTTTATAGGGTTGTTACCCCTATGTACATCTATTTCAAAGACACATCCACTTTTAATATCCTTTCAATGATTTAATTTCTTATAAACCAATTACTCAATCCTTTAAAAAAATTACAATAATGTTTCCTAAACTTTGAATCATTCTTAGACGTATCCTTATAGGAATCCCTAGAAATATTATTATAATTATCACGAGGGATATTACTAAAGTTTTCTCATCCTAGTTTCCAAAAGTTAACTAAGTCTTTACTGATACAAAATATAGCGATCCAATATTCACATACATAGATATTACATAATTTTATATGAATATTCATCACATTACAACAGTTCATTCCTAAGGACCATAACAGTTTAGTGTCTTTGTAAAATTAGAACATAATCTTATAACATGGTGAAAGACCTTCGAAATTTCCCACAAAGATCTTACCACATAGTAATCGTACATAAAACCTATTTTCAGAAACCAGGGAAAATAAACAAAAGAAAGTATGATCCTAGATTCTCATTAAGGGTAAATAAAGGATATGGGTAAGCATAACATGAACATAAGGGTATAATAGCTTGATAATAACATTGGAAGATCATACCCTATATATTAATGATCATTATCATTAGTCATGGAATATATATTAGTAGTTCATAATACATCAATCATAATGAAATCAAATAACTTGAGCCATGAAAGCATAAAATTGGGATAAAACAAAGACTTGTAGAATAAACATCAGTTTATAACATTGTGAACATGTATAAATAGAAACATGTTCACTAATTTAGTTAAAGACATGAAATTAGTCCCTGACGTAAACTTATAGACATCCAATAGGGACCATACATATCATTATGCACATAAAATATAGGTCCATGCATAACATTGTTAACATGTAAGTTGGTTTACACTTAACATTATGAACATGTAATCAGACTCATTCATAACATTGTGAAAATTTAATCAATTTTACACATAACATTGTGACAATGTAATCATGTTCACGTATAGGTAGCTATACCCCCTAGGTATGACAGGAAACCATCTCTAGTGGAAGCCTTATATTACTTAATCTATTTCAGTTCCCATTCCAACCTGAAATTACTAAACTGAGTTCAATTCCTATTACAATATTATCTATATCATTATATATAAATCTTTACCCAATACAATATAGTAATATATAGGTCCCACCTTTTAAATAATAAACACCATACATTTGTGTTCTAGAAGATCATAAACATCCATCATACCATAAAACATGAAATGAAATGGGTATCATAAATATTTTACCATGTTATAACCTTTGAAAAATATAGATGTTTTCATCATCACATAACCTATAAAAATAAGTAGGTTTTCTAAGCATATAACTCATGGAAGAGAAAAGAGTTTTATAAATATCATGCCATCAAAACATAAATCATCTATAGAAAGAATATGAATGGTACCCTTGTATCATATCCCCAGTATGGAATATGTATTACCAGAAGATCTCATCTTAGATGGAAAATAATTTCTAAAGATCATTTTAAATTTTTTCTTGAGTAAAATATCCTGTCCTCTTGGAAAAATTATTTTTAAAAGATAAATCATTTTGAAAATATTTTTCTTCGAAAGTTACCATTAAAACTTATAAAGTAATATTATAAAATCATTTAAATAATGTTTTTAAAACATAATACATTTTAAAAATACTTTTCCAGAATATGACATTAAAATACCATTTAAGGTTTTTTTGATAACATCTCTAGAAAACATTGTTTTAGAAGAAAACAGATTTTCAAATAGTGAGGGAAATAAATTCAAATTTTATTAATTTTTTATTAATTATATTAAGTTCCAAAGTGTGGGAAAATGGTACTATTACATGAATATGTGATTAATGAAAATATTAGAATAAAATTCAGGATATATCTTGAGATATGGATCATAATATTTCATCAATGAGAGCTTAATCATAAACAATCTAGATAAATGATGGGGTTGTAGCAATAAAATCTTATCACTTTGTTAAATTTTAATCATAATAACTAAGGGATAATAAAATTACATAAAGCTTAAAATATCATGAAAATAAGTATATCAATGATATAACACTTAAAAGGGTCATTATATACACCTTATAAAATAATATTTGTGCATAACATAGCATGTGTCACAAAGAAGAAAAATTGAGAAACAATTCCCTTTCCACTTTGGTTACATTGAAACTATAACCCCTTAAAATAGAGATCCCAAAATGGATCTATAAATACAAATAATAAATATTATAAGAATCATAAAATATATCCATGTATATTATAAACACCACATATAAGAAATAAGTGGTGACCATGGATTGTGTCTTGCAGAAAATAAAAGTGTGATGGAAATCCCTTAATACATGAGTAACTTTTGGATTGTGAGCCACATAAAAAAATAACATAAATTGAAACATTAAATATAATTAAATTAATTAAATCAATTATATAACATTTCATATGGAATTATATACACCACACAAAAGAAACGAGTAGTGAATATGGAATAATTCTCCGAGAAATAAAAGTTAGATTAGAAATTCACATACATTAAGTCTTGAATTCCTCCATATAAGTTTAAACCTTCTCTATAATGAATATAAGTTTATTAAAGATCTACCAATGAAACATATTAATATATATAATACCATATATTATTTTATTATGACATTATATTTCTCTTTTATTAACAATTCCATGTTAAAATTGTGTTTTAGGTAATAACTGCTTTGTTTTTTATACATTTTATGAATTTTTATTTTTGGTCCTCTTAATTTGATCATGATTTACTTATTTCAAGAATTTAAATAATGATATAAATAAAATATATATTAAATATATATTTGTTTATAATAATCTATAAAATATTGAAATATGAAATGAAATATACCATTCATGAAGACGGTATGCCGTACGTACGCATGAATGCTATTTTCATTTTCTAGTCATATTGAAAGAATTAAATGTAAATGATATATATAATTAAATTAGAATTATTATATATATATATATATATAACATATTTCTATAAAACCCATTCATATTACATTCTTTCAAAAGTGTGAATGAATCACATCTGTTCGTGTGGTGGTAGTCTGCCGTACACACGAACGACATTATCATATTCTAAAAAAAATAAAAAGTATAAATGTATCTGTTATATAATTATTAATATGAATAAAAACAATATAAATACCATATATATAATATATAAACATCATTTTCATCATTATTTCTAACATTTAAATGTGATAATGGAAAAAACTAATGACATCAATTCGTAGGGAGGTAGTCCTTCATACACATAAATGATGATTGAGTATCCCATTCGATGGAAGTGTGTGAATATTTAGGTAGTAATTATAAATTAAAAATATATTTTTATATTTAATATAATTATTTTATTGTAAAATTATTATATAAAAATAATTTAATTGGTTTGAGGAACAAATAAAACAAAAACTTTCATTGATGAATGTTATCTCTTCTTCGTGTATTTCCTCTTGGTTTGCATCGAAGGAATTCATTTGTTGGATTTCTACCAAAATTAGGGATTCTATGTTTAGGGGATGTAATTTGGGATTTTGTTTGGTCAGGTTTTCGATGATCCAAATGGATTTATATGTGTGAATAAGTGATGGGGGTTAGTGACCTTTTATAGTGTAGGAGTGACATTAATGTAAATACCAAAAAGAAAAACATTTTTGGGAGGTCTACCTTATGCAATGTGCCTACAATAATAAATAAATTTAGATAAAAAAGTGTATATAGTAGAAATATTTCTATAAAATGAGTTCTGGACATGTTTATAGGTCATTTTTTCTTTTATGTTTAATGTTTAGTCCCTTAGTAAACTAATTTACTCTTAATCACTGTAACTAATTTTAACTATTTTTACTATTGATTAGTGTAAAAAATTAAGATGTACATATTATAAGATATATAATTTTATTATTAAAAATATTTAATATATTTTTTCAAATTAAAATCACATAATTTTTAGATATTATTTTAAAATGAATCTCAGATATGTGACAATACAATGGGTTTTTGAAGTAAAAAAGTGAAACGATTTGAAATGTTATTATATCAAATTTTATCATGAAATTGATAAAAATGACATTAATTGTGTTAATATATGTAAAATTTAGCTAAATTTATATTAAAACTAATTCAAAATATAATTTAACAACATAAAATATTTAAATGAAAATTCCATTTCAATTAAAATTCAGTATTTTTTACTATTCATGAAAATAAAATTTCTTAAGAAATTTAAAAGAAATTAACCCTATGATAATTTTGACAATACACTTTAAAAAATGTAGTTAATTTTGTCAAATAGAATTTATAAAAGTTTCAAAAATTAGTTTTAAAATAAATGCACCATTAAAAAGGGAAAAACAACCTTTTAGAAAAATGCATCTGTTTATGCGTAAGATTAGATTTATTATTATATATTCTCTAGAAAACACATAAGATGAATGTAAAAGAGTTTATAATATATATATATATATTTCATTATAACCATTCATAAATGTTTTTGGTTTAATTTAGTGAGATAAAACGTGTTTGTGAAATGAGAAATAGTTTTTTAGAAATAGAATTTAATTATTTTTAAATAGTTATTACAATAATTTATAATTAATTTATATCCACTAAATTAGTTTTATATAATTTTTTAAAATATATTTTTATAATTTAGTTAATATTAATCATAAATTTCCTTCCAAAATATAAGTGATAACTGTAATAATGTTTAATAATATTATTAATTGTGTACTATTGTTTGGAAAAACATGATCTTGTGTGCAACTCATGCTATCGAGGGAACCTAGTTTTGCATGTTCCATAATATAAACTCAGTGTTTTGTGTACCAAAATCCTAACATGGTGTTTTGTGTAATAAAATCCATCAAAAAAATTTAAATTATTTAAAAATAATAATTCTTAAAAACTTGGGGTGTTATATGTATGTTACTTTTAAAGTCTAGTTTATTTATTTTGAGGTTCAGAGGATTTGAAGAGTCATGGGATAGAAATGTAGAGTTTTTCGAGAAATAGACTAGGTGTATAGTCAATAAACATTCAGAAGTAGTAGTGCATTAATCGCGTGATATGACTCTATTTATACTATTGAAAATTTTCACTATTTGTCAAACTGTTTGACTATTCCTATGTAACTAAGAATTTTTTTAAGGGATAGTGGCTACCACATAGTTTGTGAACCATTTTTGCAAATGTGGGGACTAACCATGATCCCTGTATGGGATTATTAAAATTAAAAAAATAAAATGATTCCCTTGTTCATTTTTAAATCTAATCCCCAACTAATTATCATTATCTCAAACCAACCTATCATTGATTCCCTAGAGGGTTTTCTACTTGATTTATTTGTGATTCCAAATAGATTTGGGTTGATATTTTCAATGTTTTTTTGTTACACACTCTATTTTTTCTCTTTTATCTAGATATCTTATTGATCACACTTCCCCTTGAACCTTTGGAACCCAGAAGGGTTATTAATTTCAGATATAGAGAATTTTTTGTGTAATTGATGATGTTTCTAATGTATCTAGGATTTTGGGGACCCGATCTATTCAATTATAATCTCATTTTTTATGGTGACTATATTTTCTTTATTGGTGAGGTATGTGTCTCTATATAATGGTTTCATCCCTTGATTTAACTTTTTTTCTTATAAATTCCTTTTTTTTGGTTTATGAAATTCATTTAATTTAAATTTATGAGGGTATTTTTATGAAATTTAATATTGTGTAGAATAAATAATGGGTTTTATCTAAAAATGGTTTTATCCACTTTATGTTTTTGATGAAATTCCTAAAAATTGGACCTTACTCTAAAATTAATTTTGAATTATGTGAGTGGTGATAATTTTATTATATATGTTTTAGAAAAATTATTAGCATGGTTTAATTGAATGTTTTTTTGTGAAAACATAGAAAATAGGAGAACTTTGGAAACCTTGGTTTCATTGGGTTAAGGACACACTCAAACTTTAGTGAGTGTGGCACCACTTTGGGATATGATTTTGATTCTGATAGATTGTGGAAGGACATGGAATCATAAGATTAATGTTAATGTCAAATTTGTGTTACTTTATGTTGCCCAGTTAGGTATTCTCATATTATAGATCCCAAATTATGTTTCATGATCTTGGTTTAATTTATGTGTCATATTTTAAATTATCCCATGGTTATATTTTGTGTTATGAATGATTTTTATTATTCCCATATATATTGTCATTCAAGTTTATTCCCATGGTTTTATGGCTTTAGATGTTGTATACTTTGAATGTAAAAAAGGATTATGTATGTAAAAAAATTAAATGAGATAGAATCATGCATGTTATTTTTTAAATGAAATAGCTAACAGTTTTATAGTGAAAATAATTGTATGTATTCATGGTTGTATCATATTGGGTGTTTTCATAACACCCTATATATTCCTTTGGGTGTATATATATTTGATTTTGAATTATATAAGTAAATTTAAGGGTGTTTTGTAGCTCACTAATTTATCTATGTTATTTGTTTCCTTCATAGTGGATTGGGATGGAGGAGATACATGTTTACATAGATATTTGGCTATTTTGGGTTTGGAATTAACTATTTTTATTTTTAGTTTAGAATTTTTGATTGGTTTGTATGTCTCATGGTTATGTAAACTTTTTTACTTGGTGTACTTTAACTATTTAACTCTTCTATATTATACATGTGACATGTTTTTTTTACATTGTGTTGATCTCCACCTTGTTTCGATCCATCTTGGGCCACATTTCATGTACACCTGAGTTGGTTTGTTATATAAGATATACTCTTTGATCTATAAAAAAACCACCAGATGGATTCATGTTAAAAATACCTACACAAATAAACATAGAAAAACAATTCAAATTAAAACCTTGTATATTATGTAACCCTTGGCATGACACCCCTATGATTGTAACCTCAAAGGTGAGGCTCGTTGGTGCATAACCTTGAGTATAAGAAATATGAGTGTATTTATTTTTATGTGAGATTAAGTATAATAATCCATGAAAGAGAAACCTATTCACATAAATTTTTTCATGTAACCTAGATTGTGAGACCTTAGAGAACACATATCCTTCCTATTGCGATTGTGAATCTCCAGACGTGTGTCTTCGAGTACTTAACCTTTGATTATGAGTAGCTTACATGCTTCAAATCTGCGAGCCTCCTTATGTTCCCCACATATGAAACTCTTATCACGTATCCCTTCATGTGAATTGTATTTTTCTGACCTCACTTCATTCTCCCCAAAACTCTACTCTGTATCAAGCCTATTAAGAAAAATAACACTCTTATAACAATATAAAAATTTGCATATTTATAAAATATTTACATTGAATTAATCTCTGAAAAATGTGGCCAACAATCCATTACTCCACCTCTAGAATCATGATAATTTTCTTCCATAAATTGTTAATGTTACCTATGTAACATCCCAATATTTTATGGTATATTTAATTTTAAATAAGTTGAATCTCTCCGATATCTTTTTATACACCGAACCTCAAGTCTAAATGAACCGTAACATAGTACACCATTATAACCGAGTTTTTAATTTTTTAGTTATGAATAGGACTAACTAAATTTTGAAAAGTATATGTTTTTACTATTTATAAAAAAAATTCATTGGTTATAAATAGATTATAAATGACATTAAAAATCATTTTAATGTAAAAGAAATGTTTTTGTGAGATTCAGTTTTTATGTGTGTAATGTAATTTTTTATTAATGAATTAAATTAATCACTATTAGTGAATTATTTTAATAAAATTTATAAATCATATATTCAATAATTTTTTTTATCATTGATATAATATTTTTTCTAATCATGGAATAATAATAATTCTAATTTTAAGCTCAAAACTGTATTTTTCTAAAATGTGATTTTATGATGTTTTGTGCATTTATCTTAATTTTTTTTCCAATTTTTGAAACTTATTTTGGGAAAATTAAATTAATTTCTTAAATAATAATTAAGAAATTATATTATAGTGATTTGTTAATATTTTTTTGAAATTTTTTATTATTTTTGATGAATACTAGAAAATACTGATTTTTATTGAAAACTGGCTTTTTTATTTAAATAATTCAGAAGTTTCATTTTTTAAATTATTTCAAAAGTAAAATTAGTTCAATTATATTATAATTAATTCAATTTAGTTAATTTTAATCAATTTTTTTGAGTTTTTATATAATATATTTTTATACATCAGGAAATGTTTTCCTTATAAAACCAATATTTGTCACGTTTGTGGGATTGATTTTTAATTTAATTCTACCAATTATATGAATTGAAATTGTTAAAATATATTCCATATTTTGAGTCAGTATAATTAATATAATTTAATAATTTTACCTTATTTTTTTGATAATGAATAACGAAAATAATTAAAATTTATTAACATTGTTAAGGATAAAATGGGTTAACTAAGGGGGTAAACCAAAAGGCAAGGGTATGTTTTCTAATTAAACATTTAAAAATGCTATTAAATGGAAATATTTTGACCATAATATATAATAAATTAGAATATAAAATCATTTTGAAGCATTTTTCTATGGAAGTAATTTATCATTTAGTATTCTTTTAGGAAATTTACAAGTGGTTTCCAAGTGGGTCTTCTCCCCCACATATAAAAGGACACCCCTCTCATATCATATACACACATAAAATACCTTTTTGATTTGCCAATAATTGAAAAAATACCTTATTTATATCCCTACCCATGACCTGGAGTCCCTTTTTTGATCTTAAATCCATACTAGTATGGCTTTAGGTATATACATAAAGAGGTTTTCCGAAGAAGAGGTATAGTTCTTAACCATGGATCTTTGTTTTATTTCATCCTATACCCCATAAAAATATTATAAAACTATAATAAAATATTAAAAAAAGTATATTAAATATACTAATATTTTATTATGTTAATTTCATAACTTAAATATTTTTCTCTTCCATCAATTGAGAAATGAAATTGTCCATCGTGTGTACGATGGACTACAGACTCACAAACCAATGTAATTAGTTTTCAATCAACGCATAACATAGATGAATATATTGATGGATTTGATATATATATATATATATTATATTTATGAAATAATTATACTTATGATGTAATTATAATATCATATATACATTCATACATTCTAATCCATTGAAAAATGATAACATTGCACATGCGTACGTGTGGACTACTACATCCAAGAAGCAATGTGATTCGTTTTTCATTTACTCCTTATAGAGATGGTAATAAGGATGGTTTTTATAAACATATATGATTTATATGATACAATAATTATTATGTAAAATTGAATTATTATTTACCCTTTTTTTTCAATCTAAAAATAATAATAAAATATTCATGTGTACTGACGACCTACCATCTCCATGAACGGTTTGCCACATTTTTCTATATCTAACTTTCATGGAATATTATAAGTATGAATTTAATGAATATATGTTATATTTATATCTTGGTAAACATTTTGGATATTATGGAACCATAATAAAAGTATAAGGAATGAAACTACCAAACCAAAACATACATGAAAAACAGAGCATTTATTACCCGAAACAATGATTTAAAGAAATAATTGTTACTAAATGGGTCATAAAAGATTATAAGTAAATCATATATTGTATTATATATATTATTATAGTTTTTGGATATATTTATAATTAATATATATTTATTATATAGTAGTTTTTGGACAGATACAAATGAAATTAAACATGTGGTAAGAGTTTATTTCATAATCTCATCTTTATTTAAGATTATTTATGTTTATGTCTACATTAGGGAGATTGTTTAATATTTATATCTAAAAAAATATATTTTTTTATAATATATTTATTTATGTTAAATAAAATTTTTTCCTTTCAATTTTTTCTCTTTAAGTACTCAAGATACTGAAATAATGTTTTCTAAGGAAAACCAAAATTTGTTTATTATTCGGTCGGGAATCTTTTTTTATGTAAAATGTCTTAGAAAAAGGCATTGAAAATATGTTTATGATGTCTGACATTATTCATTCCCTCAATATGAGATTATTTATTGATGTTTGCATGATTAGTTGAATAGTTATGATATTCATGGATAATATTAATGAAAATCCGATTATTTATATGGAATTATTTGATCATAATTTATTTTTTTTATATTATTCTTCCTTCTCAACATATTTATTAAATGGAATGAATTTTAAAACATTTACCTTGTAATATTAATTATGACTTATTTATTCATAATAGATTCCACTATATGCATACCATTACCCAACATCCGTGATCACACCTTTCTTATGATTCATTTCTCAAGGATTTCAAGAAATGTTTTATAATTGATATGTAGGAATATTTTAAATGGAAGAATGATTTTTCTAAATAAAAAATAAACTATATTTCATGTTTTTAATTATAATATGAGCTTTATGTATGTATATAGTTTTACAAGTCTACTAGACTATTCAATTATTTGGGTGAAATCACTTGTATCAAGAACCAATTTAATAAAATAACTACTAAATTTGGTCTACTAGGGCTTGGGTATTTATAGTTGATATAATTTAAAGTTTAGAAGAAACCTTGGGAATTAGATTTATGAAAACAAATTAGGGAATATAAATATATGACCAAATTTGAGGAAAATTATATGTATATAATAACATACTAAATTTTGGTAAGGTAAATATTATGTGGTTTTCGAAGAAATACATCCCTACCTAGAAACTAAAAGTGGATGTGCTTTTGTAATATATAAATTTTGGATTATTAACCTAAAAAATAGTTGGTTTGAGTATATCTCAGCCATAATTTTGGAACATGGTGAGTGTTTCCTTACTTCTCACCTTGTTTGAAACTCCCAGGGGGATATGCTATGGTCAATTAACATTTTCTTTATGAACCATCATAAAGGATTTAAATAGATGATGATGATGATGGATGAATAATGTTAAACTTCAGTTGTCATGATTTAGAAATCCTATAAATGGGTTTTCATAATTATGATTATTGTTTCTCACACAATGTTTTTTGTTTTTAGTAAAGAGTTGGAATCCAGAAAATTGATGTTAATGAAAAATTTGTGGAAGAATATGGTGATTTTGGGAAACTAAATGGGATGATGATTAAATTAATAGAAATTATTGTTATTCCTAATAAGTTATCCTGATATATGACTAACAATACATACCTTTACCAACTCTCAAACTCACCAAAGAAGATAAGGATGGAGTTCACTAAGAGCTTGAGTGGTAGAGACCATAGTGGAATGAAATATTAATTTCCTTCATGTCAAAAATATAGTAAGAGAAACACATGAAAATGCACCAAAGGAATAGAAAAATATTTTATGCGTGGAAAATAAGGTCATGGAAAAAATAAATGGCGAGGAAAATTAAGGATTTTAATGGAGTTAAAAAATCATCCTAGAGATCTATTTATAGTTATTTTTATTAAATTTATGGAACTTGGTCATTACCCATGTTAATTTTCTATTTTAAACATTAACTCCAAGATTAAAGAAATACCTATGTAATACTAATAATTGAAGTAAAATGGTTGAATTATTTATGTATTTAGATTAAATAATAATTCATTAGAAATATTTTTATCAATGGTATTTTGGTTATAATAATCACGAAACGAATAGAGGATTTGTGTGATAAAGTACTTATGTGCCCAGTATTTCACCAAGGGGATCCCCTATTCTTATCATTACAAAATAAATATATATCTAGGAGGCTGTGATTAAATTATAGGTAAATAAATTCTATTATGATAAAGAACAAGTATCTTTTAGTTTGTACCATTTCCTTATTTTATCAACTTCATGAAGATGAATATTTTTTAAAGACTGAAATTTGTTATAGGTATCATCAATTTTAATAAAGAATGAATATATTCGAAATAAAAAATTTCAAATGAAGTATGGAAAATATGAGTTTATAATAATTCCATTTGGATTGACTAATTCACCATAAGTTTTTATGGGTATAATTAATAGAGTATTCATTGAATATCTTGACGATTTTTGTTGTATTTATTAATGATATCGTGGTGTATTAAAAAAGTTATGAGGACTTTTATAATCACTTGAAGATAATTATTGAGAATCTTAAAATAACATAGTTATATGATAAATTTAGGAAGTGTGAAATCTAGTTTCATAATGTTTCTTTTCTTGGATATATCATATCCAAGTATGGGATCTTAGTTGATCCTATAAAGACAAAGGAAATCCAATAATTGACTACACAAAAAAAACATAACTGAGGTATATAGTTTCAATGGAATGAAAGGTTGATGTCAATGTATTATAAAAAAGATTATTATTGGATAACCAATTAACGAACCTTACTCATAAAGGGGTTAATCTCACATGGAAGAAGGAACATGAAGAATGTTTTGAAGAATTAAAAATAAATTAGTAAATGCTCTAATTTGGAATCTATTATCAGAAAATGAAGGATTTGTAATATATAGTTACTCATAGAAAAAGGTAATTGGTTGTTTCCTTATGCAAGATATATAAGTTATTGATTATGCATCAAGGAAAATAAATATTAATTAAAAAACTATCAAACCCATGATATTGAGTTGGAAACTGTAATCTTTAATTTGAGGATATAAGGAAATTATCTTTATAGTGAATTATGTGAGATATAAATGGATCATAAGAGTTTAAAATACATCTTGTCATAAAAATATATAAATATGAGGGGAAGGTGATGGATTTATCCACTCAAATATTATAATTTCTCCATACACTACCACCGAGGGAAGAAAATAAGGTAGCAGATACATTGAGTAGAAAATATCATGGAGTTCTAACTGAAATAAGGATTTTCATGGATCCAATATTCATGGATATAGTAAATATTTATATGGTAATTATTAAGGAAGTTGATAAATCACTCATTTATCAAATTATTACCAAACCATATTTTATGGGAGAGATAAAAAGTTCTAAATTAGATAATGAGAATTTTCAAAAGAATATTAAATCTATGGATGATGAAAAATTGGTAGAAATTTAATGTGAAGATAACATTATAAAATTTGGGAAGAGGCTATGTGTTACATATATACCTAATCTAAATATGGAATTATTGGATGATTCTCATATATTAGATTTCACTATACACCTTAGTATCACCATGATGTATAAAGATTTGAAGAAACATTTTTGGTGGGATAATATGAAGTGGGAAATTAATAAATATGTGTCAAAATGTTTGGTATATCAACTTGTGAAGGTTGAGAGATATTATCCCAGAGTAGTCCAGAAACTACTCTATATTCCTATTTGGAAATGAAATTAACCTACATTGGAAGTTGTCCTTGGATTACCAAAGACTCATAAAAATAATGGTGTGATATGAGTTATTGTTGATCGAATCACAAAATCTACACATTTCATTACTATAATAGAATATTAAACTATTTTAACCCTTGAAAGACTCTATATTAAATAATTTTTAATACTTCATGGTGAACATATTTCAATTATGTCTGATCGTGATCTATGATATACATCGAAATTATAGAAAAGTCTTCAAAAGGCTCTTGATAGTGAGATTCATTTGATTATAGATTCTCATACTCATCCTGATAGATAGACATAATAGACTATTAAAACATTTGAAGACATATTGAGTTCATTATTTTTTCAATTTCAAGGTATGTGGGATTAATATTTACCTTTTCTAAAGTTCTTCTATATGAATAGATTCAATTCAGGTATTTAGATTTTGTCGAAGTATTATATAACAAGATATGGTGTAATAAATTTTTTTAGGATAAATTTGGTGAAATGAATCTTGTAGACCTATAACTCATATATGAGACAATGGAAAAGGTAAATACTCTTCAGACCCATATCAAATAATCTCAAATAAGTCAAAAGATCTATGTCGATAAGCAAAGGAAATTTTTTTAATATCCAGGGGGAAATAATGTTTTCTTGAATATATCACCATGGAAGGGTGTTATAAGATTTGATTAGAAAGGGAAACTGAGACATAGGTATATCATAACTTCTCAAACCTAGAAATAATTTGAGTTGTGGCTTACCATTTTGAAACGTCACAAAGTCTCTCTAAAGTACATTATGTGTTCTACATATCATTATTAATGAAGTACATTCCAGACCCAACACATGTGTTAAAAAATGATTAAGTAGAACTAGAACCTAATATATATATATATATATATATATATATATGTAAGAGCCTATCTAGATTCTAGACATAATATAAAAAGTGTTTAATAATTATACAAATCAGTTGTTAAAGGTACATTGGAGAAATCATAAGATAGAAGAGGCGACATGGGGACTTGAAATTTTTTTGATGGACTACCCAAATATATTCGTGAGGTAAATTTTTTAAATTTCTAGGATATAAATTTTTGAAGGAGTGAAGAATGTAACATCCAAATATTTTATAGTATATTTATTTTTAAATAAATTAAACCTCTTTGATAGCCTGTGATACATGCAACCCGGAGTCTAAATGAATCGTAATATATTATACTATTATAACCTAGTTATCTAATTAAAAGGTTCAAATATGGTTTAAAAATTTAAAAAATAAGTTCATTGGTAATAAATTTATAAGAAATGAAAATAAAAATCATTTTAATGTTAAAGAAATGTTTTTCTAAAAAACTATTTTAATGCGCACAATGTGTTTTTATCTTAATGGATTAAACTAATCACTATTTATGAATGAATTTAATGAGATTTATATATTATATATTAAATAAAATATTTTTTCATTTATCTGATATGTTTTCTATGCATGAGATAAGAATAAATCCATTTTTATGCTTAAAAATTGTATTTTCCAAAAAATGGTTCTATCTCATTTTATCTACTTATCTGAAAATTATTTTTTTCACAATATTAGAAAATTTATTTTTAAAAATAAAATATATTTTTTGAATCATAATTTCACAATTATCTTAGAGTTTATTTGTGATAATTTTCTAAAAAGATTAATTTTTTAATGAATAGTAAAAAATACCAGTTGTTATTAAAAACTGCCTTTTCATTTAAAAATTTTAAAAGGTCAATTTTTTTAAAATTGTTTTAAAATTAAAAATAGTTCAATTATATTATAATTAATCCAATTTTGTTCATTTTAATCAATTTTATGTTATGTTTTTATATAAAAAAATTTTATACCCAAGGAAACGTTTTCTTTGGAAAACCAATTTTTGATATGTTTGCATGTTTGATTATAAATTAAATTATTACAATTATGTCAATTGAATTTGATAAAATAGAATCCATCTTTTAATCATAATAATTAATATAAATTAATAATTTTGACTTATTTTTTGGTCATAATGAAAATTAGAAATAATAAAATTTAATTACCATAGTTAAGGTTAAAATAGGTTTATTAGGGTGTTAAACCAAAATATAAGGGATCTTTTTCCAATGAAAATTGAACAAATACTATTGGGTAGACATATTTAGTCATTATATTATCAAAATATATTATCTAAGGTAATTTGGAAGTAGTTTTCTTGGTAATGACTATTATTTTGTATTCTTTCATGAAATTTCAATATAGTTTCCAAGTGGGTCATCTTCCCCACTTATAAAAGGATGACCTATATCATCTTATAAAATCCACTAAAAGGAATTTTATTTCTTCTACATGTTCTTAAATACTATAATTTCATCCATACCCACGACATAGAGTCCCTAGTTTGATCATAAAACCATTCAATGAAGGATTCATGTATAAACCTAATGATGTTCTCTAAAGAAGATGTATAGTTCTTAACCATGTGTCTTCATTTTATTTCTTCCTCTACCCCATTAATATATTATAAAACTATTAAAATTAATAAAACCATTATATTACATATAGTTAGATGTTTTTATGTTAATTTAATAACATAAATCTATTTCATATTCCAATAAATAGGAAACGAAACCATTGATCGTGTATACAGAAGACTACCCTCCCACAAACCAATATAATTCATTTTCCATCACTACCTCTCACAGATGGATATAATGATGAATTCATTGTATATAAATTATATTTATGACATAAATATACATCTTTAATTATAATATCATATCTTCATTCTTACCTTTAAATCCGTTGTAAAATGATAACATCCCTCATGCATACATGTGGAATATTGCCTCCACAAAGCGACGTGATTAATTTTTAATTTCATATTTAAATGATTGTAAAAAGGAAATATTTCATGAAAATATATTATTCATATGATACATTAATTATTATTTACAGTTAAATTATTATTTACCTTTATTTCATTCCATCCATCAAAAAAATGAAAACAATATTCCTACATATGTGCGTCCTAATATCTATATGAACGTTGTAACTCATTTTTCTATCTCTAAATTTTATGTAATATTATAAAAAAAATATAAATCATATATATGATATTAATATATTGTTTAAATTTTTTGATATTATGGTACTGTTATAATAGTTCAAGGACCAAAACTACCATACCAAAACATACATGAAAAACGAAGTAGTTATTACTCGAAACAATGATTTAAACAAAGAATTATTAATAAATGGGTGATAAAATATTATAAGAAAATAATATGTTGTACGTTATATATAATTATGATACCTATATAGATTTATAATAAGTATCTATTTATTATATAATTGTTTTGGACACAGAAAAATAATGTAAAACCCGAGGTTAGGGGTTTATTTAGCAATCACATCATTATTATGGATTGTTTATGTTTATGTATTAAATAAGAAAATTATTTTAAATTTATATATGAAATTAAATATATTTTATTATAATATTTTTTCTATAAAACACAATTTTATTTCCATTTTTTTGTATTTATGTACTCAAGATACCAAAATAATGTTCTTTAAGAAAAACCGACATTGTTTTTCTACTCAGTCGGGAATATTTCACTTATGTGTCCATATTTTCATTAAAATGTATAAAAATATTTTTTATAAATATAAAATTATTTATTAAAGACATTTTTACCCAAGTTTGATTTTTTATAAAATTGTTTAAATTGAACCTCCTTATCATTTTTTGAATGATGTGCTTTTTGACCTTTTTACAACTGGGTGAAAGGAAGTTTTATGGAATGTATAAAATTACCCACCACCATGGCCCCTTATTACCATGACGATTCATTTACATGTTTACATGGTCATTTAAAAATAAAATTTTTTCCTTGGTATTTTTGAATTATTCTAGTGTTTAAATAATGGTTTTCAAAGTGAAATGGTATTTTCCTTAAGAAATATTCTAGTAATATTTTTAAAGTATATTCATCTATGTCAACATTATTTGGTGGATATTTTAATTAATTGGGGATATAATATTTTGATTAAATTATCTATATTACTATATATGTTTTATGATTATGTTTATTGACTGGGGAAATAATTTACAATTCATATGCTAGTTTTTCAATAGGAATGTTTACATTGATTGTATTTCAACCCATTCATATGAGAAATTAATTGGCCTTAGTATGTGATGGTTGAGGCCCACTATATCCCCATTATGAATTGGTAGGTATAATGAGAGAAACTAGATTGGGTATTGGATGAGCCTTAACCATTTATTTAATATGTCTTAGCATTAGGCACTGACAATATGTTTATGTTGTATGACATTATGTATTACCTCATTATGAGATTAGTTATTAATGTTCATGTGATTATTTTATTAGTGATGATATAAATTGATAATATTCAAGATAATTTTATTATTTATAGGGAATTATTTGATCATAATTTATTCCTTCCATATTATTCTTCCTGCTCAAGTTATTAATAAAATAGAATGAATTTTCAGATATTTTCCTTTCCATATTGATTATGCCATATTTGTTCATGAATGATTCTTTTATATGTATACCCTTACCAAGAAAATGATATCATCACTTTCTTAGGTTTTATTTAATAAGGATTATAGGCTATGATTTATGATATGTATTAAGGGATATGATAAGGGGAAAAATGGTTTTCCTAAAGAAAATACTATTTTCTATTTTATGTTTTCAATTGTTATGTGGGATTTATTTATGTATATAGTTTTCAAATACTACTAAAATATTTGTTCCTTTAAAATGAGATTAATTGTGTCTAGTTCCAATGTAATAAATTAACCATTGACCTTGGGCTACTAGGTTTGAAGAATTCAGAACCTGCACCGTGAACCTTGATCACATGATCTATAATCCGATTACATCAGTTCTAGCATATTTTTCTTCTCATGATCACAATATCACTTTATGACTATGTGATCTAATTAATTCTTCATGCATATGTGGTATCTTTGATCTTTAACTCTCATGCACAAATCCTTAAGAAATTATGAAATCACACTTTATTAGGCATCACAATCCTCTCTAGACCATCTTCTAAGGAGCTTTATAATCTTTAAAAAAAATCAAAAAAATCACACATCAATCTGGTTTATGATCTCTAGTAATCATATACATATTCATATATAATACCCATTCATTACCCCTTCCATAATATTTAATTATAGCCTAGGGAAATTCATATTTTTTACACGATCGGTATACACTACCTAGATTTGTCATCTGATCCATAAAACACAGACCTAGTTCTTCATATATAGATATATTGAGGATATCTTTTGATTTCTCTAAAAAAATTCCCAATGGCCTGAGAAACCTCCGAAAATGAATTCATAATATACCAAAACTTCATACATAATGTATGATAAAAAAATTGATAATATATCCAACATAAAAATATACTTGAGTCCTATAATTATTTTCATTTTCCAGGTCTACAATGGAAAATTTTAATCTCAAATAATATTTCTTAGATCAAATCAATATCTAATTATTCTTTTTTAGGTCACATGTCAAAAATCTTCTTCTCCACATTGATCTTTCACTAATTCAACTTCAGAATCATCATGAATTATGGAATTTTTAGATTCATCTAAATAGACACCTATATATATTCTTCTTCTTCCTCATTTAACTATTTGATAAAAAAATTTATATAATTATAGTTAAATTAATTCTCAACAACTCTCATATCACTTCCCTAAACTATTTATTGAGGATTTTAATAAAAATCTTATATGACTTGCTCTTTTATTAGTATCTTATAGGTATACCTTCATCCACTGCATCACTATATTTTCCTTTATATCCTTACTTATTTTGTATAAAACATTTTTATTTGAATACCCTAATATTATTTAATAAAGGTTTCCTAACATACCACATTTAATAGGAAGCTTCTATTCTACAAAAATAAGTAATGAAAGTTTGTAAATGTACTCAACCACTTCTGCTACTTCTTTAAAATAGTGGAAAAAGATAACAATTTCTATAATAATTTATCATCTATATTATGTATCATATGGGTTATTCTATAAAAAACTCCATTCTATTGAGGATTTATCATTTAAGGTAGCTCATTATTAATAATATTTTTCTTGATGTAGTTATCAAACTCAATGGATGTGTAATATTTCCCATTATGTTATGGAAGAATATAAAATTCCATTACTATTTAATTTTCTTATCTATTTTAAGTATTTTTAGATATTATTAAACTTATCTTTTTGACCACATAAACAAGGAACCTCTTATCATGAGATAGTCATTAACTAAGAAAATAAACAATTTTTTACCATAAATTGTATCCTAAACAACTGGATCACATACACTAGTGTGGACCATATTCAGTAATTTTGATACAATATTCTTCTTTGGATGGTTAGGTTTTCTTACTACATTTCCCCTTTAGTGTGAATACCAAAACCATTCTACAAAAAAATTTGATGAAGTATTTTCAACAATTGATTTATACCTTGAAACATTCTTTATACTCTTTTGATTAATGCGACTAAGCCTTCGGTTCCATAATCGTTTCTCCCATTATATAGTAAGGTTATAATTTTTCACTATTATTTCTATATGATATTGGTTCCCATTATTTCTCTATCCATGAAAGAATAATTTTTATCCTTTTCATTAATATTTCATCCACATCATTTGAATACAATTTCCAATACCATGTCTTAAAATCAACTTACACTCAATAGATTGTGTCAGTGGCCATCAGTAGATAAAAGTCATTATTCATTAATTAATATCTAGCTAGGTGAGTCTTATCAATACCTTTAATCTTTAAATCTATATAATTTCAAAACTAGAAAGTTTTATTAAATATTCTATTCACATTATTAAGAAAATTCACATTACCTATCATGTGGGGTGATAAATCACTATAAAAAATCCACTTAATACTATTATTCATATCCTTCAAGTCTATCTCTGAAAGAATATATTTCTCTTTAATATTCATAATATTATTTTCAATGAAATTCAATAATTATTGTATGCATATGTCAGTCTCTTCTCGTTTTCTTCATTATAAGAAAAAAATGATATCCTTATTCCACCAATGGATAAAATCTATTTCTCAAAGAAACTGAGTGTTATTTCCTTAAATCCATCCACCTATGTATTCTTTGGGAAAATTATACACTTATTTTCCTAAAAATGATAGATTTATTTCAAAATTAATAATAATTGAAATAATATCCATAGAATGAATTTATATACTGATATGATTGTTATTTTTCATTTCTCTTTTATTATATTCCAATTGTTTTTCCTCTCAAGTAAATTCATACTTCAAAACTATAAGAAATTTTATGTACTAAATATACACAAAATTGAAACTTCATAAAATGAAAATATTATATTTCTATCATCTATCTATATAAATACTATTTATTAATACTTTCTTGATTTTTTAAGTTCTAGATGGTTGAGAATGTTCTAATTTCACATTTTTTCTTTTATATTCAATTTTGTTAATTTTTATTTTTATTTTTTAGAATCAAATACTTGAACCCTTTTTTCCTTGAAATTCAACCTTTGAGAATTCAATATTTCCTCAAAATATCACATTCATTGTTAAACCCGTTCCTTCAATAATTCATCTAAAATTTTCCCAAAATATATCTTTTTCTTTATTCCATCAGTTTTCATTTTAGTATCAAATTTATTAATCAAATATATGACTTATTAATCAATATTTTTGATCTTATTAACTTTATCCTTGATATACATATTAATATCATCTATGGCCATTGTCTATTCCTAAATATTTCTCCTCTAGTTTATTACTTTTCCATGATTTACTAAATATTTTTTTCTTATATAGATTTATCAAGAGGATCAAATTATAATTTAATACCATTAAAATAATTTTAGGATTCCTTAAAAAATCTTCTAATATTTTGTTTTTTTTATTTTCAAATCAAGCACATCAAGATCTCCTTCCAATTCTATCTAGAGTATAAAAACTCACACTAGTTGATCATATGTTTCTTATTATTATTCAACTTTATATTTTTCTACTATAACCATTATGGAATCTTATATGTTTGATATAAACCTAGTTTCACTAACTTAGAACTAATATTACCCAGGATATTCTTACTTCTTACTAACCAACATATTTCTTTGAAATTTATTTCCACTTAAATTTCAATAATAAATGTTTCTTTTAAAGGGTAAAATATTCCATTATTTTTTTGATAATTTAAACTCATAGTCATATCTGTCAAACTTTTTTGGACACCTATTAGTAATGTGACCAATCAGTCGGCAATGAAAGAAATATAAAGGTAAATTACCTTCAAATACACTATTCCATATTTTTAACTTACTTCCAATAAGTGATAAGAAATGATCACTTAAATACTCTTCAATTTCATCCACATGAACTTATCACTTATCCAAATATCAGAAAAAATTTATTTAGAAAAAGTTTCTATATTCACTTTTTTATTAACTCTCATTTCATATATTTACTCTTTACTATATAAATAATTGAGAGATAATTTTCTAGGATTTTATTCCTCATGAGATGACACTTTAGGATTTAAAATTAGTGGTAATATCTGATTGACCTTATTTAGAATAGAATAATCTTTTATTTCATGAAAAGTCTATGAATAACTCTATCATGTTCAATAAAAATATTTTAGAAACTATCAAAATCTCCACTTGAATTCATTTTCAATTCATAAATTATATTTTAAAGAACTTGTAGAATTTCCTCAATCACATTACTCTCATATTTATAAATATTACTAGATTTTCCCAAATTATTTTATCTATTGGAGTGTCCATCACTTCCATTTGAATAGGATTGGAAAATTATCCTTCCAAATCATTCTAATCCTTTGCCTTACCATTCAATAATCTCTAATATTTTTACATCATAGATCTTCTACTGGAATCACTTACTTAGATTATATGCACTGTTTCTACATAAACACCACAACCAAGAGATATTATATTTTTACACAACTTGATAATTTAAATTATATATATATATATATTTCATTTGAAACCTAATGTGTTTAATAGATATCTTCACACAAAAGATTGAACTAAAAAGAACCATGAAACTTTTTATAACTGTTAAAATATATTTTTAGAATTAGTGTATAAAAGTATAGGTAACTAAATTGTGAAATATATATATAAATAAAAATAAATTTTATTATTAATATGAAGGCACTGATGAAAATTTAAATTAGTATAGATAAATAACAAACAAGATCGATATATGCTTTAAAATATAACCTTTCTAAAAAATTTATTTTTATATGTTTTTAAAGATACTAAATAAATTATAGATGAAACATATTGTTGATATGAATAATAAGTTTTTAAAAAATAATTTTAGTATTTGATAAGAAATAAGAATAAGGGTAGTTAATATGTTTAAAAATTTATGTTCTTATAAAAACAACTTTCATTATATATTTATGTTTTTATTAAAAGGTTAAATTATAAAATTTTATAATTTTAATTTAAAAAATAAAATTAATTTTTTATTCATAAAAACAAAATTATATTACAATTAGTTTTTGAAATTTTTTTGAAATAGATTATTTTTCACTGAATAGTGAAAAATACATTTAATAAAAACTATAAATTTTATGAAATTTTAATTATATTAGGATGAACTATAAATTTATAAAACCTTTTAATTGATCAAAAATTCATTTAAGGATTATATCCATGAGTTTTTTAAATTGTACAATGAAAATAGAAAACTTATGATTAATATTTTAAAAACTGAAGTAATATTTTCTAATAAAAATATCTTTTATGACTTTTTTTTAATTAAATTTTATTCTATTAAAATTAAGATTATGATTTCTTTTAAATCCTTATAACATTTATTTGTTTTATAATAGTATAATTTATTTCATGAAAATAAGAAAAATTGAAACTTTTATCATACACATAAATTTTATGCTTAAAAATACACTTTTTCTAAAAAATGGGTTTTATGCGTTACATGCATTAATGAAAAAAAATTAATTTTACTTATAAAAATATATCTTATATAATAAAATGTATTTCATATCTATAATTAAATACCATAGTGTGTTAATTTACTTAGAGGGGATACCCTCATCTTGCACTATTTCTGCCCCCTAATTCCCGGGGTCCCTTGGTTGTTTTGGTTGTTTTGTTTTGTTTTGTTTGCCCTTTATTTGAATAAAAATTTGATTCTGGTGGAAATATATGTGAAAATTAATGGTTTTTGGATTATTTACCTTCTATCATTCCCTAATATATCATTATCCATTTTGGAGTCTTCTTGACAATGAAACTGGTGTTATCTTTGTATTAATTTTTAATATTTATAAAAATACCATCTTTATAACACCCCATGATTTTATAAAATATTTCTTTTACAAAAATTTAATTCGTTTAATATATTTTACTATATGAAATAGTAAGTTTCAATGAACCACAATATATTAATAAAATATTATTATGTGACCACTGTAACTTATTGATTAGAAAGAAAATTATGACTTGGATTAGATAAATTATGATATTTATCAAAAAATAATTCTTAACATAAATGTATTGATTAATTTTTATTAAATAATAATTCAATTTTTTAGCAAAGTTATATTATGCTTAAAGAATAGATTTTCATAAAAACGATTTTTATTGATTTTTCTGAAAAAATATCATATTTAATATTCAAAACATTTTAAAAAATTCTTTCATAAAACTAACTACATTTTTAATTCATCATTTAAAAATTATATTAGGGTGAATTTTTTGGATTTTTCTAAAAAGATTGATTTTCCAGTAAATAGTGAAAAATACTGTTTTTTTATTGAAAACTATTTTTTTCAAGAATCTAAAATGTTAAAAATTGTTTTGAAATGGTTTAAATGTAAAATTATATCTTTTATATTTTAATTAATCCAATTATGTAAATTAGAATCATTTTAATGTGTGAATTTCGAGAATAAAATTTATACGTAAAAAGGCACTTTTCTGAAAAATTGTTTTTATGAGAGCAATGTATTTTATATTAATAAATTAAATCAATACCTATTTGAAAATTATTTTAATTATATTTATATAATATTTTTTATTAAAATTTTTAAACATTTATAAAATATTTTTATTGACATTGGATAGGAATAAATGGAGTTTTATGCTTAAAAATGTATTTTTTTCTAAAAAACGTTTTTATTTCATTTTTTGAACATACATTACAATTAAAAAATTAAAATTATAGGTTTTTAGTTATGTAAAATTAATTAAATATTCACAATCAGGTTGTTCAAATTTGTTAAATATACACTTTTTTCAATATGAATAGTAACAATGGTAAAATTTATTACCTCAGTAAAGTGTAAATTTCGTCAATCAAGATTAAAAATAAGTGATAAATTTGTAATTTTTCATAATAATAATTACTATATTAGTGAAATTAGAAATTTTACACCTCATTATTTAATTTTATTAGTTTTACAGAAACTTTTCCATCAAAATGTCTAGTATATTACTTAAATCAAATAAAGTAACAAAATGTCACTCTCTTTGTTTTTAATATATCTTATCTATCTACATAGGCTAAAAATTAAGTTATGAATGAATATAAGTATCTATTTTGATATTAATAAAATTATTCCTGTGATAGGCGTTTATTTTTAATTTTTAGTAATTATATAATGACCTTAGTTTCTTATGAAACCTCGATATAATATTTCTCTGATTAATAAAAAATATAATAAGTGATTTTAAAAATATTAAAAGAAATATAATTTGTGATTTAATGTGTTACAATAATTTTATAGGTGAATATAAAATATTATTATAGTTTTATAATATTATATTCAAATTAAAACTTTTCCTTTACGTCTTTTGAGTTAAATTAAATGAATAGGGTCTAAATTGATAATAATGGTATTTGATGAGAATAATATTTTATTGAATCCCGTAGAAATAATAAAATACTAAAATAGGATAAATGGTATAATATATGGTTGAAAATATTATCCCTTTTCCATTTATGGCTCGTTTGGAACCATTTTTCTTAGGATGAACTTAATTATATTTTAATATTTTAAGAAATTCCAATAGTGCCCCTCCCCTCTCTTATCAAAGGAAACCGATCCATTCACTTATTCACATCACATTGAGTCTTATAATAAGAAATAATCTAATAAATTATCTTCTCCACTTACCCTAAAAAATTTAATTGGTATTGGTATTCTCAAAATACCAACTCTAGTGTCCTTAAGAGGATATCTAAATGAGTTTTTCCCAAGAAGTGGTCATTACCTTAACCGATCACTTTCTTTTATACGATTATTTAACTCCTATAAATATATTGTATTTATAATAAAATAATAACATAATTATCCTTAATATTATTAAATTTTATTATGATTATGAAAACACCGTTATACACAATATTTCCCATCAAATGAGAAGTGAAAGTACCGCTCGTGCATACGTACAACATACCATCTCCCTGTAATGATACAATTTATTTGTCACCATCATAGTTTATGTATGGGTATTATGATGGGTTTAATGGTGATATATGTGATATTGATAAAATAATTAAACTTATGTAATTATAATATCATTTTGAACTTCTTACCATCAAATCCATTGGGAAACAATATTGTTGCTTGTGCATACATGTGGACTACCACCTATATGAAGAGATCTGATTTTTTTCTTTAATATTACGATTGGATGGTAATGAGGAATAAATTTATGAATATATATGATATATATGTTATAATAATTATTCCTTAAAGGTGAATTTTTTTTACCTTTCTTTCATTCCATCAGTCGAAAAATGGAAATAGTGTTCATGTGTATGTATGACCTACCATTTCCATGAATGGTGTAATTCATTTTTCTATCTCTAATTATTATAAATTATTATAAATATGTATATAAGTAATATATATTTTTTATACCAAGAATAAAATTTCTTTAAATGATGTTACTATGATCAAATTATATAGACCGGTACTGCCGAAGTGAAACATGTTTGGAAAATGATGTAGTTATCACCAAGAACAGTGATTGTAGTAACAAAATTATTAATAAAAGGGTGATTATATTTCATAAATAAATCATACATGGTATAATATATATGAATATGGTTATGTTATACATGTATAATAAATCCCTTTTTATTATATAGTATTTTCTAATGTGAATGAAGAATGGAAAGACTTGAGGTTATGGATTTTCATCTCACTTTTATTTCTATGGGCATCTTTCCTTATACACCATTTATTTATTTTATTATGGTGTATATATACTAAAAATTAATGTATTTTATTATTAATATCATAAAAATTATGTGTATTTAAATATCCACAAAAGATTATTTATTTCATAGGTATTATGATTCAAATATTACCAAATCGATAATTGGTTTTGGTATCAATCATATTTTAATCAGGTTTAGTTATTCATGAATTTACATTAAGTAAATTATATGATACTTATATGATGAGTATATTTAATTTTATTAATATCTGGTTATTTCTTGAGGTTACATTTTTTCCTTTCATTTTCCTCACATTAAATTTTTTAAGAGATCAAAATAATTTGTAAAGAAAATTTGAATTTAATTTTCCCATCGGTATAAAATCCTTTTTCTTCCATATACATAATTTATAAAAAAAATTCAAGAATGATTGAATACTTTTATTATGATTTTTAATTACATTTTTCACCCTTGGTTTAATTTTTTTTACAATGAATAATCTTGTTATTTTCCTAAAGATGAAATATTTTACTTTTTATAAAAAATGTTAAGAGAATGTTTCTTTAATTTATATGGAATGGGAGGAATTTACCACTATAATGATGCCTCATTTATTTGAATATTCCTTTAAAAGTTTTCATGTTTATTTTCCAATAAAATGGGTTTTTATTATGTGATTATTTTTTATATTTTGAAATGATATTTATAAATTTTAATGGGTCTTTTCCTCCAAAAGGTTTTAATGATATTTTAATTGTATCTCATTTCATCAATAAAAAAACCTATGATTTTGCTTATTATTTACAAGGGTTATGATCCAAGGATTCTATCCTTATTCTATCTCTAGATGGATTATGTTTATGAGGAAAATATTTTATTAAACCTGTTTATATGGGTTATGCTATGATGAAATATTTATGAAATCCGTTTCCTTTCATGGTTTTTGATTTGATAAATGTTTTATAATAATGTGGAACACATATGTATTATTTTGATTATGTGATGGGTGGTAAATATATCTCCCACCAATTCATTAGTAAAGTTATTAAATATCATGAGATAATTATTGGAAACGATTCAATTTTCTTAATCCATTATGGAAAAGAAGTTGAGGTTCTTAATCCATTTTGAGAAATAGGTTGAAGTGATTGATCTGTTATGGGAAACAAGTCAATGTGATTGATCTAATATGGGAAATATTATTTGATTCACTATCTTATGGTCTTGGTATTTAACCATAAAATATGCACTGGTTTATATACCTATGATGATTCCACACACATTTATGACACAAACTTGTGATTCATGATTGCGTTATGATGATTTATCATTATAATTATTAATTTTATTTAAAGTGATAATGTTTTATGACATAACTTATGTTTATTATCTTTTTCATGTTGGATATAAAATTTGAAGGTTATGGTCATGATCTCATACCTTATTCTTATCTTAATAATTCATATGGTAATAAATTAATATCTACCATGTTTACCCTCACTAACCATCCAAGATAAGACTTTCATATATTTTTCCCCAGTTTATGAAGAAAATCACTAAGTATTATATGTATAATAAGGGTTATATTAATGAATAAATTAGTGGGAGACTACATAGATATTTTATAAACCAATTTTTTATATATCAAATTTTCCAAATTTAGTAGACCTATAAATCTCTACTGTGGATTCATTATTTTATGGAATGAATATTAATTTATTATGATGGGATATCCATGTATTAAAATATTGGGTCACTATAGTTAGTATTAGAATATTGTTTAGTTAAACTCTGTGAACTAGGATGAGAAAACCTTAGTGAAAACCCTTAAGATAATTCAACATATTGAATAACATCCCAATGTTTTGTTAATGATCATGGATGACTAAGGTTAAACCTAAAGTTTCATATATTTAGAAGGAGGTGTTATGATTTAGAGATCCTATAAATTATTTTTCATTATTACTCACTATGACTATTATTTCTCACACTATGTTTTTTGGATTTAGTAAATGGATCGAACCAGGAGGATTTGTGTTAATTATGATGGAAAATGAAATGATTGTTCTTATGGGAAACCAAATGAAATACTAACTGCAATGAAAAATATTATTATTAAAACTAATAATTTATCTCCGTAAATGATAAAAAATAATTACTTTTTTGAGTTTCCAAACATACCTAATAATAGAAATATGGAGTTTCATAATGACTATATAAGAAAGAATATTTATCTCCAATCATGTCTACAATGTGGGAAGAATCACTCAAATGAATGTATAAGAGAATAAGAGGATATGTTTTGACTATGCCATAGAAGGACACAATGCAAGTAATTTTTGAGAAAAAATGAAATGTTTGGTTAACAAAATATATGATAAGAATGGTCTCTATATGGCATCATAAATGGACGAATGTTTTAAATGTGAAATTTATGGGAATTATTCAAATCGATTTCCTCAATAAAAAGATCATGAAATGAATTAAAAAGGGTTTAGGATTAATAGTTTTACTAATTATTATTAAGAGGATAGAAATTATGCATATAAAGTATGGGTTGTTTTAATAGTATTTATTATAATAAAAGTAAGAATCATGATGGAATTTAGGTTGATGAATATTAATACATGTTTCATATAGCATATTATAGGAAATAATATTTGTGAATAAGAAGTTGAATGCTAGTTAATTATATAAGAAGTAATTGGAATTATTGAATTGTTTATGTATTTGGATTTAAGATTTTTTTCATATAAGTGTTATATTAATGATATTATGGCTACAAAAGTATGAAACATATAATTATTTTTCCACAGGTTTTTCTTCTTCAAGGATTTGAAAGAATATTCTGAATGGTAGTCATAACTAAGAAAAGTGATTTAGTGGTAATGTGATATTTTTTAGAACACTTGATTAAGGTAAAAATAACCCTTTATATGTGTTTTATGTTGAGTTAGTAATGTTAAAAGATAAGATTTAAATTGAAAGTACTAGTAACACTGAAATTTGTTTGTGATCAAATAAAAAGTGATTTTTGTTATATTTGATGAAGTTTATCTCATTTTTTGATTTATGGAAAATATTCAACAGATATGAACTTATTTATGGAATAAGGATTGTGTTAATATTGGAATAAGATATATTTTAATGTGATAATAACTTAAATGTTATGGATAATATCATGGGTTTATAACTTTAAGGTTGATGTCAAGTTCAAAGGAATTAACACCCTCATTTAATGTTTTAAGTGATGGTATTTTGATGCAATATTAAGGTTTAAATATTACTTATGGTTGGTATATGATTTTATGATAAGTGAATTTTAGACTAATGGATTGTGGGATATATATAATATTTATTTTTGAAAAGTGATCCATTGAAAAGGCTGTATTCTTAGAGATATTTATAGTCAATATATGGATTACCTTTCAGGATAGTATTTAAATTTTATTCATTATATTTTGGCAAATTTCACTACTTTAAAAGACTATATTTTAGTCTATCTTGGTTATTAATGATATTTGGTAAATTTTTCATTGGATTTAGGTATATGTAACCCTTATGTTTAAGAAATTATTAAACATGAAAAAAATTTAATTAGGAAGAATCAAATCTAAATTAATGAGATCTAAGATGAAAGGTATAATATAACATTTTACATTAAAAAATTATTTAATGTTAAGGTTATTAAATTTATTTTGGATTTATTATTATTTATGATATGATAAAAGTGGAAAATATATTGATATTTAAGAAAATTTCAGTGTTAAAAGTATTATTTATAGGCTTATTCATTTAGGGAATTATTTTACCTTGTTCTAACTATTATTGGTTTTTTATAATTCTTAATGACAGGTGAAGAAACTTCATATAATTTTTATATACATGATAATTTCATTTTACTAGTTATGGAAATAAACAAAATTCACCTTGAATCATCATATTTTGTATAAACTAATTAGACTGTGGTGAAAATTGATTAAAATATAAAATTATAATTTTCATGTAAGTATATTTCATTATTTTTTTTCTAGATGGTAATGTAATTCATCAACTCTATTAAAAGGATATTAAAAAAAAGATTTTGTCTTATAAACTTAAATTTAGATGAATTGATGTTATTTTAACCCCTCACAGATTCATGGTTCTGTGGTTGTTAGTTTTCTCTTAACAATGTTCTTTATCACTCTCTATTAATCATTAGGAAATAATTTTCTCTTCCAGGTCCATATTTTCGCTTCCTACAGATTTTATCATATTTTGAATCCTAGTTTTGGGACCACCTTAATTCTTCCCTTTATATCTTTTTAAGGGGAAGATTTATTAATCGATTTACAATGTGGGTTTTCAACAATGGAATTTTAAAATATAAAACCTTTGATTACCAGTAACATGTTTAAATTGTGACGATGAAATTTATTAATGGGGGGAGAATGTAAAAAATATATATATTATAAAATATTTCTATTTAGATAATTAAATTCATTCAATATCTTGTGTTTTATGCAATATTGAGTTTAAATAAACCATAAAATATTATTAAAATATTATTATGTGATCGTTATAAACTAGTCGTTAAATTGGTGGGTATGAATAGAATAAAATAATTTATGATAATTATAAAAATAAACTACTAAATATAAATATATTGATTCATTCTTAGGAAATAAACATTCTATTTTTTTACAAAGTTATATTATACTTAAAAAATTATATTTCCTTCAAAATGATTTTTATTACCTTTTATGAAAAAATATTATATTTATTTGTTTAATATTTTAAAAATTTTATTTCATAAAGCTAACTAATTTTTTTAAATCATCCTATAAAATTTAACTTAGTTTGAATTTATAGAATTTTTCTAAAAAGATTGATTTTCCAGTGAATAGTAAAAAATAATGATTTATATATTTTGAACTGTATTTTATTAAGCATGTAAAAATTTTCATTTTGTTTTCAAATAGTTTAAAAGTACAATTAGATATATTATATTTTAAATAATGAAACTAATTACATTTTAATCAGTTTTATATTTGAATTTGGTGAAAATTATTGTATACATAATGAGGCATTTTTGAGAAACATTATTTTTTGTACACAATGTATTTTATATTAATAAATTAAAATATGACCTATTATTGAATGATTTTGATGATATATATATATATAAATATTATTTAATTTATAAAATATTTTAAAAATTCAAAAATTATTTTTATAGGCATAAGATAAGAATTACTTCTGTTTTATGCTTAAAAATATATTTTTCTAAAAATTAATATTTTTATCACATATTACACACTTAATTTAAAATTAATTTCTTAAATGTATATGTATTTAATTACATAAAATTAAATAGTCATAAGGTTAAATTTCTATAAATAGTCCCATTTTATGTTTGGTTAATATGAATATTAACCTTGGTAAAATTGATCACCTTGGTAAAGTATAGACCAGGTCAATCTAGATTAAAAAAAGTGATACGACAATATTTTTTTATCCTAATTCTTATTAGATGAATTTAATTATAAAACTACAACCTTAGTCTCAAATTTTTTTATTTTAATGGATATGTTTCCATAAAAATGACTTATAAATCATTTAAATAATTTAAGGTCACTAAATGTTCCTCTTTTTTTAAACATCTTTTGTGCCCAAATTGGTAAAAAAGTAAGGTATGAATGTATGTAAGTATCTGTTTCGATGTTAATAAAATTATTTTCATGATATAAATTTATTTTTAATTTTTAGTAATTATATAATGACATTAATTGCTTATGCAACACTGGTACAATATTTCTCTAATTAGTAAAAATATAATAAATAATATCAAGTATATTAAAAGAAATATAATCTCATTGAGTTATTTTGTTCCAAGAATTTTAGAGGTGATTATTGAAATTTATTATTGTATTATAAAATTATATTCGATTGAAATTTTTTTATTTATGTATTTTAATTAAAATTAAGTTAATAGTGTCTAAATTGATAATACTGATATTTTATGAGAACAATATTTTATTAATTCACGTAAAATACGAGAATGTAGAATATAAAAATGGGATAATATATGGTATAAACCGTCATCAATTTTCAATATATTGTCCATTTGGAAACATGTTTCTTGATATTGAATTAATTCTATTTTTATCTTTTATGAAATTCCAAAAGTTCTCCTCCCCTCTCTTATAAAATGACACCTCTCCTTTATCTTGTTCACATAACATTGAGAGTTATAGGTTGAACATACTTCAAAAAATTATATTCTAAATTTACCAGAAAAATACTATAGTTTTGTATATTCTAAAAATAATAACCCTAGGGTCATTAAAAGGATATCTAATTGAGTTCTTTCCAAGAAGAAGCAATTTTCTTAACTAATACTACTCTTATTTACCTCCTATAAATATATGGTATTTATTATAAAATAATAAATTAATCATACTCAATATGATTAAAAGTTATTATGATTATAAAAACACTATTATACACCATATTTCCCATCAAACAAGAAGTTAAAGTATCGTTCATGCATACGTATGACTTACCATCTCAACATAGTGATACAATTTATTTTTCGTCACCATATTTTATTGATGAGTATTATGATTACTTAAATAGTTACATATGTGATATCTATGAAATAATTATACTTATTTAATTATTAATTCATGTCTACCTTCTTACCATCCAATCCTTTGGGAAACAATAGCTTCACTCATGCGTATGTGTGGACTACCACTACCACAAAGAGATGTGATTCATTTTCATTTATATTATACATGGAAGGTAATGAGGATGAATTTTATGAATATATATGATATAAATTATATAATAATTATTCTTTAAAGGTGAATTATTATTTACTTTTCTTTCATTCCATCATTCAAAAATGGAAACAACATTCATGTGTATGTACGACATACCATCTCCATGAATGGTGAAATTAATTATATATATATAAATCCTATAAATTATTATAAATATGTATATAATGAATTTATATTATTTTTATATGGTGATTAAAATTATATAAATTATGGTACCATGATGAAATTATAATAACGGATACTGCTGAACCGAAACATACATAGAAAACAATGAAGTTATCACCCATACAAATGATTTTAATTAAAAAATTATTAATAAATAGGTGATAATATGTCATAAATAAATAACACAAGGTATGTTAGATATGAATATTTTTACTGGATACATTTATAAAAAAATTACATTTATTATATATTAGGTTTGAAAGTAAATGGGGAAAGGTGGGACTTGAGGTGTGGAATTTTCATCTCACTTTTAGTTATATAGAACACATAAATCTAATATTCTTTCTCTCATAGTGATTACGATTAAAATGATACCAAAATGGTAGTGGACTTATGATTGAATCATATTTTAATCAAGATTTTTTAAACTTGAATTTATATTGAGAAAATTATATAATATTTATATGATGAATCCATTTAATTTTATACTCCTCTAGTTATTTATGGATATTATATATTTTCCTTTTATTTTCCTTACTTTAAATTATTTAAGAGATTAAAATAGTATTTTTAAGGAAAATCGACATTAATTATATCTTCAGTATAAAATCATTTTTATTCCATATCCATATTTTCTAAAAAAAAATAAAAAAATCATATATTATTATATTATTTTTTAAATACATTTTTACCCGTTGTTTACTTTTAAATTTTCTTAAAAAGAACCTTATTTTAATTTTACTATTGAGGTACATTTTGGCTTTTTACAAAAAAAAGTGAAAGGAATGTATTTTTTAACATATAAAGAATGAACATAATTTTCTACCATAATAAATCCTCAATGATTTGAAGATGACTTTACAAGTTTACATTTTTCTTTTCAAAGAAATTAATTTCTTTATTTTATTCTTAATTTTTATATTTTGATAAGTTATTTTTAAATTTGAATGGGTATTTTCCTTAAGAAAGTTTTAATGATCTTTTAATGGTATTTCTCTTCATCAATGAAAACATCCCTTGATTTTATGTAGGCTTTAATATGGTTATAATCCAAGGATACCATCCTTATTATTTCTCCGTATATATTATTATTATGATAAAAAATGATTATGAAACCCATTTTAATGGGTATTACTATAATGAAATGTTTATAAAATCCATTTCTTTTTTCATGGGTTTTGATATGGGGAATGTTTTATGATCCTATGGAACATTTATGTATGGTTTTAATTATGAAATGGGTGATACCTATATCTCCCTAAACGTTATTGGGTAAAGTAATATATCTCATGAGAAAACTATGGGAAACAAGTCGATGTACTTGATCCACTGTGGGAAACTTGTGGCGGTTCCTATTTAAATGGTATTAATAGTTAACCTTGATATATTAAATGATTTCTATACTTATTATGATTCCCCAAAAATTTACGACATAAAAATATGGTTCATAATTTAGTTATTTTCATTTCTCATTCTTATGGTTCATGTCTTATGAAGTTATAATGTTTTATTCCATAACTTATGTTTAGGATATCTATAATATTGGGTATGAACTTTGTAAGTTATCATAATTATATCATAACATTATACTTATATTATTCATTTATATGGAAATATATTGGTATCCACCATGTTTACCCTTACTGAACATTTGTTCTCACCCTTTCTTTTGTTTCTTTTCCCCAGGTTATGAAGTAAAGTACTAATTAGGGCATGTTTAATAAGTGGTCTATTTGTAAAGAACATAGTGGGGGACAATGTAGATATTTTATGATCCAATTTTCTATATTTCCAAGTTTCCAAAGTCAATAGACCTGTATGATATTATTGTGTAATCTTTAGGTAATTAAACAAATATTCATCTATTAAGATAATATATGAATTTATTAAAATATCAGGTCTCTATAATTAACACCACTTATAAAAGGGATCTCACGCCACCCCTTAAAGACCACAAAATATTGGTTTCCTTCTAAAAATATTCCTTTTTTTTACTTCACATTGAATCATATTTATTCTCCTCAAACCTATAGTTGTAATAGATTTTCCAAATACCTCTATTTCCCAAGAGTCTTCTAAGGGAAAGACCAAGTCTTGGATGTGGGTACTCTTTTTTTCTAAACATGATTCCTTTTTCTTAATTTAATGAATCAAATTTTATAATTCCTATATAATTAAATAATTACTATTTTTATATTATATGTTATTATTATAAGGAAATGAATATTAAACACCTTCCCCTTTTTCTATTATGAAAAACTAAACTATCATTAATGTGTTATGTGGACTACGACCTTCATGAAGTGACAACTTCCATTATTTACCACCACATCTATTTTATTATTATAATAGTGAAATTTGAGAATAAATCTTCAATATATAATATAGTGGTGATTATAAATATAAAAATTATAATACACCTTTTTCAATTATCAATCCTTGAGAAATGAAAATGGTAATCATGTGTTGTGCGGAGTACCAACTCAATGAAGTGGCGTATCTCATTTTTCATCTAGTTTCTTTATTATTTATTAAATCCTATTAAAATATGACTTAAATTAATTGTATCTAAATAATATCATTATGATTTTTTTAAAATGATATTATGATAAAATAGTCCTCTCTAGTATTAAAAGTCATTTATTAATTATGGCATGTCAATGTTTGGGTTGGTATAACCACCTACTTGAATAGTGATATAAAATAATATCATGGGTGATTACTAGAAGTTAAATAATGATAATATATGATATAAATAAGAAAATAAAAATTTCAATTTTATTATATAATGGTAACATTAAATTTATACTTGTTAATTAAGACACCAACATCAATTCGTAAAAAATCACCAAAATATGCTCATCGTCGATTTCATCTTTAAGGATTATAACCAATAATACCATAAAATTAAATTATAAAATTATAAATAATTATAAATTATAAATTCCAATACATTTTATGATCTAGTAATTTTTATCTTTTGGTGAAGAATGAATAACAACACCACTATTACGAAACTAATTCAAAATGATCATGATTACGCACACCCAATTGTGAAAGTACATAATAAATCACTAATATAAATGTAGATAAAAATTATAAATGAATTTTATAAAATGTTATAGATATAAAAAATATACCTAAAAATTTTATTAGGTTAGTTAATTTTTTACACATGAGAATAAAGTTCTTTTGTGGAATTCAGGAATTAAGGTAAGGGTTTCTTATCTTAAATTTTCTCCCATTGAGACATATTTATTATTATACACCACATTTTACTTGGAATGTTGTATCTACTAAACCATTAATATTTTTTTATCATTATAATCTCATTATTCATGGTATTTAAGTTTTCATTTTAATTCATATCCTTTATGTGGTTTCGACTCAAATGATTCTATGGTTTTCATGGTTTCTTTGTCACATTTTCAAGTCCCGAAGGAAAATTTGATATTTTGAACCATAATTTATTGATATGGTTTATTAAATACCCTATTTCATAAATGTATTAAAATATATTCCATTACTTGATATTTTAATTTCCATTTAATGATCTCACTCTCAATCTCTTTTGATTCGTACATTACCAATACCATGAGGATCTTGTCACCAATATCATTTTCAAATAGATATTTATTTCAAAAGGAATTCCATTTATGGAATTTTAATTATTTTATATCTAAAACCCCTATAATTTTATTCTCCTATGTTTATTATTATGATTTTACTTTTCTTCTCCCTATTTAATTTCCCCGATGTCTCATTATATACCTGTTGTATGGAAATTAACCCTACATTTTTTATGGTCAGGAACCTCTATTTTTCCATGTCAATATTCCTTAGTTTCATTTTATAATTTCAATATATTTGACAAAATAATTTATTTTATTCTTTTACTAGTACTTGAACATATTTAAAATATTTGTAGAACTTTTTAACATTTTTTGTATGGGTCATTTTCATCAAATTTTGAAATGAATCACTTTTTAATATTTTCCATGTGAACTCATACATCCATCACATTTATAATTTTATGTGAATATTTCTATCTATATTTTCATGGTTTATAAAATAGAATATTTTACCCTAGTTTTATAAAATATTTCCTTTGAAATAATTTCCAAATATCAATGATATTTCTCATTTCCAAAGTTATTTTTTTGAAACTCCAACATGTATTTTTCAAAAAAGTAACTATTATGTAAAATAAAATATATAGGATCGAGAAAATTAGTAATATGTTACCAACCAAATTCTTTCTTAGGATGGTTCATTCAATTTTCTTTTCTATTGAATAAATGATCCATCACTTCCTTTATCTTTCCTAATAAATGAATATTTATAATTTTTTTCTAATGTATTTCCTCTATGAACACTCTCTATTTCCTTCCATAAATTAAAGGGTTTTAACTTAGATTACATAAATTTATTTATTGTAGATATTATTGACTTAACTGAATACCACTTACCCAAAACAACATTAGTTTGGGGGATGCTTAAATAGAAATTTATTCCATAAATTTATTGGGGAAATATTGAAAATCCGAAAACATGTTACTCCAATATAGATGTTTATTGATTACTAAGAGATCACTATTATGTGTTATATAGTTTATTAATTATTTAATATGATGAATGAATTGGAATTAATTAGTGATGTATGGGACCCAAAATACTCCTTGATGAATTTATAGGACTTGTGAGACAAACTATATTAGATATTATGATGCATTCCTTCCCAAAACAAGATAATTCTAATATGAGTGACATTGAAGGTAAGATAATGATGTATGAAATCATGATGGCTTGGATTAGGTAATGGAATTAACTTTTTTACATTATTCATTTCATCTCTAAGGAACAAATTATTGTTATCCATGCGATTTTTCATCTCCATTATAATCTATAGATATATTATTCTTTCAGTATCATTATAATATAAAATTATTTTTGTTTATTTATTAACTCTATAATATTTATGCTCATTATATGCTCACTTATGATATTTGATTGTAATTACTTATATATAAACTTAAATGAGTATTTTTCTCACCCCTTATTCTGTTTACATTTCATCTGGTTGTGAAGAAAAGTATTACACATGATATTTCAAACGTGATAGCTTCTGTGGAGATTTTTTTGGGAGGTGTTGAAGGTTTATTATAGATTAAGTTTTTTCATATATAGTGTATAAAATACCCATTAGTTGATAAAGACATAATATTTTGATGTTTATGATTTTTACTAATTATCTAAAGATTTAAACCTAATTTTTTGTGGGATTTATGTAATGAAATATTTACTTTAAGTCATTTAATTATGGGATAGTTATGTCCAATAATCTATAGTTGGTATCAAATCCATTATATAAATTACATGTTTTCAACACCGGATATATGAGTGTGCATATATGGATATAAAATTTAATATCATATAATGTTTGAGATAACTTTAGGTTATGATATTAGTGTAAGATAATTTAAAAGTTGATAAGTTAAGGTTGATTAAAAGATTAATGGTATAGATAACAATTTAGGTTAGATGAAGCAATATCGAATATTTTATGATGTTTAGGTATTAGGATTAGATAATTTAATTGAAGAAACTTGGGATAAGTTTAAGGTATAAGTTTATGTATAAGATAACAAATATTTTTTTTAAATTAGATATTTTTTCATTTACCAAGAAGTTGCATCTTTTTTTGGGTGATGAAAACTGTATACGCCTATGGAATAGATACAACTAGGGGTAATTACCCTAAAAAAGGTTGGTTGAGTATTAAATAAATATTAAAATAGGGTTATGATGAGTATCCCTAAGGCTATACACTAGTATAGACACTCCTGGGGGATATACATTGGTTAATCGCATTCGCTTTACAAGATACGATAAAAACCAACCTAAATAAACCTTGATTGAATTGAGAGTGATTTAGGTTGAATTGAAATATAATGTAATAATTTCAAACATTAATACATTTTGAGGATTAATTTATCATGTATTTATCTTAAAATAATTATCTTATGGTCTTCAACACTCTTGATTAACTCTTTGTACTTTTAGTACTAGTTGAATCTCGATGAAACCAAGTTAATAATGGATTCCATATAAAATGTGAAGATTATAACAATTAGAAACATAACAAAATAAGTGATATAGTGTTAAAATTTATGATTATTCCAAACCATCTATCAAGAATCATTATTAAAAATTTGAACTTGTTTTATTTCTCAAATAAACCAAATTAGATAAGGATAGTGTCTCATAGAAGTTCATGTCAATAAGATAACAAGGGAAAGAAGATTCAAATTCCATCATGTCATAAATGAGGGAATAAACACCTGGGGGAATGTCTCAAAAGACATTAAGATACATCATAAGTAGAAAATGAGGTAATTCATTAAAAGTTTCAATGGAAAATGAAGAAATTGGTTAATATGATGAAGGGAAAATATGTATTTCTTGGTTATAAATCAGATATTAAGGTAGAATCCTCATCTAAAAATTTATCCTAAGTTATGTATATCTTTTAGATACACTTTAATATGTTTATTAGTAATTTATATTTAAAATTTAGTGGGCATGATTTATTTATAGAAGAGATTTAACACCCATATAATCTAAATTTTATATACATATATATTCCATTCATACCTAATGTGTTCAATACCTCTCTTTACAAGCAATACTAAACAAAAAAAAACTGTTAAACATTTTATAACTGTTAAATTATTACTGTATAATTGGTGTGTAAAAATAGATGTAACCAAATTATGAAATATATAAATAAATAAAAATAAATTTCATTTTTAATACTAATGTACAGATAAAAAATACAATTAGTGTAGTTAAATAACTAATAAGACAGATATATGATTTAAAATGTACCCTTTATAAAAAACTTCTACAAATGTATTTTATTTTAAGATACTAAATATATTATGGATAAAATATATTTTTGATATGAATAATATTTTTACACCAAAATTTAGTAATAATTGATAACAATTAAGAATAAGAATAGTTAATATATTAAAAACGTATTTTCCATTAAAAAAACTCATTATATATATATATATATTATATAAAATTAAATTCCCAAATTTTGGAATTTGAATTTTAGAAAATTGACTTAATTTTTTTATTTAGAATAGAAAAATTATCTTATTATGTTTTTTTAGATTTTTTTGTGAAATAGTTGATTTTTAAGTGAATATTAGAAAATATTGTTTTTACCAAAACTATAAATTTTATGAATTTATCAATATAAAAATAAGAACTATATGTTTATAAACAATTTAATTGATAAAAATGTATTAATAGAGTATAAATATAAATTTAAGAAAAATACTATGTTTAGTTTATAAAGTGTATAATTAAAATTTTAGGTTCTTGAGTAATATTTTCCAATAAAAATGGTTTGTGAATTTTTCTTTTAATTAAATATTATTTAGGTCAAATTTTGTTTTAGATTTATTTTCACGATAAATAAATTTTATTTTTTTAGTCAACTAATATATATAATGAAGATAAAAAAGTAATAATTTCATTCTACACATAAATGTTATGATTATAAATACACTTTTTCTAAAAATATATTTTTACGCATTATAAGCGCAAATGTTAAAATTATTTATACTTAAAAATTGAAATATTATATGATAAAATATATTTAATATTTTGAATAATTAGGTATAAATTACTTATCAAGTTATATTTTATTCTTATCCATAAAAATTAAATTAATTAGGTAAAAATTATTTACCGCATTAAAATAAAAAATGGTAAAAGTAAAAATTCTAAGAGTAAAAGACTTAAAAATGTTTATTACATGTTTGAAAATTATATTTTGAAGGAATATTAATATTATATGATCCTAAAATACATTATTATCTATTTTAGAGTCTTTTTTACATGTGGAACATGTTTATAATTTAAATTAAGTTGAAATATTTAAAAAAATGTCATTCTCACAACTTATAAAAGGGTCTTTCACAAACCCTTCAACACCACCCAAAAAATTGGGAATCCTTTTTAAACAAACCTTTTTTACTACCCATATAACAAAATTAATTCCCTTTAGACCTCTAGTTATAATAGATTTGATGATGGCCTCCATTTATAAGGTGTCTTCAATGGGAAAGTCCAAGTCCTCAATGTGAGTACTATTTTCCCCTAACTTATTTTCTTTTATTAATTACTTCACTGATTCTAATTTTTTCATTAATATACAATTACATAAATCCAAAAATCCTGTAACAGTGTGGTGAAAGCTCCGTATTAGAATCTAGGAGGTCTTGGGATCAACCATATTGTGTGAAGGTACTATTACCATACTATATAGGTTGTGACACAAACGATGATGCAAGGTGGGTAGTGGCGCAAACATGATGTAGGCCTGATAAAACAAGATGGATGATGCTTGTATAAAACTACACTGGGATTTCAAGCCACTTAATGGTCTTCCTTCTCACAGGTCCTATAGTCAATGTACTAAATAAATAATGCTTGATGGGCGGGTTATCCCCTCGGGAGGCTATGGCCTGCCTTTCTGGCCTGTGTGAGTGGTGTTTATGTGTTTGAATGTAATTGTACCCCAAAGTAACTAATATATATATATATATATAATTATATCAATATTATTTTTGATATTTAATGTTATTATTCTAAGAGAATAACTGTTAACCACCTTTTGTAAAGACCTCAAATCTAGTATCCCAGAGCCAATGGTTACTTTATTACATTGGAATTAAATACATGTAATCATATCCTAACAGATTGAATGGTTTAGTAGTCTTGAAGAACCATATAAAAACATTATTCTTATATTACATTGGAAATATAAAATAAATATAATAAAACCATTCTGTCATCTTCGATAATATTCATATTATCCATATTCATATCCTGGGGAAAAGAAAATAAATAAAAAAGTGATCTTAGATGCTCATTAAGATGATGCATATAACATACCCTAATAAGGCATGAATAATATGGAAAGAGTGAATTATGGTCAAAATAATTCCATATAAATAATCACATAAACTCTAAAATAAACCATGGATATCTTAAAAAGTAAAATAATCACATAAGAATTAATACTAATTACATAATAAGGGAATACATAATGTTTCCCAAGTAAAAACATCATCTAGGACATGTTCTATGAAATTTGAAAATAATTGCGTGAGGCCTTGAACAAAACCCAATATAGTTTTACTCATGATACCTATTGATGTATAAAAGGGTTATAGTAGGAACTGACCATAAATTATTAAGTCCAATGCATTCCTCATATGAATAAACAATACAATTTAATCAACATACCTTAAAAATCAATAATTGTTTGTATTTGAAGAACTAAAATATAGAATATCAATACTTTCCCCAATCAAGATAATCATAAAACATCAAGAGAAATATTTTGGATGGTATCATTAGAGTAATACACAATATAATATTCAAAAAAGAATATTTATATATATGAAAATTCTTTAAATATATTACTATAATATTTATTGAGGAAAATACCCTTTTTCATTATGAAAATCATTTTTTTAAATCTAAAATAATACTTCACATGTTAAATGAAAAATTTTCTTTGAAAATATACTTGAAAAATTATAATGGAATCCTCAAATAATTTATTAGTCATTATGGTTAGAAATACAATTCATGTCGTATAAGTTAAAAAAAATCCTTTTAAGCTTTTGGTAAAAGTCAAAAAGTTCCTCATTCAAAAAACAACAAGCAGATTTAATTTAGCAAAAAAATTTTTTTAAAAAAATTAAAAATTAGTAAAAAACTCTTCAGTATATAATATTATTATTTAAAAAAAATTATTTAAATCATTTTGATAAAATATGGATATAGAAGAAAAGACATTACTAGTGTAGACAATCCTAAATAGTAATTAGATTGTAAAATAAACCATTACCACTTAGGTAACTTTTGAATCATCACCCTCATGAAAGAAATAAATTAAAATGAAAATTTAAATACCATTAATATAAATTTATTATTGATATAGTATATAAAATTTTCATTATATACACCAAATAAAATAAATAAGTGGTCAATATGGCAAATGAATCACAGAAGTAAAACAGTGACGAGAAACTCATACCTCAGGTTCAACTTTCTTCGTTTGCGACCGAAACTCTTGTATAATAAATATTTATTTATTATAAATACATTACAGAATAATTATCAAATATATCATAATTAAATTATTTACTTATAACCCTTTATCACCCATTTATTAATAACGTTTTACTAAAATCACTATTCTGGGTGGTAACTGCTTTGTTTTTCATTTATGTTTTGGTTTATTAGTTTTTGTCCTTGAACTTTGATTATTGTTACATAATTTATATAATGTTAATAATCATATAAATATCATATATTCTCATTATAAATCTGTAGTTAATCAGTTTTTGAACTATAATACTTTGTAATATTTATAAGAAAATTTCTAATACTAGGCACTGAGTATGTACCAAATTCTAGGGCCCGAAGAGCCTCGACATGATGATATTATAAAATATTAGATATATTTTATCATGTGAGCACAATTTCAATTGGAAATCTGAATAACTCCTAAGTGGGGTCTCAAATCATATTTCTAATACCATGATTGAGTTTAGAACATCGTGTTTTCCCTTGGCATGACATAAACTTTGGTGATGCCAGATGTTGGGTCTGAGGAAAGTTGGCATCAAGGTGTTATGTGGAGGATATTGTTTTAATAAAATTAAAACATTATCCCTCAACCTCCTACCCCTTGGTGTACATGGAAGGATATCATCACCTTATTTCCCCTTTTTACTGATGAATGACCCTAGGAGCAAATCTATTAAACGAGACGTTGTCGATCTCCGATCTTGACGGGGATTTCTCTCAGATCGAGCAACACTACATTTGGAGCACTAATTTGACCTCAAATCTTCATCATTTCTTTTTAAGGAAATAATTTTGATATTTAATCCTCGATCTGCTTGTTTATTCATTTTTTAAGGGTGCAGATCCCTTATATTCTTGTTAGGGACCCCTTACGGGTCGATTTGTGTGTTTTGGGGCGATCAAGGGTGATTTGGGCTGCTTGCAGGTGAACTTGTAACGCCGTGACCCCAGTTACCCAGAGTCAGAGCATTATTTTAATACATTGGCATGATTACAAGGAATCAAGTCCTGAAGGACTGATCAGTTTAGCAGTCTTGGAAAATAGATTATATACATGAATATTACATTACACTTCCTAACATACAAAACAAAATAAATAATCCTTCACGAACGCCATTATTCCCTTGGATTAACCCTGCATATCAATCACAATACACTTCTTGGAATCATAGGAAAAATAAAACATAGAAAGGGGTGAGTTCAGATGCTCAGTAAGGATAACAATACAACTGAAACTTTTATAAATAAGCATAAACATTTAAGGTATTTTATAGCTAATACAAAAGCCTTTTATACTTGAACATCAACATAATATGGCAAAACAAAATGAAGTAATTCCATTTACTTATTCACATGGATATTCTACTAGTTGAATAATCACATGAAATATCACTAACCACTTTCATAATGATGGAATTCATAATGCCAAACTTTAATTTCTCTGTCAAGGCCTCGTGCCAGGACCTAAGGGATAACTGTAACTGGAACCCAACTCGGAGAGCCTCTATAACCGGACTCCAACCCGGAGTGCCTCTAATAACCGGACACCAGCCCAGAGTGCCCCTAATAACCGGACACAAACTAGGAGTGCCCTTAATAACTGGACACCAAAACGGAGTGCCTCTAATAACCGGACACCAACCTAGAGGTCTTACTTTTACCGGTCTGCAACCTGGAACATACTAGTTCAAAACACTCTTCTTAAGAAGAGGTTGAAATATAACATAAACATTCATATTAAAACTAGCATACGAAATGCCAAAACATTAATCATAATCCATTAATGGAATAAAAATGACTCATACATAGTCAAACATATCAAAAAACCTTAAATACAATATGGAATATTTGTATCATAAAAAATCAACCCAAAAAAGTGTAAAATTTATCAAAGGATGTTGACATAGTTGAAATCAAAACTATTTGAGAGAAATATCTATTTTTCAATGAAAACATTTAAAAGACACACAATTTGGAAAATAAGCCATTTAAAGACATTTTTGAATCATAGTGTCCCTTACCACGTTGAAACTTTTGAAAGGAATTAACATTTTAAAAACATTCATGTCCATATAAATATATCCTTAAAAACCATTTTGAAGACATGGACATTAATGAGAAAGATTTAGAAGAATAAATATTTAAAACATTTGAAATGATGTTTTAGTAAAAAGTTCCTTAAAATAATCCCTTTGAAAACTCTTTAATAAAACATGGACTTGGATAATAAATATGTCCTAGTAGATACTTACATAAAGACAACCTCGGATAATAAAGAGATTGTGAAATTAAGCCTTAAATATTTGGTAACTTACGAAACATACAACCCATGAAAGAGGTATCATACAATGAATATGTAAATATACATAAATTAAAGTGTATTACACAAAGAATACAATTATGGGAAGTACATACACCACACACAATGTAATAGTGGCAATATGGCATGAATCTCATGGGAATAAGGAGTGAGATGAAAACCCATTACCTTGCACTTTCCTTTAGTCGAGGGTAAGTTTAGCCGCCTGTATGAAGACTATAGTATGTTATTAAATTATAAAAGAACCATATTAATATGTATGATATCATATATTATTCATTTATGACATTATACAACCCATTTAATAATAATTTCCATTTTATATTAATATTTCGGGTAATAATCGCTTTCTTTATCGTACGTGTTTTAACTTGTTACTCTTGATTGTATCACATAGATTATGATTTAAATACTTCCAGAATATAAAACATGTTTTATTTATAATATATATTTAGAATATAAAAATTTATAATAGGCGTATATATGAAATGGAAAACACCGCTTATGGAGACGGTAGTCCATATGTGCGCATAAACGCTGTTTCCGTTTTTACATAGTATTGAACAAAAGTAAGTAAATAAGATATATGTAAGTACATAAATACATATATATATATATATCAATATATATATCTCCAGCAGCATTATTATTTCATATATTACATACTTATTAGTAATATATATTTCTATAATCATCCATGAATGGTGAACATGGAAATGAATGTCATCACATCGTGGAGACGGTAATCCGTACGTACATCCGAGAAAAAATAACATTCTTTTGATATTAATATAATATATAATTGGATGGTATATAATATATAAAGAATTCTTATCATGTTATATTTATTATTTACATCAAATACACATCATTATTATACCCATCCAAATAATAATGTATTGAATAACAATTACACCACGACGTGGAGACGGTAAGCCATACGTACGCATGTATGGTGACATGTCATTCAAAGGGTGGATAGAATAATGAATTTGGTTGTACCATAATTATAATAACATCAAAATATATACAATATACTGAAGTTATTATTTTATAATGGAAACAACTATGAAAAAGTAAGTGGAAGAAGAAAGGAACTTGAAAGAGGGTGGTGAAATCATTACCTCTTCTTCGGGTTCTTCCTTTTGATTTGATCAAAATGGCTCCTTAGGTTTTCATTCTGATCAAACTAAGGCCTCTAGGATTAAGGGAGGATATTTGAGAGTGTATTTGGGCAGGGTTTGGCCGAGAAAAATGGCTTATAAGCTGTGAATTAGAGAGAAGGGGGAGTGCCATTTTATAAGAGGGGTGAGGGGCACCTTTGAAAAAACATAAAATATTATTTTATAATAAATTCATATTCGGTTTCAAATGGCTAAAAAGTTGATTATTTATAGTCTAAGGTGGGGATAGGTGGAAAAAAACACAGACAATAGGTTTTAGACAAGTTTAGGTTACCATTTTAACCTTATCATTTAGATTTAACTCTAAGTTAAATAATTTAACTTTTACAGTGTCTTCTTGTATTCTTACACTATATGGTTAATAAACATTCTATATACTTCCAATCGAACCCGAATTTGGTAAAAATGTCATATATATTATTATATAAGTCTTTTGGCCGAACCATAGATTTTTAGGACCATTATATCAATTAATAATATAATATTTGTTTTAAAACCTATTTTATGTCAATTTTGACACTATTTGGTATTTGTTTTTTTGTTAAAATAATAAAAACATGATTAATTCAAAAAAAAATACATTGAATCAATCCCAACATGTCATATTCACCTATAAAATTCGTGTAAGCCATTAAAACTTTGATATTATATTTATTTTAATATTTATAATACCATTTATTTGATTCTTTCATTAATAAGGTAATTACTCCATCATCATTGTGTCATAAGTAGATTTATTTATTTAATTTATAAAAATTACAAATAAAATACCATGATGTAGGAAATATTTTTAGATTTCTAATTAATATTTACAATCGAATTTATCTTATGTAAAACCCCATATTAAAAATATTTTAGTTATTAAACATTGATTTTAACTCTTTTAACTCTTCTTTGAATTAAATAATAATAAATGTCCTAATCTAATCCAAGTGGACCTAAATGATAATATTTTATTCCTAAGGTTGTTTTTGGTCGAGACAAACTTGTACAATAGAATTAGTACATGTGTGAGGGTAATATTAATATCATTTTTACCCTTAATTACCCTATTTACATTTAACCGTGGTAGATAAAAGTAAAAAGTTATTATTCACCAAAAATTATTTTCATATCATTAAACCACATTTTACTCCTTGATATTAACCTTTTCTCTTGTATTTTCTAAATCCATCTCACAGAAGCAGTAAAATTATGTTTTATGTGAATTTGCAAAAGCTCCTAGGAGGTGGGTAAAAGACGGTGAAAAGTTCAATAAATTTTTTATATAAATCTAAAATTATTATAAACCGACTCCAATGAATTACATTGAACTTATATAGGTATTATGCATATATTTTTACATTAAATAATTTAAATAAAATAACTAACTATTTAAATAAAAATTCAGTTATAAACTATAACTCATTGTTTTTCACTATTCATCAAAAATTAAAAGTTTTCATAAAAATACCAAAAATTTACCCTAAGATAATTTTGATATTCCTAATTCAATAATGAAGTGTATTTTAGAAAGTTAAAAACATATATGTTTAATTTATTAATTCAAAATTAATTCCCGCAGTCAAAACAAAAATCGTGTTTTTAAGAAATAATAACTATCATAAGATTGACAATTATTTATGTCCGATTTAAATGTGAAATTATGTCCAATGACCAATATTGGATTAAATTTTAAAAATATATTCTAAATATAATTTTAAACCACTCAAATTCATAATTTATCACTATTAATTATTTCTATTAAAAAAGTTGTTTTTAATTAAAATTTAGTAATTTTCACTATTTATCAAAATATGAAAGTTATCAGAAAAGTACGAAAAATTCACCCTAATCTAATTTTGATATTCCGAATCCAAAAATGAAGTCAATTATGAAAGATAAAATTTATAAAATATCAAAAATCAGGTATTAAAATTCATAACGGTTAGTTTGAATGGTTGTGGTGTGTGTTAGAACTCGATGTGGTGTACAACACACGCTACTGTATTATTCAAAGAGAAGCATACCGTGGAAGCTTGGGGTGTTACAAAAATCATGACAGATTTCCCATTTACATGATATGAAGACCAGTAGAACATGTTTTGTGTACTGACCATTCTAGGAAGATATGTTTTGGGGACTACACGCCGTGTACCAACGGTTACACACCATATAATGACCCCATGTTATGTGGCCTAAGGACATGGCCAGGGATGTCGGGTGAACATACATGGCTATGTAAAAGTACACAACTAGGTTACTCTGGAATGGGGGCGCTAAACATGGACATGGGGAAATGACATGGTCTGGAGGCATTTGGCTAGGAAATGTAGTGTACCTAGGGTACACACCATGCGGGTGACATAGATGGTTGAGCCATGTTAAGGAAATATGCAGTCAGGTCTCACGTGAGGTGAAACACACCATGTACGATCATTAAAAATGGTGTGGTCCCACATGCCTAGCCAAGATGGGTAGTCAAAGGAGACAATCTGGTGTTCAGTTGGGGTCACATGTCGGGTAGACCCCCTTACATTCCATGTAGTATCCTTTTGGAGGAGCTTCTGCCAATCCTATCTCCCCCTTTGGGGATTGGATTCATGATTATAACTAGCCTATCCTCAGAAATTTTACCTATATAATGAAATGGTGTCTATGGGTTGGGCCTAGGAGATGGGGGGTGAGGCAGTGTTGTGGGTCACTTGGGTTAGTGACATTTGGGACAATAGTGGTTGAGTGAACTCTCTAGGTCTATCCCTATGTAAGAATGTGTGGAATTATGTTATCAGTACAAGATTTTTATCCCATTGATAGGATGAGCTAGGATAGCATTTTATCATCCCTATGGAAGGGCCGAGGTGGGATCCTCTATCATATTTTTAGATGTTTTTTCATACATCTAGAGAGGTCATAGAGGGATACAATAGAACATTATTTACCTAAATCAGGTTCTAGGTATCATCATGATCAACACTACATGGGTGGTGATCCCCTATCTAGTAAGATGGCCCTGTAGGGTTTGTGGTATCGTTAGGAGTACAATCCCCCATGAAAAGAGCTATTTTAGTTGGGATAAGACATCATCAAATATAATATCCCCTACTAATAAGATGGGTTATGTAATGTTTATGGTATCATAAGGACTACAATCCACCGCATCACAAGTTATACCAGATGGGGTTTATGGAATCACTGTGACTAATACTAAATGGGCGATGATCCTCTATCTGAGTGATACGACCTTCATGATGTCAAGTTAGGTTGTAGTTTCCCCCAGTGGATACTAGGAGTGATCCCCTATATAAGTGAGATCTTTGAGTTTCCAGATTAATTTTGTGTTTTTCTTTGGTGGATCCTTGGATTTATCCCATATCCAAGATTTATGGGTTGTAGGTTTTCCAGAATGGGATCATAGTATCCCCCAACAGATCCTTAGAGGGATCCCATTTCTGAGAGACATTACCTCTACATGGTTCCAGTAGGGTTATTATGATACCCATTAAGGATGGGTAAGCTCCCCTATCTGGGTATCGAGATCTGTTAAGTTTCATCTTGATGTGTTTAGTGGTAATATGTGACGAGTGTGTTCTATCGGATATATGATCCTTAGTATGGTAGTTTTGTGCCACTGAATTTCTGATACTCGGTCGAGGGTTATATCTTGGATGTTTCATCAGGGATTTATGGGTTTTACCAGATGGAGTAATATCTCTTGTATGAGTGTCATTGAGGATTATAGAGATCATGGAGTGTGTTCTTATGGTTACTTTAGATCCTCAAGGAGAACCCTTTTCTTCTCTGAGGTTGGGACCTCATGAGATGGTCAGATTGAGATGAGTGTTACTAGGTGATGTAGGAAATATTTTCAATTAATTTATATTGAATATCCTTGTTTTAAACCCACAAAAGTTTTCCTCTAAGATGAATTGTTTCATTTTTATGATAATGGTGTTATTTTGTGCTGAATAGTAAAAATTGACCATTTTGGATTTTTAACAGTTTTAAATTATTTTTGTATTTTGGCTATAACATTATCTACACTAATCAAAATTGAAAAATTCTTTCTTTTGAATATTATGCACATCCATGGCTTCATTTACTATTTTTGGACAAAAAGTTTAATCGGACATATGGAAGCTCAAAAGAAGCTCACAAGTGGGAGAAAGAAAATTGTTTTCAGTTCTTCCTTGTTTTGGTGAGGGATCCATAACTCCTTCATGGTGGGTCCAAATATTGTGATATTAGGTGAGTAGATGCGAAATTCATTTAGAACATCTTTGATGAAGGAAAGACTGTGGGATTTGGCCGTTTTGGGGTCTATTAAAGCTTCCTAATCCGGGGGTTGGCGTTTTGGAGAGTCTGACTGGATAGAATAAATGCTCATAGTAAAATGACCATAACTCTCGGAATACATATCCAAATATGCTGAGATTTTGAGGGGACACGGAAAAAGGAATTATGAACAACCTTAAATAATGGCTCAATGCGTGAAGATGACATTTAATGGGGCTACAACGCATCAAAATTTCATGGAAACATTCTGGCTATAAATGTAGGAGAGCTCCTCCTCCTCAAAACATCTCATTCTCCATCCCATTCCTTCTGGGACACCAATGAGAAGAACTTCTTAGATTTACCTTTTATTTCTTTTATTTTTATTTACTTTAAAATTTCTCTCCTCTCCCGCATTATCTCGCTTACCCCAGCCATGGAGGGGTAGTTTCATTTGAGTGATCGGAAAGAGGGGAGGCTGGACCTATGTTTTGTGTTTGAGTTTTTGTGCTTGAAATGAATAAAATTTGTTCTTCTTTATTCTTCTGGTTCCAATTATTAATTCAGTATTAAATTCTGAATACGGTTGTGTTACGTTTTTGATTATGAAATTGTAAATTTCTTTGGTCGATGATCACATCTCCCTCCACCCAATTCTAATCTGTATACGGTGGAACAAGATTAGGGTTGGGTGGTGATTGCTCGGCGGTTGTCAAGCACGTGTTTAGGATTTTATGTCGAAATCATGGTTTATTAGGGAACAAAAATTCTAGGTCTGGGATTTCTCAAATTAATCAAGAGACCTTCTAAAACCCTAAGCACATTGGATGGAGGATAGACCAATCTAAGGTTTTAGAAAAGAAAATTCTCATCACATTTATCTGACTAAGGGAGAGAGAGGACTCAGTAGATGAATCTCTATCGTACCAGTTTAAGGAAGAAGAATAGATAAAATTTAGAAACCATGATGGCACAACACTAGGTTTAGCCGATCCCAATCCGATCACCTTCTTTATCATTTATTAAAACCAATCTTTTTAAGAAAACCAACAAAAAGTGACAACCTTGTTTTGTGTGCACTCCTCTTCGAGAGACTACCTAGGATCAACTGCTATACTATACATAGGTAAATAAAATTTTGTTTTTCCATGCCCCACGATAGACATGCGTCACTAGGTGTATTTATGGGTTTCATTGTGGTGGGTCCATTTCATTGGTTGAAACACCATGTTGTTTGATCTGGTTAGTCGTGTATAGCCGTGGACTGTCTTGAGATTGAGTTTCTATCTCATTTTCGGTTCCCTATGGCGGGGTTGAGATGACTATTTTCTTATAGTTTCTCCATTTTATTTTGGGTATTTAGGTAGGTTATTTAGTATTTCTTTACTCTCCCATGCATGGTATTTTCCCGCATGTTTTGTTTGTTGTTCAGACCACAATCCTTTCAGCAGATTCCCAAGAGTACATGGAGATGGTGAAGAATACTGAGCTAGACTGACTGTGGCGTTTATCTAAGATTGGATGAGGAGTTTTCTGATAGATGCATTTGAAAATGATTCCCACCATCCAAGAAGGTTGGACTCTTATGTATTTTTTTTGGTAGGCCCTATATTTTCACTTTTTATACTTCTGTTGTACTCTGGATTGAGATTGATTTATGTATGCATTTTTTTTTCATTTTATATATCTATGAAAAGTTTCATGGAGGTGTATGTGGGTACATGTGTACAGGTATGATAGGAAAAAAACCTCCCATGTGTGTGGTATTCCTACTTGGTGCTAGAATTCATCCATTATCCTATGGAGGTAGGCTTGGTGAGTCGCAGGTTGAGCCCCATTGGTTCATGTCTTGATAATGTGGTATCATAGTAGGATCCACCTTTGGGACCGTAGTGTTGTGAGCTTGGTTTCAGTTTCATAGAAATAGTTTTAGGGTGTTTTGAGTTTGGATTTCAGGCTAGGGACTCTAGTTTTTGTCTAGTAGACAACATATCCATTCATTAGGACTCTGATAACCTATTTTTTTGACTCGGTACATTAAGGCACTGGTTGTAGAGAAATAATGTTACATTAATCAAATAGGACTGGGTTTTTTGTTTTTCCTATCCTTCTTGAGTCAGCTACCCGGATATACTCTTTGAAAATGGTGTGTCTTGATTCTATTTTAGGATGTATCTATGATGAAAACCAGAAAAGGATCCATGGTGGGATTGTGGTGACAATCTACCTCCTGTTGAAGATTTTGTATGTGGAACTACGTCTATGGTCGAACCTCCGGGTGGTATACTAGTTGATCCACCTCTCATCAAGAAACATGTTATACTAGAAGTTTAGGATGAGCATGTGCATAGTCTGAGTGAACTTCATGAGTTCCATTGGTATAGACCTTTATGTTTTCTGGTGATCCAAACCCCCAGGCACATGATGAATGGCTTGAGGTAGTATTTTGTGTTTTCCACCTTGTGAGGAAACCTCTCGATCAAATGGTGGTCCTAGTAGTGAGTCTTCTTCTTAGTTTGTATAAGAAATAGTGGAGTCTAGAGATGCATACCCATAATGAGGAAAAAATCACTTGGGAAGAATTTCATCAGCTTTTTATGATGGATTTTCATATGGCCACATTGACTTCAGTGCATATACAAGATTTTTTTAGCTTCGGTTGTATAACATGACCATGGAGGAGTTTTCCGTGAGGTTCACATACCATTTATGTTACTCCTTATATATTATTTGAGATTCGTTCTATAGAAAAAAAATCCATTGATTAGGGATTATGAAAGGATATCAAGGAATCTATGGTGCTACTATGCATTCCCACCTATGGGGGAGTATTGGATGGTACCTTTGTGGTGGAGAGATTTTTGGTTGAGTAGACTCTAACTTTTAGTGTTGGAAACATGGGAGATGAGACCTCAGAATTTGTTAGCTAATAGCAGCCTATGGGATCCGAGAATTTGAGGGGATTCAAGAGGTGATCCTAGGATGGAGTTTTTGAGGCTCAGGGATTCCAGTCTGGTTTTGGTCAGCTATATGAGAGGCGGTTATACACTTATGAAAACCAGGGACATATATCTAGAGATTTTACAATATGTCAATCTGCTTAGAGTGATCTGGTTGATGGACCCCCTTAATAGAGGGAGCATTTTGAACAGGGAGGTTCTCAGGGTGGTGTATTTGGAGAAGGAGTGGGTAGAGAAGAAGGAGGTGGATGGTGGTATGAGTTTACACCATCACCACCCCATGGTGTTCCACGCCAAGTTCAAATATCTGGGGGATGGGGGCGAGGAAAAGTACCAGCCATAGAGGCTTTTGACCGAGAGGATCTAAGGATGGTAAGAGGTATGATTTATGTCCTTTAATATTTTCTATCAGTATTGATAGAATGTTTTGTGAGGTACTCTTTTATCTCGACTTTTTTTCTTGAAGGTTTTGTTTGGAGTTATTCATGGAATCGAGAATACCCAGTGTTGGTGTTGTTTCAACATATCATTGAATTCCCAAGGAAGAGGGATCCTTAACCCATTGGGATTAATTTTTGAGAAGTGAATAAACTGTGGGTTAGAATCAGTTCCTCCAAAATTAGATAGTTTTGAGGTGTAGTGGATGAGTCCTTATGACTTGTGTGTTTGGTGTGGGGTTTTTTGTTTGATGTTTGAGATGAGGGCCTGGTAAGACCCACTGTGAGCATTTGGGAAGCCTTTTTTTGTTAGTTCCCTCTTGCACATGGAATTAGTTTTGTATATAATTTTATTTAGGAGGGAATGGTGAGGTTTATAATAGCTTCAAACTCAAAAGAATTAGGGACACTTTCCCCACTAAGATGTATTATTGAGATGAGATGCATAACCGTGCAGGTGAGTAGGTGCCGTAAAAAAGTGGATAGTATCAAGGTGTGGTGGATGAGTTCCTATTAATTTTGTGTTCATATTCAGGTTTCTTTCGTCTATTCATTAGGTTATAGAGGTAGCATACCACTGGACCATATGACTGCAGAAGGACCTAGTGCTTGGTGATTTTCCCACCTATCGCAGCTAAGGAGACATGTTCCCACTAATTTTCACAATTTCAAATTAGCTAAGCTAGACATAGGGTGTGTTTGAGCTCTAGGTTATACCTAATTTCATGATCATGGGTAGAATTAAAACCCTTGTTTCCCTTTGTGGTGGTCTTGGTGAGTTCACTGATGTGGGAGTCCAAGTTGAGAGCTCAATTTCTCTCCCATGTTCCTAGGATTTCAATTTTCTGGGATTAAAAATCATTAAGGTGTAGAGGATGTAGTTACTTGGGTTTTGATCTATAAGACATTGGAATATATCGATAGATATTTCTGAAGATAGGTGATGATTAGGTGCATGATTCTAGGGCCTCGAGAGCCACTGTGTGGTGATATAAAAAATATTAAAAATATGTTATCACATTTGAAACGTTTATATTGGAAACATGAATAACACCTGGGAAAAGATTTAGATTAGATTTATAATAACATGGTGGAGATCAGAACATTGTATTTTCCAAAGGTACGACATAACATTTTTTGGTGATGGGTGTTGGGTCAGTGGTGAGTTGGTAGAGGGGTGTTACGTTGAGCATATTTTTTCAAAAAAATTTAAATTATATCCCTTACCCTCACCCCTTGGTGTGCATGGTAGGATCCCCTCACCCTCTTCCCCCTTTTGACCGATGGATGACCCAAGGAGAAAATAGAGGAAACAAGACACCTTCAATCTCTGATCTTGATGTTGATTGCTCCTGAATCGAGTAACAATAACTTCTGAGCATCGATTCAACCTTGAAGCATCAACATTTTTCTGCAAGGATAGAGTTTTGAGTTTTAAGAGTTGATATAATTTTTTATGCATCTTTTTATGTCTATAGATCCCTTAGACACTTTATAGGGACACATTGATGGTCAATCATTGTGTTTCAGGGTGAATGGGTGTGATCCAGATTGCTTGCGGGCGAAATCCAAAAATATTTCCTATCTACATGGAATGAGGACTAGAGGAACACACCATGTGTTCTTAATATTTTTGGAAGATTAATATTGTGAATAAAATTCTATGTTCTAAGGATCACACACTATGTATTAAACCCATTTCAAATGGCCTAATGACATATCCATGGAATCTATGTAAACATACAAGGTTATGTAAAAGTACATTAACAAAGTACATGGGAATGGGGTGCAAAAAATGAACACGAGAAAAAAAAATGGCTAGGGGGAATTTGGCCAGGACACACCATGTGGGTGAAATATCTAGCTAATCTGTGTGAAGGAAATACATATCTGAGGCCTGGATGAGGTGACACATGCTGTGTACCACCATTACGTACTGTGTGGTCCCACATGACTAGCCAAGACATGAAATTGGAGGACACAATTGGGTGTTCAGGTGGAGTAACATGCTATGTAGACCCCGTTACATCCCGTGTAGTATCCTTTTAGAGGATTTCCTTCCTAGTGCATCTCATCCTTTGAGGATAAGATTTAGGCTTGCAACTAGCCTATCCTAATAAGTTTTCCACATATACTGTGATGATGGCCCGGAGTTGGGCCTAGGGGATTCTAAGTGAGGTGATGTTGTGGGTCTCTTAGGTTAGCAATGTTTGGGGAAATAGTTTTCGAGTGAAATATAGTAGTCTATCCATATGAGGGTACATGTGTCATTACGTCCTCTGAATATGATTGTTATCCCCTCGATATAATGAGTTTGGATAGAGTTGTATCATCCATCAGGAGAGGCCAAGGTGGGATCCTATATCATATTGTTAGAGTTATTTCATCCCTCTCGATAGGGTGGAGCGGGATTTTATAGCATATAATTTCCCTAGATCAGGTTATTTCTATAGTCATGACCAACACTACAAGGGTGATGATCTAAAATCTAACAGGATATCCCTCTAAGGTTTTTATTATTGTCCGGAGTATGATCCCCTATGTAGTGGGTAGTTTTACTATGGTTTCAAAATCATCATATATATGATCTCCTACTTAAAATACGACTTATGAATGGTTTGTTCTATCATTGGAAGTATGATCCCCTAATTCACTAGCTATACTAGATGGGTTTTTTGGAATCATCTTGACTGAGACTACAGAATAGTTGATCCTCTATTTGAGTGATATGATCTCCAGGATGTCATATTGAGTTGTGGTATCCCCCAAAAGATCTTGGGAGTGATCCCCTATCTGGGTGAGATCCTTGAGTTTTCAGAAAGGGTTTTTGGTGTCCCCAAGTAGATCCTAGGAGTTATCCCTTATCCAAGGAGTTGTATTTTATTGGGTATCCATAATGAGTTCATAGTATCCCCTAGAGGATCATGGGAGGTATCCCATTTATAACAGATGAGACACATATGTGGTTTTATTATGGTTTGTAGCACAACCTATCAGGGATGGATGAGAACCCCTATCTGAGTATCGAGGTCCACTGAGTTTCCGCATTATGTGATTACTAGCGATATATGACGAGCATGTTCTCTCAGATGTATTCCCCATGGGATGGAGGTGTAGTTCAATTGAATTTGTGATAGCTAATTGACTAATATATCATAGTTTTTCCATTAAGAATGGATGGGTTTTACCCAATGGAGTGATATCTCTTGGACTAGTGTCATCTAAGATGACATATCTCATGAAGTGTGTGCTCCTAGTCGAGTGTTACCTTTAGATCCTCGAGGAGTACCTGCCACTAGTTATGAGGAGAGGATTTCAAGAGGCTGGGAGCTTAATATGGGTATTTCTAGGTGTAATTTTTAATTTCTTTATAGTGGGTTCAATTTATTTGGTTGACACACTATGTGGTTTGATATGAATAGTCATGTATATATGAAGATGGTATCGATATTGAGTTTTTATCTCATTTGGGTTCCCTCTAGATGGGTAAAATGGACTATTTAGTTACATTTTCTCAATTTTCATTTGGGAATTAGGGGTTCCTAATGATTACTGTTATACACACCCTATCATAGGATTTTACCTCATGTGTTGTGTCCTCTATAGACAACAATCCATTTAATGGAGTCCCAAGTGGACCTGGAGTAGGAAAACTTTAGTGAGTTAGACTGATCAGAGTGTTTACAAGAGATTTTCCAAAGATATTTTTGGTGGCTGCATATTATAGAGGTCCCCTACATCTAAGCAGGTTGGATTATTTTGTAGTTTTATTTATTTGGGCCATTTATTTTCTCCTTTTTCACTTCTTCTGTACTCTATTTTGGGATGGATGCATGCATGAATTTTCTTTCAGTTTAAATAACTCTGCACTATTGTATAGAGTTTTATGTGTGTTAGGACCAAGTTGTTAAGGAAAATTATCATATTCAGGTATTGTATTTTGTTGTCCAGGAAATATCAAAGAAATAGAAAAAACCACACTTGTTTTTTAGTAAAAAATAGAATAACTATCATCTTCATAAAATTGGACTAAAAAATCTTATGAAATTTCATCAGAATAAGAAAGTGTTTTTTAGAATAAAAGTTTTATCGAACTCTATTTGGTTTTGGAATGAAAGGAAGCACACAATGAGGTGCTGCTTACGAGTCTACATGAATCTGATATGAATATGATGATGTTTTTCCTGATTTTTATATCATAAATACCATAAGTTATTTGCAGAAATTGTGATGAAAGCCTTATTAAGGAAAGAGTAAAAAATGGTGTCGGTAATCGTATTCAATTTTGATTATAAATAAATATTTTTATGGAATATAGGGAAGTGAAAATACATTTATTAGTAAGTCAAGTGATGTTGAATGTTATCTTCAATGTTTTCAAAGACAAGATGAAGTCATGATTCAAGAAAGTTTTTTTTTTCAAAGAAGAAATTTTTTTAATGGAAAAATTTTCTTATCTCAAGTTCATCGGTATGGGATCACCATATTCAGAATTATTTTATATGAAGATGAATTGGAGTATCGTATTGAGAAGGAGAAGAAATAGAGAGAATGTGTATTGGTTGAAGACTTTTTGAAAGTGTTGTAAAAGGGGCAAATGAATATTTCTTAAAGTTCCAAGATTTTTTTGCCTTTATTTTTATCTGTTGGTACAAAGCATCGTAATGGGAATACATGTGTTATAAATTTTTCTTAATTGAAATAAAGTAATGTATTGAAGAAACTGATGTATTTATGGAAATGAGGAAATGAGAAAGGGGAGATTAGTTTTTTAATTGATGTAGAGAAACATTATGAGATGTCACATGTGCTGATTTTTTACAAGTGGGACAAGAAAATCAGTGGTAAAAAATTCCTTTATCATAATAAAGAAACTATATTGGGAAATTAAAATCAATAACCAGGATCATATTGAATCTTGTTATAAATTAATTAGTTTCATATTTACATGTGGGTTAAGAAAATAGGATAAAGATCATAATGGATAATGGTAATAGGAAAAATCATAATGAAAAATCAGAAACAGATTAAAGATCTGTTAGAAAGAAAAAAGAGAGTTAAAGTCAATAGAAGAACCAAAATTCAAGGAGGGTATAAGAAGTCAATAAAAGATATTGATTTCAATGTTAATTGAATGATTTAATAAAATATATGATATTAAAAGAATATTTATGATTAGGATGTTTTGGTAAGGCAGTAAAATATTTTCATGATATCGCTTAAACCATTCTTGCGAGCCTAAAAATATGAGTAGAGTAGTTTATGTATTATGTGACATGAACTATTCACAAAATATGAGATATAAGGTCTAAAATCCTATAAAGGAGAAGTTTACAATTTTGTTTTCTTAAATTGGTTTTTTCAGACAGAAGAATGAAAGAAGAAGATAATATATTGTAATCACATTTTTTATATTGGGAAACTGGACTGGGATTTCCAGACTAAATAAGAAGTAATTTTAGATTATTTTAATTATATTATGATAGATTACTATTTTTGTATTTAGAAATTGGACTTGGGAATTAGACTATCAAATCGAACGATGTATCATTACAAATTCCATGGAGTTCTTGCAAGCTTCTGGGTAAGAAATTGAAGAATTGTTTTGAGAGATCATATTTGTGAAAGTTGATCATAAATCATTATAACATGTTTGTTACAAAAATTATATGACATAATTTTGTACTACTTTAAGAAAATGCACTATTTTATTGAAAACAGTGATACATGATTGTAAGGAAATATCCTACTCAATTTACTCCACACAAAAGGATTTTTTTTCTATTGGATTGTGTGGTATTAGATATTTCTAAATGATAAAAAAGACTAGATACTCTTGTTTATTAGTGAACCTTGTAAATTATTATGTTCCCTGGGCTATGTGTTTTTTTAATAGATAAAGAAATATTTAATAGGAGACAAAGTATGTTTATAATGTAATGAAAAATAAAATAAAAATACTTCATTGATTTAACCCATCCCCATCTTGATGATGTATGAATCCTGACTGGGTAATCTCAACTAGTATTAGATATTACAAATGCCTTCATTTACTCTTTACTGACGTTTTGGAGATAAGTTGTGATGTAGAATCTGAAGTTTCTGAATAGTAAGTGGATTTTGATATTTGATGGAAATACATATCATATCTATAAAGATAAAATGATACCTTATCTTGTGTCTCTTTGGTATGATGTTATTGAAATTTCAATATATTGACTTCATCCTATTTAGGATAAGGTCCCTATTACACGTGTTGATAAGAAGAATATTGGGAATGATGAATGAGATAAAAATGATTTACTCTCATTACTTTATGAAAGTGAGTTTCTAAGAGTGAATTTTTTTTCCACTAGAAAAGGTATCTGGTATTAGTTGAAAAAGATTTGCAAGGGAAATACAATTGTAACAAAGGAAAAATTGAAAATCTAAAGATTGAAGTATGAATTTATGAATATGGGTAAATATGAATCTGTTGGTGAATTATTTACTATGGTGAATTAAAGAGTTAGTACCATCGGTATTCTTGGGGAAAAGATGGAATATTATACTGTTTTTAAAAAGATATTTAGAATACTTCTTGGTAAGTATTATTCTAAAGTTTCATCATTGAAAGATAGGGATCCTGAAACTCTATATATAGATGATATTAATAGAACTCTTTTCACTTATGAAATAAGAAGGGAGAAACAAAATATGATATAGAAATATCTTTCAATGCTTCAAAGAAAGAGAATTCTAAGAAGGTTCTTGAGGAGGATTATATTGCTGACTCAGACACCAAAAATGATGTATTTAAAAACCTTGTTGATTTTTTATCCTTGTTTTCTAAAAATTTAAGAAGAGGTAAATGTAAATATAAAGGGAAACTTCCCTTGAAGTTTTTTGAATGTGGATCCACTGGGCACATTGTGACTAATGTTTCTATGAGAAATAAAGAATAGGATAGTGATGAATAAGAAAAATGGCCAAGAAGGTCATGGGAGAACATGATGATAAAGATAATTCTTTTTCTAAAGGTAATGATAAAATGTTATTCCAATCTAAAAGAATAATGTTTTTTTTAATAATGAACATAAAGAAGATAATGAATCTGAATTTGAAAAATATTTTAAAAATAATAGAGAGAATAATTTTTCTAACATTGAATAATGAAGAAATTGGAAGCAGGAATTATGAATAATAAGAAACCCAAGTAGGGTTGAATCAAAATGAATAATTGAAATAATTTATGAAGAATATTGGAAGTATTGAAAAAGATATAAGGAAGATGAGAAAATAAAATTACTCAACAAAAAATCAATATGTTTTTCCAAATGATAAATTAAATATTTTTGAATATATTGATGATTTTAAAAAAATATCTTGAGAAGAAAAAAATCATATTTAAAATATATAAGTAAATATGAAGGAAAAATAATAATAGTTGTAACTTTTCCAAAATAAAACATTCTAAAGATAAATAGAGGGAGATAAGTTTCAAAAACTCATTATCTAATATTTTTGAAAGTTCTCATAAGAAGGAACCTGAGAAGTATCAAAAACATTTACCTTCAATGGTTGAGAAGAAAGCTATAATTTTTCACGAGAAGAATAAATTAGGTAAAGTTATATACATGGAAAATATTAAAAAAGTAGAGACTTCAGAAGTTTTTAAAAACTATGAGTCTAAAAAAATTTCTAAGCATTTCGATTCAAGAAAAGTTTCTATTACTACTAGTTCTGATAAGGATAAAAAGAAAATGGATCTAAGTAAGAATAATTTAGTTTAATAAAGAAAGGTTTGTGGTAAATAAATATTTGTTAAGAAGGTTTTTAAGAAAAACACTCATAACACTAGTCAATGTGAAAGTTTCAGAGGAAAATACTCCTATTATAGATACTGCTGGTATTGTGGTGGATTTGGATATATGGTAAATATGTGTTGGTTTAATCAAAAAAATTACTAATATTCCATATGTTATGGAAGGCACGGTTTTATTGGGTTTAATCATCTCAAAATAAGAATTACGGGATGGAAGATCTGAAGAAACCTAAGAAGGTTGGTGTGAAATTTTTGAATATTTTCTAACTCTTGGAAACCATTTCTGAAAGATGTGAACAACCTGGAAATATTTCTAAGGGTTGTATTTCTTTGTTATCGGCAGGCCAAAATTTTCTTAAGAGTTCTCATAAGCTGTAGGTGAAGATAGAAAATGGAAAAAAAAATATATTGTTGCTGAAATTGATTTGGAAGCTATAAAAGGATAATGACCATAGATAATTGACAGTGGTTGTACATATCATTTTAAAGGATACATAATATTTGTGATTAATGTGATACACATTAAATAAGGAATGGTGAAATTTGGAAATGTCGTGTCTCTAAGAATAAAAGGTGTTGGATAATCCATCATTAAGAAAGAAAAGATGAAATCCAAGAAATATTTATATGATGATGGTCTGAAACGAAACCGGGTGATTGTTTCACAACTTTTTGATGAGGGTAATCATGTTATCTTAAAAAAATAGGGGTTTTTTAAAATTGATGGAGATTTAAATATATTTACAAGAGGATAATGTACAAAACGTTTCATAATTCAAGTTGGTGAAATTCAAAACTATTGTTACTAGGAATGGTAGAATAAAATCAGTAGTGGCTTAAAAGATTGGAAACACGTTTCAAAGAAACATGAACAAGATATCAAAGTGAGATAGTGTATGTGACATTCATGATATTTCAAGAAGAATATATTGGTGTTATATTATTTTTCATAATGGAAAAATTACAAACTCAGTGCATAAGAAAGTTGAGATTTTTTCAAAACATCCCCTAGAACATAAATATTCTTATATTTGTGGGACAATGAGAAAATAATAAACTAATAAAAATAAGTACTTTATGAATTTCATTTATGTCTTTACTGACAGTATTTGTGTTATTTATATGAAACATAAGTCAGATGCTATGAAAATGTATAATAGTTTCATGAGGAAATTTGAGAAATAATGAGAGTATTTAATAAAGAAGTTGAGAACTGATAAGGGAGGTGAATAAAAAAATGAATAATTTAAAAGTTATCTTGAGAAGAATATAAATTTAAATGATTAAAGTTCACCATATACTCCTCAAAAAATGGGGTTATTAAAAGGAAGAAAATAAGATTTGTGGAAATAGGAAGAACTATGTTACTTGAACATGGTCTTTGTCATTACTTTTGGAGGGAAGCCATGAGTACTGCTGTATATATCCAAAAACACTGTTTCTATTGGCCATGTTTAGAAATGACTCTATATGAAATGTTTTATGAAAAAACTCTAAGTTGGAAAAAATTAAATGTTTTTCAGAGTCCATGAATCATAAAGAAGAGAGGTGAAAACCTGGGAACATTTGGGAAGAGAGGTGGAGATGGAATTTTTCTTAGTTATTCCATGGAAGGAAGAGGATACAAATGTCTCAACAAATGGACAAGAATTTTTTTTATTCTTATAATGTGAATGTTTTTGAAAATATTGAAGAAGAAAAAATTAATTACTTTTATAAGGAAGTTGAGTAGGATAAGGAATGTTTTGTTTAAAATTATGATAAATATGTCGATCTTGGTAATCCTACTCAAGAAGAAGAACCATAATTATCTATTTAAATTTATAAGGATGAAACTAAAATAACTCATCCTATGATTATAAAGCTAGTGGAGGCTCCAAAAAATATTGGTGATCAACATTACAATGTTCAAACAAGAAGAAATTAAAAAATTGTAATACATACTTCTTTATATTCAAAACTCAGGATAAAAGATGTGAATAAAGATTTTGAGCATCCAGAATGGGTTTAGTATATAAATGAAGAGCATGATCAGATAGAAAAGAATGATACTTAGGAACTTGTACCCAGTTCGGATAACAATAATGTTATTAGTATAATGTGGGTTTTATGAAATAAGATTAATGAAGAATGTGAAGTGATAAGTAAAAAAGTAATATTAGTACGTAACGGTTACTCTAAAATTGAAGGTGTTGATTTTGATTAGACTTTTTCTCTAGTGGAATGGTTAGAAACAATCATAATATTTCTTTATATTTCTCTAAAATAAATTTACACAATTTATTAAATGTATATAATGTTTGTATTTTTGAATAGGGATCTTGATGAGGAAGTTTACATTGAACAACCTTGTGGATTTTTTGTTGGGAAAGATCAAAGTTTTGTGTGTAAGATAATGAAATACTTGTATAGGATAAAACAATTTTTGAGATCATGGTATTCCATGTTGGATATGTTCTTGAGAAAGATGGATTTAAAGAAAGTAATAGTTGATAATAATATTTACATAAAATCAAGTCAAGAGTTTTACCTCATCTTAATTGATTATGTTGATCACATTATCTTTTCTGGGAATGATGAAAGATATTGTGAAAGATTAGTTAAAGAAATAAAAAATTTGTTTGATATTTCTATACTATGTCAAATGAAATAATTTCTTTGGTTACAAATCATACAAAATAAGAGACATATTTCTATTTTTCAAGAAAATCATGCTTATGAACATCATAATAAGTATAGAATAGAAAATTTGAAACCAGTTTCCACACCTATTTCCATGTGAACCAAGTTGATTAAATATAGAGATGGAAAGAAAGTTAATCAAAAAGTGTTTTAAAAGCTGATTGGAAGGGTTTTACATATTATTTCCATAATACCCAAATTTTTTTTGTTACATTATGTTCATGATTTTATAGTGTTTTAAAAATCACATTTAATTTATGGAAAAGTAATTCTCAAATATATCAAAGGCATAGAAATTTTTAGAATTAGGTATGATAGATTAGAATGTATATATTGTTTGTGTATTCAGATACTGATTGGGCTTGAAATTTTGATAATTGAAGATCTAAATATGTTGGAGTTTTCTTTATAGGGAAAAGTTGTGTTTTTTGGTATATAAGGAAAAAATTTCATTAACTCGTAGTAGAGTTGAAGATAATTATGTTGCTTCCACTCAAGATACTACCCAGTATATGTGAATGAAAACTTAGTTGGAAGACCTACTTATTGAAGTAAAGTTACCCTTATAGTTGGTATATGATAATCAAAGTGAAATCAAGATAACATGTAGTCTGGTACCACATTATCATTCAAAAGATATCAACATGAAGTACCATTTCATCAAAGAGAAAGTGAAGAATAATGATTTGATGTCAGATTATGTTCCTATAATAGAATAAGTTTCTGAAATATTCATAAAAACTATACAAAAGGAACCATTTTAAAATTGATGTTGAACATGTGCGTTCAACCTCTTTCTTAACAAGGTTGAGGTGTGTGTTCTTTTCCCCTATCCCATATTATCATTTAATAGTGTTTTCAATGGTGAGAATTGTTTCACAAATCTGTCCTCATGAAAGAATTCATGGGGGGGGGTAAGTTGTGAATCTTGCATGTAAGTGTATATACTATTCAAAATCATTGATAGAGTGGTTGTAAGAAATGAATTTTTTGTATTTATGGGAATTTGGAGATGTTGAGACAAGATAAGGAAGAAATACAAGGAAAAATGATAAGGAATAAAGTTTAGGAATAAAGTTGAGGGAGAAAAGATGATGAATAAAGATGAGGAATTTTTTCAGGAGTCACTAATTTCTGACAACATGGTTGTTTCTATCAATAAATATTTTTTCCTACAATGAGTTTTATCAGATAGGATTAGAATTGTTGATAAGTAATAAATTTATTGAGGTTACAAAGTTCCTTGATTTATAAATCTTGGTTGACAACAACATCCAATAGGGGATATTGTTAGGACCATGATAATAAGGAAAATTATTGTATTCAGGTTTTGTATTTGGTTATTAAGGAAATAGCAATGAATAAGAAATCACCTCACTTTATTTTTGGTAAAAATTAGACTGACCATCATATTAAAAAAATCCGACTCAAAAAGCTTAAGAAAGTTCATCAAAATGGGAATATTTGTTTTTGGATGAAAAGGATTATCAGACACACATTGGGTGTGGAATGAAAGGAAAATCATAATGAGGTGATGCTTTAGAGTCTAACTAGATCCAATATGAATCTAACAATGCTTTGCAGATTTGTATTTCATGAATATAATAAGTTATTTGGTGAACTTGTGGTCTAATCCTTATGAAGGAAATGGAAGAAATGGTGTTTCCAATCATATTTAGGTTTTATTAGAGATAAAGATATTGTTGGAATATATAGAAGTTGCATTATATTAATTGTTATGTCAAATGATACTAAAGATGATCTTCTATGTTTTCAAAGTCATGAGGAAGTCATGATACAAGTAGGAGTTTATGTAAGAAGAATGTTTTGTGAAGGAAAAAGTTTACAATATCAAGTTCATCAGTATGAGATCAGTGTATTCAAAATTTTTTGAAGTCTAGATGACTTGAAGTATTGTATTCATAAGAAGAAAAAACTAATGAAGGGGAGTATTGTTTGAATATTTTTTGAAAGTATTATCAAATGGGGACATGAATCTTTCTTGGAGTCTCAAATTTTTTTCCTTTGTTTTTATCAGTTGGTACAAAGCATCATAATAGGAAGACATATGAGTTACATTTTTCACAATTGAAATGGGGAAATGTCTTAAATAAAATATTATCTTCATCGCAACGAGGAATTAAAAATGGGTAGATTAGTTTTTAAAATGCTAACAAGTAAAATTATGTAATGTCTTCAGTACAATTATTTTTGAAAGTGGGTCAAGATAATTTGAGTGACTAAATTCATTTATCATAGTGAAGAAATCATGTTAAGAAATCAAAATCAAGAATCAAAATCAGACTATAGTTTGTTAATAAGTATTCAGTTCATTATTTAGATGTGGGTTAAGAAATGAAGATGTCCATATTAATGTAGAATCATAATCGTAAAATTAGAATGAAAAAATGGAATCAAATTGAAGATCCCTTAGAAAGACTGAAGGGTGATGAATTCAAGAGAAGATATGAAATTCAAGGGAGGTTGATGATGTCAAAGGAAGATCCATATTTCAAGGGGAATTGAATGAGTCAATGAAATATGTTTGAATGAATGAATATTAATGATTCATGAGTTTTGGTAATGCGGGAAAATATTTTCAAGACAACACTTAATTTTTTTTTTCAAGCCTATAAATTTGAGGAGAGTACTTTGTTTGTTATGTGACTTGAATTATTTGTGAAATATGAGAGAGAAGCTCTGAAATTATAGAAAGAATAATTTTATAGTTTTTATTTTTCTGGAATAGGGTTTTTATAAATAAAAAGAAATGATAACAGAGAAGACCATAATCTGAGTTTCCATATTGTGAAACAAGATCAGAATTTCCGAAACAATGAAAAAGTATGATCAAATTGTTTCAGCGATATTGTGGCAGAGTATTATTACCATATTGAGAAATCAGACATGGTAATAGGATTGGGAAATTATAAAGGGTATCATTATTAATTCTAGGATGTTATTACTAGCTTTTGGGTAAGAAAGTGAAGAATATTTTTGAAAGACCATATTTGTGAATGTTGATCAAGAAGAACCATAGTATGTTTTTTACAAAAATTGTATATAATCATTTCGTGATACTTGAAGGACATGAAATTATGTATTGAACATAGCGATACATGAGTGTAATGGCATATGCTACTCATTATATCCCTCACAAAAGTGTTGTTTTCTAGCGGACTGTGTTGTATTGGATTATTTCTGAACCATACCACGGACTAAAAACTCTTGTTGAGTAGTGAAACTTGTAAATTATTTTCTTCCTATGGTTGTGTGATTTATTTTTTTAATACATAAATAAATTTTTAATAGTTGGTAAATTTTGTTTCTTAATTAAGGAAACTTAAAATAAAAATATATCATTGATTCAACCCTCCCCCTCTTAGTGATACTTGAATCATGGTTGGGTAATCTCATTATGGGTGCATGTGTATAAGTATGATAGTATACGGCCTCCCATGTATGTGATATTCATACTTGGTGGTAGATTAAACCAATGAAATATAGAGGATGGCATGGTGAGTCATGGATTTATCCTTTTTGGGTTGGGTCCTGACAATATGTATTTAGAGTCATCCAAAAAATTTATTTTCAGAAAAATAAATCACACGATTCATGGATATGGTAAGTTGTACGTATGCATGAACGTTGTCTTGATCATTTGATGAATGGCAAAAAATAATGGTTAATAATAATTTTCATTTCCAAAATAATCATTACACCATATACATCATATATATTCATCAAATACATCCTTATTACCATGCAAGTAAAATGGAAATGGAAAATAAATCACACTACTTCGTGGGGGTGGTAGTCCACACGTATGCGTGAGCAATGTTATTGTATTCCAATGGATTATATGGTAATAATTTATATATGATATTATAATTCCATGGGTATTATTATTTCATAATTATCATATCCCATCATAATAAACATCCACGAAATATGGTGGTGGAAAGTTAATTGTATCGCTACGTGGAGATGGAAATCCATACTTATGCACAAGTGATAACATCATTTAACATTTTGATGGGAAAAAGGATGGATAATTGTGATTTCATAATCACAATAAAATTTCAACAAATTTTTATACTGAATTTATTATTAAATTATAAATACCATAGATTTATATGATCTAAATAATATGTTAGAAGAATGTGATCAGTTATGGCGATTACCTCTCCTTGGAAAGAACTATTTTAAATATATTCTTATTGTAAAACCATGAGATTTTATTAGAAATATATATATATATATATGTCTTATGTTATACGAAACACTAATGGAATCTTTCACTACACACAACACTGGCTTTACTTGAATTACATGAAAGAGAAACCTTCTTCGATAGCTTGCATTGTACGCAAGACTGAGTTTCACTAAACAATGATATATTATTATAAAATTATGAACTAGCCATTATGAATAGTCTTAACCGAATTTTGAATTTAATAATATTATAATTCATCTTACACATTTTCAAGAATGATATATGAAAAAAAAATCAATTTTTCGATAAAAGAAGTATTTTTCAAAAAATGAAGTTTTACCGACTTTTGATGGAACACCCATTTTAAATATATTTTTTTGACAAGTTTATAAGTTAAATTTTAAAAAATATACATCTTCTTTTGAATCAAGATATAAAAATTTACAATGGATAATATTTTTATACTTTTCTGAAAACTTTCATATTTTAATGAATAGTAATAATATGTGAATTTTTTGTTAAAAACAAATTTTTTCATCAAGATAAGTTATATGGTTAAATGTTAAAATTTAATGGTTTTAAATTATAAATAGAATATATTTTTACCATTTAATATAATTTATATCATTAACATTAAATTTACATTGAATTCATAGGTAAAAACATTTTAATCCTTGATAATGTTTTAACTTTTAAAAACCCGTTTTCTTAAAAATGAGATTAATTTTAAATTAATTACTGAAACTTATGGGTTTTGAATTTTGAAAAATGGATTCCATATTTGGATTCAGTGGGTCTATATTATGTTAATAGGTTACTTTTATTTTTTTTGATCTTATGAATAGTAACTACTGTAATTTTTATTTACTATAATTAAAGGTAAATCGGGTAATTAAGGGTAAAAATAAGATTATAAAATTACCCTAGGACACGAAAAGAATCTATTGGATGAATAAAAGTTTACCCATATCACATAAGGTTCAGTATATATTCATTGCAAGGACCTTTGACCATGAAAATGATATAATTATTATTAAAACCAAATAAAGTGACAACATGTCACTCTCTTATATCTTATAAGTGTAATAATTTTAATTTAGTGATAAAAATCATAAAACTTAAAATATAAATAATATTCATAAATATAAAAAAATTATCTACATCCTAAGAATTTATTTATAATTTTTAGGGATTAAATAATTTTCATTAATGATGACACAATAGTGATGTAGAAAATATTTTTATTGATTGAAATATAAAATAAATGGTTTTAAAAATATTAAAATAAATATTATATGAACTAATAAATGTTCTCTAAAAATTTTCTAGATGAATATGAAATTCTAGGAATCTATTAAATATATTTTTTCGAATATACCCTCTGTGTGGATTATATTTAAACTCAAATAAATGAATAGTGTCAAAATTGACACTATTGTTATTTTTTAAAAATAACATATTATAAAATTGTTTAAAAATAAATAAAATATTTAAAATTTATAAATTAAAGTTTATATTGTCTAAAATCTCATAAATTACCCAATTATGGACAATTCACAACACATAATTAATTATTTATAACAATTTATAATCTAGAATATTATTACCACAAATAAAATTAAATAGATTAAATAAGGATAAGTCAAGTTGATAAGGTTCAAAATAAATTCCCAACATGTATAAATCTTATTAGTTGATGAGATTAAAACCCTATATCATCTAATATTCATATTTGAGTCATTTTTGGAGGTTTTTAAGTGTGGTTACAGTTTATTATAAATTTATATTTTAAAGGTTTCCAAGAGTGCCCCTCCCCTCTCTTATAAAAGGGCACCTCCTCCTTCTCCTCCTCACAACATTTTGACCCTTCATGCTCGGCCAAACCTTTTAAATGTATCTTCTTCATTTCCCTAGAAACATACTAGAGGTCTGGGTCTTCTTCAAAGACTATATTTAGTGCCCTAAGAGGAGGTTTAGAAGAGGAGCGTCGAAGAAGAGGTAATATCCTTTACCGATTCATTCAAATTTATTTCTTCTTCTACATCCTATTATTTATTTGTTTCATTATAAAGGAATAACATCAGTATGAATTATATACTGATATGTTATTTTAAATATGAAACAACCCTATTTCATTATCTATTCATCCTACGGAAAATGAGATCACCATGCGTGCGTACGTACAGAATACCATCTCCACGCCGTGGTGTAATCTGTTTTCCACCACCACCTTAATTGGATGGGTATAATGGTGTAAAGAATTACTATATATGATTATTATAACATTATACTAATTCTGAGATATTCTATCATCCTCTCTAATACATTCAATAATTATGGGAACGATATCGTTGCTCATGCGTACGTACGGCTTACCGTCTCCACGGTGCGATGTGATTCATTCTACATGATATTCATTAAACCATGATTATATAAACGAATTGAATGAATAAATCTGATATATATTATACTAATACCATTTTTTAAATGATGTACCTATAACCTAAAAAGATGAATAACAATTTAATCGAGAAAACACACATAAGAACATAAAGCAATGAACACCTGAATAACAAGTAGGAATGAAATATTACTAATAAGGAGATAAGAATAAGACAATATATGTTATCATAACAATGTATATTATTATGAAATTTTTCAATTAAATTATTTAAATCATTATACAGGAGGTTTAGATACGTACAGAGCATATCGTACCTAAGGTAGGGGAAAATCTCGCAATATCATATTTATCCGAGATTGTTTATACTTCAGAATTTACTGGGGCATATTTATCTTCCAAATCCATGTTTCCTCAATATGTAATATTATTTATATCCTTCTACAAATTTTTAAATCGAATTTCACCTATTGTTGAATTTTTAGTAAAAGATATGAAAAGAATATTTTGTCTTTTTTAGTACGAGATACTTTTTGACTTTTCTGGCCAAAGTCTGAGAAGAATGTGTTTCTAACTTATATGACATGAATGGATTTTTATGATTTCATTGAAAATTATTTCCATGAAGCTTCCTTTACAAGTTTTTAAGTTTATTTTCAATTATCTTCTTTTAGTATAATTTTTTTTGACATGTTGAGAAAAAAAAATGTTTTTGAAGTAGAAAGGATATTTTCCTCAAGAATGGAGTTCAAGTGTTTTATCAAAATTATCTTCCATCTAAGATAATATAGGGTTCTGTTTCTATCCCTATTATTAAATTGATTTGATTATGTTATGATGGAATTAATTTTATGAAGTCCTTTTATCTTATATGGATTATGTTATGATGGCATGATGTTTAAGAATCCAATTTTTATTACAAGGGTTATGCTATGATGTATGATTCATGATTTTGTGGCATGCATAAGAATGGTTTTATTATGAGATGGGTGGGTCCTATATCTCCCTCCAATGCATTGGGTAAAGATTTATATTTCATGAGATTAACATGTCTAGAACAATAAGTTAATCCAGTTTAGTGATATAAGAATGGAACGAGGGGTGAACTCGGTTCAGTAATGGAATTTGTCCCCTATGATGGTATTGGCAATGAGTCTTGACTAATATGAAATGATTTTCAATGATTATGTGTGTATGACAAAATGTTTCATGTCTTAGGTTATGAATATTGGGATTACATTTCACAACTATGATTTTTCCCATGTCATGATATTATGATTTTTTTTGCAGGATAATATTTTTAAAATTTTATGTTCTTATGAATATGATATGATTGATATTTCCTTTGTTTTACCTTACTGAGGATTAGAGCACACCCTTTATATGTTTTCTTTTCCCCAGGTCTGGAAGAAGGGTATTAAGTAGGATATGCTAAAAGGGACTCTAGATATGATGAAATAAATGGGAGATAATGTAGATGATTTATGAACCAGTCGTTTATGTTTCCTAGTTTCCAAAGACACTATACCTATACGGTCCTATCATGGTTTTGTTATATGTTGTAATAAGTATGCTTCAATTCTGATGTAATAACAATGTATGTAAAGTATGGGTCGTTATAGTTGGTATTAGAGGAAATGTATATCCAACCTTTGGAAACTAGGATGTGAAAGCCTTAGTAAAAACCCTAAGGATATGTCTAAGAATATAAAACAATATTAGTGTTTTAGAAATGTCCATGAATAACCTATAATAAGACCTAAATGTGAAATTTTATTCCTGATTATGTGGTTTTCTTGTTGTAATTAGTTTTTCTCACACTATGCTTCTTGTTTTTAGTCAATGGCTGGAACCCGAAGGAACAATATTAATGCCGAATGTGATAGGCATTGAAAATGATTGTCCCCCTAAGAAAACAAACATTATGGGAGCTAGAATGAAAAATCTTGTTTCCATGCTCACACAACTTTCTTAAGATATTAATCATATAGGACTTCCAAATGAGAAAAGGAGGGAGAAACATTCTGTTGAATCATTAATGAGACGGTGTCTACCTTCATTCAACGGTTATTTGGATCCACTAGTGGCTGAACAATGGATCTGTACCACTGAAAATATATTTTTAGTCCTTCAATGTTTTGAACACGATAAAGTCATCATGGCAGTATATCGTTTGGAAGGTGAAGCTGATCAATGGTGGAATCTTGTCAAGAATACAAGGCAAAGGGATGAAATTGAGTCCATGGAATGGGACGAGTTCAAGAACTTATTTTTCAACAAGTACTTCCCTCATATTCTTCGAACAAAGATGGAGAAGGAGTTTCTTGAACTGAAGAAAAAGAATGATGAATTTGTTGGTACCTACAAAGAAAATTTTACAAGGCTTGCAAGGTATGCTTCTAGGATTATTATCCAACCTGAGAGTAAGATTGATTGATTATTTAGTGGCTTAAAACCAAGTCTATGAAGGGAATTATCTATAAGGGACTTCAATAGCTATTAGGAAATATTTTGATGAGCTCTCAAGGTTGAGATGGAGATTGGAGTAACCCATCAGTCATATGGGTTTGATAAGAAGAGGAAAATGGAATTCAAAGGAAAATCTAAAGACCACACTAAAAATAAGATGAGTTTTACCTTATGCTCAAAGTGTGGAAGGAAACATGGAGGGAATTGTATTAAAGTGACAAGTAAATGATTCAAGTGTGGAAAAGAAGGTCATCAGGAAATTGAATTCTGCCATGATGGGAAAAGGATGTCTAGTGATGTGAACAAAGAAAAGGCTACAAAGAATGCTCCTCTTACACTTCAATGTTACAAGTGAAAAAAATGAGGCATTATGCCAATCAATGCCCTAAGTCAAGGGTTGTTGATGATGATCGACATAAAAAAACTCTTAAAGCCAAAGAAAAAGGAAAGTCACATGCAATTTCTATCGGCGATGTGGAGTACGATAATGAAGCGGTGAAAGATACACTTACCATCCACTCTAAAGTAGAAAATGTTTTATTTGATTCCATATCCACCAAATCTTTTATTTCTGATGAATTTTCTAAGGGTATCACCATACTACCCCAATAACTAGCTATTGAGTTAGATGTGACAACTCTTAATGGCACAACAGTCGCATCAAAAGTTTACAATTCTTCTTTGATTGAAGTTTCTGGGAAATCTATTCCTGCAAATGTTGTGATCCTTCCAATAATGGAATTTGATGTGATTCTTGGCATGGATTGGATTTCTTTATATGGATCTCAGATCAATTTCCAAATAAGGGAAGTAAAAATTTATATTCCTGATCAGTTTATGATCATCTATCGATGCAAGGATGAATATAACCTTCCAGTGGAAATTTATTCCATCTTAGAGAAACTCATGATTAAGAATATTCCCATTGTATGGTAGTTTGATGATGTCTTTCCAGAGGAATTTCTAGGACTTCCACCAAATCATGAAGTTGAGTTTTCAATAGAACTCATATCGGGTGCTAGGCCCATTTCAAAGACACCATATAGAATGTCCCTAATTGAGTTTCAAGAATTGAAGAAGCAACTCCAAGAGAATCCTGATAAGGGATTCATACGCCCTAGTGCATCACCTTGGGGAGAACCTGTTCTATTTGTTAAGAAGAAATATGGATCAATGAGATTATGCATTGATTATCGAGAACTTAACAAGATCAATATCAAGAAAAAATATCCTCTCTCATGCACTGATGACTTATTTGACCAACTACGCGGAGCTCAATACATTTCCAAGATTTATCTTTGTTCAGGGTATCATCAACTAAGGGTCAAAATGTAACACCCCGACCCCAATTACCCAGAGTCAGTTCATTATTACATAACATTGGCATGATCACAAGAAAGATCAAGTCTCGAAAGACTGATTAGTTTAGTAGCCTTGGAATAACTTGATACATTAATAAAGTTTACATTACTTCATAAACTGAAAACAACAACAACATATTCTCCATAGTCCACCCTCATACTATCCCTGTAGGTCATTCATAATTTACTTCTTCACAATCCTGATAAAAATAAAACATTGAAAGGGGTGAGCTCAGATGCTCAGTAAGGATAATAATATAGAAGAATGTTTCATAATAAGAATAAACACTTAAGTCAATTTATAACAAAAACAAGAGCCTTTTAAACTTGAACTTCAACATAAAATGGAAAAGATAAAATGATATTATGCCATTTAAATAATTACATGGATATTATACTAGTCGAATAATCACATGTAATATCAATAACCACTTTCATAATGATGGAGTGCATAATGCCAGACTATCATAACCACATAGCCAAGGCCTCGTGCCAAGAATACAAATAAGTTTCTGTCAAGGCCATGTGCCAAGACACTAGTTTGTCTCATGAGACCTACCGATGCATCAAGGAGCTATAGAGGGCTCCACCTGTCACTTATTAAGTCCAATGAATTCCTCATATGAACATATTTAAACATAACATAAACATTCGTATTAAAACTAGCATACGAAATGTAAATACTTTAACCACAAACCATGAATGGTATAAAAATAGCACATCCACAGTCAAACATAACTCATTCAATACAATATGGAATATTTTATTGTACCTCAATCGATAATAATGAATGATAATGACATATATGAAAATAACCATCAAAACTATTTGAGAGAAATATCCCCCTTTTCTTGAAATCATTTAAAAGTCACACTATTTGTCAAGAAGCCGTTTAAAAATAGATTCTTGAATCAAAGTGTCCCATATCACTTTGAAACTTTTAAAAGGAGATTTAATTTTAAAACTTTAATGTCCATATAAATAAATCCTTAAAACCATTTTTTTAAAACATGGACATTAATGAGAATGATTTAGAAGAATAAGTCTTTAAAACATTTAAAAATGGTATTTTAGTTAGAGTTTATAACCAAAATAGAGACACTTGAATACAAATAATTTAGGTAATCAAAGCATTTTAATATCATGAGAATAAAGGAATTCATGATATACTATGTCAAAGTACATTATATACACCACATAAAAGTGATTTGGTGTATAACAACAAAGAAGTCTCAATGGAATGTAAATTAAGATGAAATCTCTCATAAAGCCGTATCCTTAGGTTAAGGATAAATCAACGACATAGTTATGTGTGAGAAATATAAATACACTAAATATTATTGGATATTTAGTGTAAAAAAATCAAAGTACATTCACACATAATCTTGTAAAAACAACACCAATGAATTGGATGTTTAACTCAACACATGGAGAATGAGTCAAAATTACTCTTATCAAATTCATATCGATGACTTGAGAAATTATCAATGGAGTGATTATGTGTATCAAAAGTATATCCATAGGAAGGGGAGTGGAAATTATGACATAATCAAATGAATAGTGATTCCACACATAATATTGGAGTAATATAATCAATGAAATATGCGTAAAGCCAAATGAGTGGAAATTGAAATTTCAAATTCCCTTATCGATTAGGTAACTTATGAAACATACACCCATGAAAGAAGGATCATACCATGATTATGTAAATATACATACATTAAGTTATATTACACAATTAATACAATCATGGGTAGTACACACACCATATGAAATAAATAATTGGTGAATAATGGAATTATCACGGAATTAAAAGTGAGATAAGAAACTCATTACTTTGTACTTTTTCCTTGTTCGACAGTAGGTTAACCTCATTTATAATAGTTAAATAATTTTTATTAAATTATTCAATAATAATATACATTAATATGATATCATATATGATCTTTTAACATTTCTTTGTTAATAATATCTTAGAATTATCGTCGTTTCAGGTGTTAACTTACTCGTTTTCTTTTATATGTTTTGTTACGTAAGCCGTGGTTGTCTTGGATAGGTTGTATATTATTCATATCCAGAATTATATCAAGTCCTTAAACATTATTTTTAAATCATAAAATGATAATTATACTTGAATGGATACGATAGAGAATGAATCTCATCGCGTTCGTGGAGACGGTAGTCCGTACGTACGCACGAGCGACAATATCATTCTTTTGATATTAAAATAATATATAATTGGATGGTATATCATATATACAGAATAATTATCATGTTATATTTATTATTTACATGAATTAAACATCATTATTATACCCATACAAATAATAATTTATTGAATAACAATTACACCACGACGTGGAGACTGTAAGCCGTACGTACGCACGTATGGTGACATGTTATTGAAAGGGTGGATAGAATACTGAATATGGTTGTAACATATTTATAATAATATTAAAGTATATAGTAGATACTGGATTCATTATTTTAGAATATAAATAACAAAGAAAGAAGAAGTGGAAGAAGAAAGGAACTTGAAAAAGGGTGGTGAACTCATTACCTCTTCTTTGGGTTCTTCCTTTTGATTTGATCAAAAGGGCTCCATAGGTTGGATTTATGATCAAACTAAGGACTCTAGGTTGTAGTGAGGGACGTTGAGAGAGTATTTAGGCAAGGTTTGTCCGAACCAAAAGGCTTTGAAGGTTTGAAGAAATGGGAAGGAGGAGTGACCTTTTATAAGATGGGTGAGGGGCACCTTTTGAAAAGCTAGAAATATTAATTTATAATAAATTTATATTCGGTTTATAATGGATTAAAAGTTGATTATTTAAAGTTTAAGGTGGTTATAGGTCTAAATACATTCAACCAATATAATTTATATGGGTTTGGGTCATTATATTAACCTTATATTTTAGTTTTAACTCTTAGTTAATTAGTTTGACATTTACCATGTCACTTTGTATTTTTATATTATATAGTTAATAAACTTACTATATACATCAAAGAGACCACCAAGTGGTACATTAATGATACAAATATCATGATATAAGTCTCTTGGCCGAATCTTATATTTTTAGGAATTTAATATCAATTAATAATATAATATTTGTTTTAAAAACACTTTTATGTCAATTTTGACACTATTCAATAATTGATTTTTGTAAAAATTATAACAGAATTATTAATTCGAAAAAAGTTAATTAAATCACTCATAACATGTCATATTAACCTAGAAAATTAGTTTAATTCAAAAAAAGTCTCAAATTATATTTATTTGTGTATTTATAATATCAATTATTTTAATGTTTCACTATTATGGTAATTACTACATCACCACTGTGTCATAAATAAATTAAATTATTTAACGTCTAAAAATTATAAATAAAATATAATTATGTAGTAAATATTTTTATCTTTATAATTAATATTTATAGTCTAAAATACAACATATATAACCTTATGTAACAATTGTTTTTCTAAAAGATATATGTTTGTGTCATTTTTGTATTCATTTTAACTTAATTAAAATAAAGTGTCCCCATCACTTACAAGTTGATCCATGGGGTCCCAAAATCGACCCAAAGATGACCATGGTCGGTCATGTATCAACAAATAGGGTTAACACACGTTTTAGGGAAATTTAGTATTATTATAATATTATTTTTTAACCCTTATTTACCGGATTTACCCTTTAACCATGGTAAATAAAATATTTACCGAAGTAATTATTCAAAATGTCTAAAAATAAAAGTTACCTATTTACACAATTTGAATATCCTGATTCTAAATATGGAATCCATTTTTTTAAATTAAAAACACCGAAGTAGCAGAAATTAATTTAAAATTAATTCCCGTTGTTAAAACAAAAAGCGTGTTTTTAAGAGATAAATATTATCAAAAGATTGGCACTTGTTTATGTCTGGTTTAATTGTGAAATTATGTCTAATGACAAAAATTGAATTAAATGGTAAAAATATATTCTAAAAATACTTTAAAAACACTTAAATTCATAATTTATCAATATTAATTATTTCGATTAAAAAAGTTTTTTTAATTAAAATTTTGTAATTTTCACTATTCATCAAAATATGAAAGTTATCCGAAAAGTACCAAAATTTTACCCTAGGCTAATTTCGATATTATGAATCCAAAAATGAAGTTCATTTTGAGAGATATAATTTTTAAAATTTCAAAAAGTAGGTATTACTATTCATAACGGCTAGTTTGATTGGTTGTGGTGTGTTAGAATCTCGAAGTTGCGTACAATGCACGCCATTGCATTATTCAAAGGGAAACGTACCATGGAAGCATGGGGTGTTACATTCTACCCTCCTTCAATAAATTGTGTCCTCGCAATTTTTTTTTAAAATTGGTCTTGAGAATATAATTTAATGTCCCACATCGGAAAAAAAGTCAATAAAACTATCACTTTAAAAGAAAGAAAGAGAGGTATAAAGGTCACCCAAGACAACCCATATTAGGATTCCATGTAGGAAAACATGGATATGGACAATAAACTAAATGTTTAGTTATGATGGAGAGCAATAGAAAACATGATCAGGAGAATGTTAACAATAAGAAAATCACAAACTTGTGTTGGGACAAACAGTCCTTAGTCTCCCAGTAGGAAATGTAAACGGACAACATTTTTTTAAGTTACATTACATAAGGACGAGGAATTAATTTATGATATTGACTAAGAACATAAAGAGATATACTTACTTTTTAAGTATAGTTTCATTATTTAAAAACTTATTACCACTAAATCATTTTTTTGAATAATGAGTATTCAAGAAGACTTGGTAACAATGAAAGAGCTAGAATAAACTTCTATAGAAAAACATGATCCATGTAGGATAAACTATATATTCAACTTGTCTTTAGAGATTAATAAAAACCAAAATGGTTAGTATAATATCTTATGACCCCCCCCAAATGGATATTCCATTAGAGAAAGAAAAACTAATCTTAATTTCTAAAATTAAACCATCAATACCCCAAAGTTAAATAAATACCATTCAATAATCAATTGTCCTTAAAATCCTTCAATATAATCCAAACTAATATTGAAACTCAAAACTTATAAGAATGTAGTCTTCTACGTTAAATTGTATCTCTAAATGACATTAATTACTCTTAATGTCACATACTGAAAAGTAATTAACCTAATCATTTCCATAATCAACCCAAATCACTATAAATCCATAAAAAAAACATAGATAAAAATCCACTATTACTCCTCAAATGAAATCTCATACTATTCTATTTTCCTTGGGCATATAGTGTTCACAACAAAGCGAACAACTTCCAAAATAACATCCATCACTTAATCACCAAATCATTTTCCTATACCAAGGGTATTCATTTAATAAGACATAATAACCCAAATCAACTTATTATTGATCAATAAAATCATTTAACTAAAAATAATTAGTCACAATATCCAGGGACTTCATGTAGTCCAGTGGTAGGCGATAAATCCCAATCACACTTTGGTTGTGGGTTTGATTCCCACAGCTTTGTCCGACGCGACGGGTTGTCACACGGTCTACGTGTTGTCCTTTTTCAAAAACTATATTTTATAATATTACCAAAATGAGATAAATTCCTCAAAATACCATAACATAATTTAACCACAAATGTTATATCATACCTTGCATTTTCATCCCAAATTATAATAAATTATAATTCTCTCAAACCCCAATGGTCATATAAAATCAAATGGTTATTTATACATATATCCACATGATAAGAGATAATTCTTCCCCAAATATCATTCTCACATGGAAAACTGAGGGGTTACAAATACAAGAGAAAATTATTCCAAAGTAAACCCATCAACAAGGAGCGCTAATACCTTTTAAACATTTCTCCAACCATTTATTTCCACATAGATTCTTCTTTGACCAGGAAACTATCCTATAGAACAGGGCATTCACTCGGGTAATGGCCTGGTCCCCTACATTTATGGAAAATGACTGTAAATGGACTCTTGGGACCATTTTTATCTTCTTCCATAGTACTCTTTATTTTTCTTCGGCAATTATTCACTTTATATCCTCTCTTCCCACATGTAAAGCATTTCTTTGTACCATTGAGACACTTTCCTGGGTGTCTCCTTCCACATTTCCTGCATGATGGAAATTGAGGATTCCTTTCTCCATGGTCTCCACTACTGGAGCTCTTATCATTCATCACCTTTCTCTTCGTTTTTGAGTCCGGGAATTGGTTAATATATATATTGTTGATCATATTTTTGGAAAATTTATTTGGCATAAAGACGATATCTTTTAGGCCTATCAACAATCCATTTTGTTTCTCATTTCCACCACCATTCTCACATTGTACATCATTCACAAAGTCACTATGACTTCCTTGGAATCCAGACATTGACTAAAACCAGAAAGCATTATGTGAGTAACAGTAGTCATAAAATCATTTAGAGATTAACATGTCATCATATTCTCAATTTGAAACACATTAGGATTAACCAAGGTCATTTACTCTCATCTTATATATTTAATACCTCAAATCGGTTAGTAATGAAAATGTAAATTATCCTAAGCATATCCCCCGGGAGTGTCGTAACCAAGAGTGCAGCAAGGCCCGTTGTCGGGCACCAGTTCCCGTTTGAGTCTAGCTCAAAGAGGTGTTTTCGGGTTTTACCACTAGGTACATCTGTGCCAGAGCCGCCTCTACCTACTCGTATCCAGACAGGGATGTATTTCTTGGAAAACTCACAAAATTCTACAATACCAAAATTCTATGAAGTTCTTCTATACTAATCCTCAATGTTCATCTTAGGTCTACGTCCTCTAATCAGAGTTTATCTAAATCTAGCTCCCAAGGTTTGTACAAAAATTCCTCTGATACCAACTGTAACGCCCCGACCCCAGTTACCTAGAGTCTATGCATTATTACATAACATTGGCATGATCACAAGAAAGATCAAATCTCGAAAGACTGATTAGTTTAGTAGCCTTGGAATAACTAGATACATTAATAACGTTTACATTACATCATAAACTGAAAACAACAACGACATAGTATCCATAGTCCACACTCATACTATCCCTGCAGGTCATTCATAATTTACTTCTTCACAATCCTGGGAAAAATAAAAATTTGAAAGGGGTGAGCTCAGATGATCACTAAGGATAATAATATAGCATAAGCTTTCATAGATAAGCATAAACACTTAAGTCAATTTATAACTAAAACAAAAGCCTTTTAAACTTGATCTTCAACATAAAATGGCAAAGATAAAATGAAATTATGCCATTTACCTAATTACATGGATATTCTACTAGTCGAATAATCACATGTAATATCAATAACCACATTCATAATGATGGAATGCATAATGCCAGACTATCATAACCACAAAGCCAAGGCCTCATGCCAAGACTACAAATAAGATTCTGTCAAGGCCTTGTGCCAAGACACTAGTTTTTATCATGAGACCTACTGATGCATTGAGGAGCTATAGCGGGCTCCACCTGTCACTTATTAAGTCCAATGCATTCCTCATATGAACATGTTTCAATATAACATAATCATTCTTATTAAAACTAGCATACAAAATGTCAATACATTAACCACAAACCATGAATGGTATAACAATAGCACATCCACAGTCAAACATAACTCATTCAATACAATATGGAAGATTGTATTGTACCTCAATCGATAATAATGAATGATATTGACATAGATGAAAATAACCATCAAAAATATTCGAGAGAAATATCCCCCTTTTCTTGAAATCATTTAAAAGTCACTCTATTTGTCAAGAAGCCGTTTAAAAATAGATTCTTGAATCAAAGTGTCCCATAAAACTTTGAAACTTTTTAAAGGAGTTTTAATTTTAAAACTTTAATTTCCATATAAATAAATCCTTAAAACCACTTTTTTGAAAACATGGACATTAATGAGAAAGATTTAGAAGAATAAGTCTTTAAAACATTTAAAAATGGTATTTTAGTTAGAGTTTCTAACCAAAAGAGAGACACTTGAATACAAATAATTGAGGTAATAAAAACATTTTAATATCATGATAATAAAGGAATTCATGATATACTATGTCAAAGTACATTATATAAACCACGTAAAAGTGATTTGGTTTATAACAACAAAGAAGTCTCAATGGAATGTAAATTGAGATGAAATCTCTCATAAAGCCGTATCCTTAGGTTAAGGATAAATCAAAGACATAGTTATGTGTGAAAAATATAAATACACTTAATATGATTGGATATTTAGTGTAAAACAATCAAAGGACATTCACACATAATCTTGTAAAAACCTGACCAACGAATTGGATGTTTAACTCAAAAAATGGAGAATGAGTTAAAATTACTCTTATGAAATTCATATCGATGACGTGAGAAATTATCAATAGAGTGATTATGTGTATAAAAAGTATATCCAAAGGAAGGGTAGTGGAAATTATGACATAATCAAATGAATAGTGATTCCACACATAATCATAGAGTAATATAATCAATGAAATATGCATAAAGCCAAATGAGTGGAAATTGAAATTTCAAATTCCCTTATCGATTAGGTAACTTACGAAACATACAACCATGAAATAAGGATCATACCATTATGATGTAAATATCCATAAATGAATGTATATTACACAATGAATAAAATCATGGGCAGTACACACACCACATGCAATAAATAAGTGGTGAATAATGAAATTATCACGGAAATACAAGTGAGATAAGAAACCCCTTACTTTGTACTTTTTCCTTGGTCGACGGTAGTTTAACCTCTAGTATAATGGTGAAATTATTGTTATTAAATTATTCAATAATCATATACATTAATATGATATCATATATGATCTTTTAACATTGCTTTGTTAATAATATCTTAGAATTATCGTCGTTTCAGGTGTTAACTTACTCATTTTCTTTTATATGTTTTGTTATGTAAGCCGTGGTTGTCATGGATAGGTTGTATCTTATTCATATCCAGATTTATATCAAGTCCTTATACATTATTTTTAAATCATCAAATGATAATTATATTTGAATGGATACGATATAGAATGAATCTCATCGCGTTCGTGGAGACGGTAGTCCGTACGTACGCACGAGCGAAAATATCATTCTTTTGATATTAAAATAATATATAATTGGATGGTATATCATATATAAAAAATAATTATAATGTTATATTTATTATTTACATGAATTACACATCATTATTATACCCATCCAAATAATAATTTATTGAATAACAATTACACCACGACGTGGAGATGGTAAGCCGTACGTACACACGTATGGTGACATGTTATTAAAAGGGTGGATAGAATACTGAATATAGTTGTACCATATTTATAATAATATTAAAGTATATAGGAGATAATGGATTAATTATTTTTGAATAGGAATAACAAAGAAAGAACAAGTGGAAGAAGAAAGGAACTTGAAAAAGGGTGGTGAAATCATTACCTCTTCTTCGGGGTTTTCCTTTTGATTTGATCAAAAGGGCTCAATAGGTTGGATTTCTGATCAAAATAAGGCCTCTAGGTTGTAGTGAATAAAGTTGAGAGAGTATTTGGGTAGGGTTTGGACGAACCAAAAGGCTTTGATGGTGTGAAGAAATGATAAGGAGGAGTGCCCTTTTATAAGAGGGGTGAGGGGCACCTTTGGAAAAGCTAGAAATATTAATTTATTATAAATTCATATTCAGTTTCTAATGGATAAAAAGTTTATTATTTAAAGGTTAAGGTGGGGATATTTCTAAATCCATTCAACGAATAGAATTGAGACAGGTTTGGGTCATTATAATAACCTTATCTTTTAGTTTTAACTCTTAGTTAATTAGTTTGACATTTACCATGTCACTTTGTATTTTTATATTATATAGTTAATAAACTTACTATATACATACAAGATACCCCCAAGTAGTCCATTAATGATACAAATATCATGATATAAGTCTCTTGTACGAACCGTAGATTTTTAGGAATTTAATATCAATTAATAATATAATATTTGTTTTAAAAACTCTTTTATGTCAATTTTGACACTATTCAATAATTGATTTTTTTAAAAATCATAACATAATGATTACTTCAAAAAACGTTATTTAAATCAATCCTAAAATGTCATATTAACCGATAAAATTAGTTTAATTCATAAAAAGTCTCAAATTATATTTATTTGGGTATTTATAATATCAATTATTCTAATTTTTCACTATTATGGTAATTACTGGATCACTATTGTGTTATAAATAAATTAAATTATTTAATTTCTAAAAACTATAAATAAAATATAATTATGTAGGAAATCTTTTTAGCTTTTTAATTAATAATTATAGTCTAAAATACAACATATATAACCCTGTGTAACAATTTGTTTCTAAAAGATTTATGTTTGTGTCATTTTTGTATTCATTTTAACTTAATTAAAATAAAGTGTCCCTATCACTTACAAGTGGATCCATGAGGTCCCAAAATCGACCCAAAGATGCCAATGGTCTGAAATGTATCAACCAATAGGGTTAAGACACATTTTAAGGTAAGTTAGTATTATTATAATATTATTTTTTAACCCTTATTTACTGGATTTACCCTTTAACCATGGTAAATAAAATATTTAACGAAGTAATTATTCAAAATGTCTAAAAATAAAAGTTACCTATTTACAAAATTTGAACATCCTGATTCAAAATATGGAATCAATTTTTCCAAATTCAAAACACAAAAGTGGAAGAAATTAATTTAAAATTAATTCCCGTTGTTAAAACATAAAGCTTGTTTTTAAGAGATAATAACTATCAAAAGATTGTCACTTGTTTATGTCTGGTTTAATTGTGAAATTATGTCCAATGACAAACATTGAATTAAATGGTAAAAATATATTCTAAATATATTTTAAAAACACTCAAATTCATAATTTATCAATATTAATTATTTCAATTAAAAATGTTTTTTTAATTAAAATTTAGTAATTTTCACTATTCATCAAAATATGAAAGTTATCTGAAAAGTACCAAAATTTCACCCTAGGATAATTTCAATATTATGAATCCAAAAATGAAGTCCATATTGAGAGATAGAATTTATAAAATTTCAAAAAGTAGGTATTACTATTCATAACGGCTAGTTCGATTGGTTGTGGTGTGTTAGACTCTCGAAGTTGCGTACAATGCACGCCATTGCGTTATTCAAAGGGAAACGTACTGTGGAAGCTTGGGGTGTTACAAAAAAGGAGGATATACCAAAGACAGGTTTCCATACAAGGTATGGACACTATGAGTTTATAGTGATGCCATTTGGTCTTACTAATGCCCCTGCTATCATCATAGAGCTAATGAATAGAGTCTTTAGAGACTATCTTGATCAGTTTGGTGTAGTCTATATAGATGATATTCTTGTTTATTCGAAGAGAATGGAAGAACATGAAGATCACTTAAGAATTGTATTGAAGAACCTTAGAAAAGAGAATATTTATTCCAAATTTATCAAGTGTGAATTTTGGCTTCCAAAAGTTTCATTTTTGGGTCACATAATCTCAAAAGAGGGGATATCTGTGGATCCAGCAAAAATGGAGGTTATTGAAAGATGGTCGAGACCAACAACAGTAACTGAAATCCGATGTTTTCTTGGTTTATGTAGGTATTATCAATGTTTTGTGAAATATTTTTCAAGATTATCTAACCCACTCACCAAATTGACTCGGAAAGGAGTTATGTTTTTTTGGAGGGAGCAATAAGAAGAGAATTTCAAAGAGCTAAAAAGAAGGTTAGATAGTGCACCTATGCTCACAGTGCCTTGTAGTAGAGAAAGGTTTGTGATCTACAGTGATGAATCCAAGAAGGGGTTGGGGTTTATTCTCATGCTAAATGATATGGTTATAGTTTATGCCTCATGACAGTTGAAAATCAATGATCAAAATTACCCAACTCATGATTTGGAGTTAACTACGGTAATATTTGCATTAAAGATATGGATGAATTATCTTTATGATTAAAGTTGTGATATTTATACTAATCATAAAAGTTTAAAGTATATTTTCACACAAAAGGTGATGAATATGCACCAAAGAAGATGGTTGGAGCAGATTAAGGATTACGACAACTCAATTCATTACCACCCTGGGAAAGCAAACAAGGTGTTAGATGCATTAAGTCGACGAGACCATGCTAGCTTATCCATGATGAGGATCACAAAGGATGCAATATTTATGGATTTACAAAGGATGGATCTTGTAATTTTAATGAAAAGGGAGATATCTTATCTTTCTCAAATGAATGTTCAACTATCTATAAAATTAATGATTAAAGAGGTGTAGAAGGAAGATGTTGGGCTTTAATAGAAGGTGAGAAATGTTCCTGAATTCAACATTGATTGTGATGGGATAATAAGGTTCATGAATAATGTCTGTATTCCTACCATACAAGAATTAAAGAAGGAGCTGATGGATGAGGCTAATAGTTCTTCATTCTCTATTCATCATAGAAGTACAAAGATGTACAGGGACTTGAAAGAGTACTTTTTGTGGGATGGAATGAAAAGAGATATCGCTGAATATGTCTCTCGATGCTTGGTTTATCAGCAAGATAAAGCTGGGAGACAGAAATCTAAAGGGATGTTACAACCATTACCCATACCAGAATGGAAATTGGAAAACAACACTATGGACTTTGTAATCGGACATCCCAAAACATCTAAAAGAAATAATGCTATCTAGGTTATAGTTGATCGTCTTACGAAGTCGGCACAATTAATTACTGTTAGAGATGATATCTATCTTGATCAACTTGCCAGGATATAAGTAAAAGAAGTGGTAATATTGCAGGGTGTGCCACTTTCTATTATATCTGATCGGGATCCAAGGTTTACCTCGATGTTTTGGTGAATTCTTCAGCATGCTCTAGATACTGAGTTGAGTTTCAGCACTGCCTATCATATTCAGATAGACAGTCAGTCTAAGAGGAAAATTAAAACATGGGAAGACATGTTGAGAGATTTCTCTATGGATTTCAAAGGTGTTTGGGATCAACATCTACATTTGGTGGAATTTTCTTATAATAATAGCTTTCACTCCAGTATTTCGATGGATTCTTATGAAGCTCTCTATGGAAAGAAATACAGAACTCCAACTTGCTAGAATGAAGTTGGGGAAAGAAAGCTGTTAGGACTTGATGTTGTTGATGAGATGGCAGAAAATGTCAGATCTATTCAACAACACATAAGAGTAGCTCAAAGTTGACATAATAGTTTTGCCGACAACCGAAGAAAAGACCTATAGTTTGAAGAGGGTGATAAAGTGTTCTTATGAATATATCCTTGGAAGAGAGTAATGAGATTTGGAAGGAAGGGAAAGATGAGCCCTAGGTATTTTGGTCCTTTCAAAATACTAGATCGTGTTGGGAAGGTAGCTTACCGATTGGCACTGCCACCAAATCTCTCTCAATTTCATGATGTGTTCCATGTATCTCTCCTGATAAAGTACATACCTGATCCTTCACATGTACTAAGCTCAGAAGTTGTACCTTTGGAGCAAGATCTTATTTATGAAGAACAGCCGATAGAGATTATGGATCGTAGCAAAAAAGTTTTATGAAAATAGACCACTCGCTTGGTTAATGTTTAATGGAGGAACCACCAATTAGAAGAAGTTACATAGAACTTGAGGATATGATTAGGGAGGCTTATCCTCATCTGTTTGTTACGAAGTGACAAATTTCGAGGGTGAAATTCATTTAAAGGGGGGTAGAATATAAAACCCTGATATTTTATGAGATATATATATATATATTATGTCTTATATTATACTCAACACCAAAGGAATCTTTCACTACACACAACACTGGCTTGACTTGCGTTACATGCAAGAGCAACCTTCCTCGGTAGCTTACGTTGTACGCAATACCGATTTTCACTAAACAATGATATATTATTATAATATTATTAACTAAAAGATATGAATATTATTAACCTAATTTTAAATTTTATAACACTATAATTCATCTTACACATTTTCTAGAATGAGATATGAAAACAAAATCAATTTTTCGGTAAAAGAAGTATTTTTCAAAAGATGCAATTTTACCACCTTTTGATGGTGCACCAATTTTAAATATAGCTTTTTGAAAAGTTTATAAGTTCAATTTTACAAAATAAAATTATTATTTTGAATTAAGATATAAAAATTTACATTTCATAAATTTTTTATACTTTTCTGATAACTTTCATATTTTGGTGAATAGTAAAAATATGCTAAATTTTTCTTAAAGACAACTTTTTTCATCAAGATAATTTATATGGTTAAGTGATAAAATTTAATGGGTTTAAAGTATAAATATAATATTTTTTACCATTTAATATAATTAATGTCATTACCATTAATTTTACATTGAATTCATACGTAAAAACATTTCAATCTTTGACAATGTTTTAAATATTAAAAACTCGTTTTCTTAACAATGAGATTAATTTTAAATTAATTAATCCAAAGTCAGTGTTTTGAATTTTGGAAAATGGATTCCATATTTGGATTCATTGGGTCCAAATTATGTTAATAGGTTACTTTCATTTTTTTGATATTAGGAATAGTAACTACAACAATTTTTATTTACTACAATTAAAGGTAAATCAGGTAATTAAGGGTAAAAATAAGATTATAAAATTATGCTAAGACCTGACAAGATTCTATTGGATGATTAAAAGTCTACCCATATCACTTAAGGGTTGTAATAGATTCATTTCATGGAATTTTGACCAGGAAAATGATATAATTATTATGAAAACCAAAAAAAGTGACAAAATGTCACTCTCTTATATCTTAGAAGTGTAATAAATCTAATTTAGTGATAATACTCATAAAAAATGAAATATAAATGCTATACAGAAATATAATAATATTATCTACATCATGAGAATTTATTTATAATTTTTAGGGATTAAATAATTATCATTAATGATGACACAATAGTGATGTAGAAAATATTTTGTTTATTGAAATATCAAATAAACGGTTTTAAAAATATTAAAATAAATGTTATATGAACTAATTAATGTTCTCAACAAATTTTATAGATTCATATGACATTTTAGTAATCTATTAAATATTTGGGTTCAAATATATCATCTTTTTGGATTTTATTTAAATTTAAATAAATGAATAGTGTCAAAATTGACACTATTGTTATTTTTTAAAAATAACATATTATAAAATTGTTTAAAAATAAAAAAAATATTTAAAAATAATAAATTGAAATTAGATGATCTAATATGTCATAAAGTATCCAATTATGGATAATTAAAAACACATAAGTAATTATTTATAACAATTTAAAATTTAGAATATTATTACCACAAATAAAATTAAATAGATTAAATAAGGATTAATCAAGTTGAAAAGGAATAAAATAAATCCCCAACATGTCTAAATCTTATTGGTTTATTATATTAAAACCCTAGATCATCTAATATTAGTATTGGAGTCATTTTTGGTTGTTTTTATGTGGGGTTTGAGTTTATTACAAATTAATATTTTAGAGTTTTCTAAGAGTGCCCCTCTCCTCTCTTATAAAACGTCACCTCCACCCTCTCCTCATCACAAAATTTTGAGAATTCATTCTCGGTAAAACCCTGTCCATTTATCTTCTCCACTTCCCTTGAAATATACTAGAGGTCCTGATATTCTTTAAAGACCAAATTTAGTGCCCTAAATGAGGTTTAGAAGAGGCCCGTCGAAGAAGAGGTAATACCCTTTACCGATTCTTTCAAATTTATTTCTATTTTTACTTCCTCTTCTTTATTTGTTTCATTATAAAGTAATAATATCAGTAAAACTCATATATTGATATGTTATTTTAAATATAAAACAACCCTATTTAACCTTCTATCCATCCTAAGGAAAATGAAATCACCGCGTGTCCGTATGTTTGGAATACCATCTCCACGCCGTGGTGCAATCCGTTTTCCACCACCACCTTACTTGGATGGGTATAATGGTGTAATAAATAACTATATATGATTATTATAACATGATACTAATTCTGATATATTCTATCATCCACTACAATACCATTCAATAATCATGGGAATGATATCATCGCTCATGCGTACGTACGGCTTACCGTCTCCACGGTGCGATGTGATTCGTTCTACATGATCTTCATTAAACCATGATTATATAAACGAATGGAATGAATAAAAATGATATATATTATAATAATACCATTTTTTAAATAATGTAGATATAACCTAAAAGGAGTAATAAGAATTTATTCGACAAAAAATGCATAAGAACATAAAGGAATGAACACCTGAATAACAAGTAACATTGAAATATTACTAATAAGGAGATAAGAATATGACCATATATGATATAATAACTGTAACATCCCAAGTAAGTAATGAATAATATATATTTTTATCTATGTTTATTAATGATTAAGATAGTGTTATAGAGTCTTAAAATGAAAATAAATACAATCTTATGCATGGAATACACTAATATTCTTAAAAGATTGTTTTACTGCCTTTTGATGGCAAACCATTTTTGAATCTATATTTTGACAATTTTATAAACTATGTTTGTCAAAATAAACTTATCCATTATGATTGGTACATCAAAATTTACCTTGTGTGAATTTTTGGTATTTTTCTGACAATGTTCATTTTTTAATGAATAGTGAAAAATACTGCATTGTACATCAAAACTGCTTTTTAATCTAATTTATTTATATGATTAGATTATTTTTTGAATTGGTTTTGAAGTGAAATTAGAATATATTTTTACCATTTTATCCAATGGTGGTCATTGGAATCAATTTCACTTTGAAATTAGACTTAAACTGGTGTCAATCTTTTGATACTTATTGTTTTGTAAAAACACGCTATTTGCTCTGGCAGCGGGAATTAATTATTAAATTAATTAATGTGACTTATATGATTTTAATTTTGTAAAATAGACTTCATTTTTGAATTCGGAATATCAAATATATCTTAGGGTGATTTTTTGGTAATTTTCTGAAAAACTTCAATTTTTGATGAATAGTGAAACCACTAAGTGGTAATGAAGCAAACTGATTTTTCAGTTAAATGAAAGTTTACCACTAATGTGTATTAAATTTTGAAAATCCGACATACATGGTTGTCATTAAGAAGTAAAATGTGGTTCAATGAGATTATAATAATTTTTTGGTGAATAGTAACTTATTAAGTTTTTAATCGCAATTAGTGGTAATTAGGGTAGTTTAAGGTATAAATAATGCTTTAATAATACGAAATTACCTAGACACATGTCCCAACCTTATTGGTTGTGTCATGGCCGACCAAGAAAAGCCATGGGTCAACTTGGGGACCCCATGGAGACACTTCGGTTTGGAAATGACATAAATAGCTTTTTATTAAATGTTAAAGTAAAAATGACACAAACAAGAGATGTTTTACGAAAACAATTGTTACATGGGGTTATAAAGATCAGATATTTTATTATAAATATTCATTGGAAATCTAAGAAGATTTCCTACATCATAGTAGTTTTTTTTATGATTTTTAGACATTAAATAAATTAAATTATTTATGACATAATAATGATGCAGCAATGACATCATTATTTGACGATTTAAATAAAATGGAATGATAATGTAAATTCTATGAACTACACATGTCCAAAACTTACTGTATGAGTGTATTTATAAGCCTTATAACCTTATCCACGAATTATATCAATGTGGGACCTTTTGAAACCGAAACACATTTTCAAATAAAGTAATATTTCTTTACTTTCCAAAAGTGCCCCTCCTCTCCTCTTATAAAAGGCCCCCACCTCTACCTCATTTAACACACACCTCAAGCCTTTGGATCTGCCATCCCCTGCCCATTTACTCTCTCCACATCCCTCTCCTAATCCTAGATGATTCCCTTTGGGCAGAATCCTTTCAAAGGAAGCCTTTAGGCTCAAATAAAAAGGAGTTACACTTTTGAAGGTAATTCATTCTCTCATGTTCATTTGTTTTATTTTTCTTCTCCAACCCCCTAAACTCTTTTTATTTACTTCCTTTGTAACAACACCAGTATCTTCAATATACTAGGATGTTGTTATAAGATTTATTTGAGCTACACTCTCACACAACTACATCAAATGTTTAAAGAACATACGGTTTCCGTGGATGGCGAAATTCTACCTCCCGAAACGATGATTGTTCAATACTCATTTAACACCTTGAAAGGTGTCCATTATGATGTCACTATTTTTATATATGGTATATAATATGTTTATGTTTTCTTTAAGCTTCTGTTTTTTTCATTTTGGGCATACCTTTATGGTTTCCATTATGGGTAAACACGATATCTTCATTTTAGGAAGTGCGGACTACCGCCCCCTGAAAGTGATTTGATTCGTTAATACCATATGTGGGATGTTTAAAGGATAAATTTAATGATATTATATATGTTATTATACTGGAATTATAATATACTCTTATATAATTATGATTCCATTCAAGAAAATATGAAATAGAAATGGAAGTAGCGTTCATGCGTACGTACGGCTTACCGTCTCCATGAACGGTGCATTTCATTTCTTACCTCTAAATGATTATGTAATATTATAAATGCATGTATGTACTGGATATATATGACATATATGATATCTACATCATGAATACCATTCTGGATATAATGAAAATTTGACCAAATTAACAACATGTAAGTGTAAGAAGTCTATTTTTGACTTAAGAACCAAATACCGACAAAATGAACATTATTAACTTAACTGATTACATGATGTTCACAACATGGTATAAAAGGAATAATGAACTTGAAAAGATTCATAAGCAAGTAGAGATTAACTCAAGTTTGTTATTCATGAGATTAAAGAACGGTCAGGTCAAGTTGGATACGAGGTATGGGACTTCGTCTCAATCTCCTTTCGTTGAGGCATATTTTATTTTATACACAACTTTCTTTTATACGGTGTATAAACCCCTTTGACATTTACGTTTATTAAAAATGAATCTTTTTTATACGAAGCGTTTACTAAACGACAAAAGGGAAAGTTTTTGTCGTACGTATGCGGCGACAACGACTTCCCCGCCGTCGTGACCGTTATTTGAGTTTCGGCTTCCTCTACAAGCCATACCTTTTTTTTAAAACGAAAAATAAATACCATGTTTTACTTTAGTATTGAAAATGGTTTTCATAATGTTTTTATTATATCAATGTGTTGTATTGATATCTCGTGATTGAAATGTGGAAATGTTATGTTTCCTTTATTCATGTTTTATGTGATATTATTATGTTATGGTTCTTGGGCATTATTATGAAGACGGGTGGTTCCGTGATAAACTAAGGGCGGGTGAGCCCGTTATAGCTCTCCAATGCATTGGGTAACACGAAGGAGTGAAACGTTAAGGTTTCTCCGAAGAGATTTTAGGGAATATACTGTGATGGGTATTCCAAACGTAACCAAGAGGGTTACTCCCTACGTAAGAATGTTATGAATGCCTCAAGTTACCTTTATGTCTTATGATTTCTATGATTTATTCATGATTTTATGAGGTATGTTAAAGTGCCTATGTTTTATGGGTAAAGTATGATTTCATTCTTATGTATATATGAACTCATGTTTCCTTTCTATGTTTTTATAACCCATACTGAGGTTTTTATGCTCATCCCAAGTTTTTTTGAAATGTTTTTCACAGGTCAAGGGAAAGGTACATGATATGATGATAGTGTCAAGGAAGTGTCAAGAAATAATCCATGTTTTATTTTAAATGTGTTTCCATTGATGGGAATGAAGAATACTATCTTTATGTAACCACTTTGTTTATATGTGGAATGTAATGCAAGTTTTATGATCTAATTCTCTAAAACTCTAAACCCGAAAAGATCCTCAATGTGTAATCTTGTAATAACTCTAGATTAAGTAAGGTTTAAGGTTGGGGCCTTATAGTTGGTATCAAAGGTCGGTTTAGATAACTTTAAGAGTTAGAATTCTACTAAATGATTATCCAAAAATATTTTTTTTTTCGAAATGATATAGCATTTAAATATTACCATGTTGCTTCATATAAGACATGTTTGTTCAGAATGGTTTTCCGCAGAGGAAACAGGGAAGTAGTGCTAGGAAGGCATACAGAAGGAAATAACCTTCCGAATCAGCATCCAGAAATGGTCGGTATTGGAACTGAACAGTTTGTTGCAGTGATGGCGGAGTTGACTCAAGCGATAAATGGCGGTGGTATCCATGCAAGAGATCAGCCAGATCAACCGCAGAGGAACATGTCAGTGGTGGAACATTTCATGAGGCAACATCCACCATCATTCAGAGGATCATCTGACCCTGTTCTAGCTGAAGGGTGGATTAAAGAACTGGAGAAGATTTTTGATGTCATGGGGTGTTCAAATAATCAAAAGGTTAGTCTTGCTATTTACCGTTTGGAGGGTGAAGCAGATCAGTGGTGGTCTATGGTTAAGAATACCAGGGACGCCGATGAGATTGATGCTCTTGACTGGGATAAATTCAAAGGTATGTTTCTTGAAAAGTATTTTCCTAAGGCTGTTCGACTTAGGATGGAAAAGCAATTCTTGTAATTGAGGCAAGAGGAAGACTCAGTGGCTGCCTATGAGGAAAGGTTCACTCGATTGGCAAGGTATGCTCCAAATTTTATCCGAGACCTTGATAGTAAAATAAATCGTTTTTACTCAGGATTAAAGCCAAAGTATCGAAGGGCATTAGCTTATCGTGATTTTAAAAGTTATGAAAAGCTTGTTCGATGTGATGAGAAGGTGGAAATGGAGTTTGCCGATGACCAAGTGTTCTATAACAACCAGCAGAAGAAGAGACCGAGGTGGCAGGAGAAAGGTAAGAATTCTTCAAAAAAGTCTGATGGCAAGAGAACAAAGTTTCCAGTTTGTGATAAATGTGGAAAAAGGCATGCTGGAGAATGTCTTCTGAATTCTGGGAAGTGCTACCGATGTGGTAAGATGGGACATAAGGCTCGTGATTGCACTGAAAAGGATCAAGGTGAAGGTAAGAACAAATTTGATTTACAGTTAGTGAAATGTTATAAGTGCAATGAGATGGGTCACTATGCAAACGAGTGTCCAACAAGGAGCTTGAGTGATGGGAAGCAGTTAGACTACAAGAAGAAAGGGGTGGTGAAATCCTTTGCAACTACTTCAGCAGATGTTGAGCCATCAAATGAAGTTGTATCAGGTACTTTGTTTGTTTTTTCAGATTATGCCAGTGTGTTGTTTGATTCGGGGTCTACACATTCTTTCATCTCTGAAACCTTTTCTAGTAAAATGGGAATACCATCTCAAGAAATGACTCCTGAACTTTTGGTAAAAACACCTGGGGGAAGTGTCGAGGCAAAAAGAATTTATAAGAATCTTCCTATCCTTATCTGTGGGAAGAACCTACTTGCAAACCTTATTGTTCTACCTCTAGTAGAGTTTGATGTTATCCTGGGTATGGATTGGCTCTCTATTTACCATGCTAATATTGACTGTAGAGCTAAAGAAGTTTCTTTTCAGAAAGACTTTCAGTTTGTTTACAAGAATGAACCCTTACTTTTGATAACATATCAAGAGGCCGAGAAACTTGTGAAAGATGGAAATGAATGTTACCTTGCACACGTCGTTGAAAATAAAGGAACTGTTCAGATTAATGATGTACCAGTGGTAAATGAGTATCCTGATGTTTTTCCTGATGAGTTGCCTGGAATAATACCAGATCAGGAAGTTGAGTTTACTGTTGACTTAGTTCCTGATGCTAAGCCAATTTCAAAACCCCCTTATCGAATGGCACAAATTGAACTTTTAGAGTTGAAGGAGCAATTGCAAGATTTATTAGAGAAAGGTTTCATTAGACCTAGCACATCACCATGGGGTGCTCCTGTTTTATTTGTTAAAAAGAAAGATGGTTCTATGAGACATTGCATTGATTATAGAGCCTTGAATAATATCACTGTTAAGAACAAATATTCTTTGCCTCATATCGATGATTTGTTTGATCAGCTCCAGGGAGCTCAGTTTTTTTCAAAGATTGACTTGAGATTGGGGTACCATCAGCTGAAGGTAAAGGAGGCAGATATTCCGAAGACCGCGTTCCGTACGACATATGGCCATTATGAATTTGTAGTAATTCCTTTTGGGCTAACCAATGCACCTTCTGTATTCATGGACATAATGAATATAATTTTCCATGAGTTCTTGGATAAGTTTGTGGTGGTTTTCATTGATGATATTTTGGTGTTTTCTAAAAGTAAAGAGGAGCATGAAAAACATTTAAGGGTTATCTTGCAAACCTTAAAATAAAAGAAACTGTATGGGAAATTCAACAAGTGTGAGTTTTGGTTGCAATAAATTTCTTTCCTTGGTCACATTGTTTCTAAAGATGGAATAACTATTGATCCTGCAAAAACAAAAGTTGTGGAAGAATGGCCATGACCCAGAAATGTAACCGAGACTCGTAGCTTCCTTGGTTTGGCGGGCTATTACCGAAGGTTTGTTTGAAATTTTTCACGGTTATCTAGTCCAATGACTAAGCTAACTCGGAAGGGTGTTAAGTTTATCTGGACAAAAGAATGTGATGATTGTTTTTAGGAATTGAAAAGAAGATTGGTGAATGATCCAGTTTTGGCACTACCTACCAGGAATGGTGAGTTTGTTATTTACAGTGATGCTTCATTGAAAGGACTTGGTTGCGTCCTAATGCAGAATGATCAGGTAATTGCTTATGCTTCACGATAGTTGAAAACTCATGAGGTAAATTACCCTACACATGATTTGGAACTAGCTGCTGTTGTTTTTTCTTTAAAAATTTGGAGGCATCATTTGTATGGAGTAAAGTGTGAAATATATACCGATCACAAAAGTTTAAAGTATATATTCACTCAGAAAGAGTTAAACATGAGACAAATGAGATGGCTAGAATTAATCAAGGATTATGATTGTACAATTCATTACCATCCGGGGAAAGAAAATAAAGTGGCTGATGCTTTGAGTCGAAAAAGTAATGCTTCATTAACAATGTTTCATTTGGAATGTGACCCTTTGGTTAAGGATTTGATGAACTTTGGAATAGAAGTTGTTGGTGCAGGAAGTCCTTCTGTTTTGTTTCAGGTATCAGTGAGATCTTCTCTATCAGATAGAATCAAGCAAGCACAGAAGCAAGACAGTGAGTTGCAGAAAAAGGTAGAGCTGGTTCAGAAAGGTAAGTTGCCTGAATTCAACATTGATAGTGATTGTGTTTTGAGATTTGGGAAGAGATTGTGTGTGCCTTGTGATTCACAGTTGAAGAGAGAGTTGTTATGTGAAGCTCATAGTTCTCCGTTTTCAGTTCATCTGGGCAGTACTAAGATGTATAGAGATCTGCGGGAGTATTACTGGTGGGATGGAATGAAAAGAGATATTGCCGATTTTACTGTGAAGTGTTTGACTTGTCAGCAGGTTAAACCAGAGCGGAAGTTACCGAAAGGGATGATTCAGCCTTTACCAGTGCCAGAGTGGAAATGGGAGAATATATCCATGGACTTTGTTGTTGGATTACCGAAGACATCTTGAGGTAATAATGCAATCTTGGTTATTGTTGATCGCTTGACCAAATCTACTCATTTCCTTGCTATACGAGATACTTTCTCTCTTGATCAACTTTCCCGTTTGTATCTTAAAGAGATAGTCAGGTTACATGGAGTTCCTCTCTCCATTGTATCGGATCGTGATCCTAGGTTTACTTCTAACTTTTGGAAAGGCCTTCAGAAGTCGTTGGGTACTGAATTAAATTTTAGTACAGCTTTTCATCCTCAATCAGATGGGCAGTCAGAACGAACAATTCAGACATTGGAGTATATGCTACGAGCTTGTTCTATGGATTATCAGGGAAGTTGGGACCAACATATTTATTTGGTTGAGTTTTCATATAATAACAGTTTTCATTCCAGTATACAGATGGCACCATTTCAGGAATTATATGGGAAGCGGTGTCGAACTCCAGCTTTATAGGATGAAGTGGGTGAAAGGAAGTTCATGGGACCAGAATTGGTAGAAGAGATGGCAGAAAAAGTTCAGCTGATTCAGAAACACATGAGAACAGCTCAGAGCAGGCAGAAGAGTTATGCGGATAACCGGAGGAAGGATCTATCTTTCGAGGTAGGTGATCATGTTTTTCTCAAGGTTTCTCCTTGGAAAAGTGTGATGAGATTTGGTAAGAAAGGAAAGTTGAGTCCAAGGTTCATTGGACCATACAAAATTCTGGAGAGAGTTGGATCAGTTACATACCGAGTGGCTTTACCTCCGAGTTTGTCTCAGGTACACAATGTTTTTCACATTTCGATGTTGAGAATGTATATGCCAGATCCATCTCATGTTTTGAGTCCAGAGGTAGTTCAGCTGGAAGAGAACCTATCTTATGAGGAACAACCGGTCCAGATTCTTGACCACAGGGAGAAAGTGTTACGGAATAAGGTGATCAAGCAGGTAAAGGTTTTGTGGAAAAACCACATGATTGATGAGGCAACATGGGAATCTGAAAATGCAATGAGGGATAAGTACCCCCATTTATTCGATAAGTAAATAAATTGCGGGGACACAATTTTCTAAAGGGGGGAAGGATGTAACATCCCAAGTAAGTAATGAATAATATATATTTTTATCTATGTTTATTAATTATTAAGATAGTGTTATAGAGGCTTAAAATGAAAATAAATACAATCTTATGCATGGAATACACTAATATTCTTAAAAGACTGTTTTACTGCCTTTTGATGGAAAACCATTTTTGAATCTATATTTTGACAATTTTATAAACTATGTTTGTCAAAATAAACTTATCCTTAATTATTGGGACATCAAAATTTACCTTGTGTGAATTTTTGGTATTTTTCTGACAATGTTCATTTTTTTAATGAATAGTGAAAAATACTGCATTTTACATCAAAACTGCTTTTTAATCTAATTTATTTATATGATTATATTATGTTTTGAATTGGTTTTGAAGTGAAATTAGAATATATTTTTACCATTTTATCCAATGGTGGTCATTGGAATCAATTTCACTTTGAAATTAGACTTAAACAGGTGTCAATCTTTTGATACTTATTGTTTTGTAAAAACATGCTATTTGCTATGGCAGCGGGAATTAATTATTAAATTAATTAATGTGACTTATATGATTTGAATTTTGTAAAATAGACTTCATTTTTGAATGCGGAATATCAAATATAGATTAGGGTGAATTTTTGGTAATTTTCTGAAAAACTTCAATTTTTGATGAATAGTGAAACCACTAAGTGGTAATGAAGCAAACTGATTTTTCAGTTAAATGAAAGTTTACCACTAATGTGTATTGAATTTTAAAAATCCGACATACATGGTTGTCATTAAGAAGTAAAATGTGGTTCAATGAGATTATAATAATTTTTTGGTAAATAGTAACTTATTAAGTTTTTAATCGCGATTAGTGGTAATTAGGGTAGTTTAAGGTATAAATAATGCTTTAATAATATGAAATGACCTAGACACATGTCCCAAACTTATTGGTTGTGTCATGGCCGACCAAGAAAAGCCATGGGTCAACTTGGGGACCCCATGGAGACACTTTGGTTTGGAAATGACATAAATAGCTTTTTATTAAATGTTAAAGTAAAAATGACACAAACAAGAGATGTTTTACGAAAACAATTGTTACATGGGGTTATAAAGATCAGATTTTTGATTATAAATATTCATTGGAAAGCTAAAAAGATTTTATACATCATAGTAGTTTTTTTATGATTTTTAGACATTAAATAAATTAAATTATTTATGACATAATAATGATTCAGCGATGACATCATTATTTGACGATTTAAATAAAATGGAATGATAATGTAAAATCTATGAACTACACATGTCCAAAAACTTACTGGATGAGTGGATTTAGAAGCCTTATCACCTTATCCACGATTTATATCAATGTGGGAACTTTTGAAACCGAAACACATTTTCAAATAAAGTAATATTTCTTTACGTTCCAAAAGTGCCCCTCCTCTCATCTTATAAAAGGCCCCCACCTCTACCTCATTTCACACACACCTCAAGCCTTTGGCTCGGCCAAACCCTGCCCATTTACTCTCTCCACATCCCTCTCCTCATCCTAGAGGATTCCCTTTGGGCAGAATCCTTTCAAAGGAAGACTTTAGGCTCAAATCAAAAGGAGTTACACTTTTGAAGGTAATTCATTCTCTCGTGTTCATTTGTTTTATTTTGCTTCTCCAACCCCCTAAACTCTTTTTATTTACGTCCTTTGTAACAACACTAGTATCTTCAATATACTAGGATGTTGTTATAATATTTATTTGAGCTAAACTATCACACAACTACATCAAATGGTTAAAGAACATACGGTTTCCGTGGATGGCGAAATTCTGCCTCCCGAAACGATGATAGTTCAACACTCATTTAACACCTTCAAAGGTGGCCATTATGATGTAAATATTTTTATATATGGTATATAATATGTTTATGTTTTCTTTAAGCTTCTGTTTTTTTCATTTTGGGCATACCTTTATGGTTTCCATTATGGGTAAACACGATATCTTCATTTTAGGAAGTGCGGACTACCGCCCCTGAAAGTGATTTGATTCGTTAATACCATATGTGGGATGTTTAAAGGATAAATTTAATGATATTATATATGTTATTATACTGGAATTATAATATACTCTTATATCATTATGATTCCATTCAAGAAAATATGAAATAGAAATGGAAGTAGCGTTCATGCGTACGTACGGCTTACCGTCTCCATGAACGGTGCATTTCATTTCTTAGCTCTAAATGATTATGTAATATTATAAATGTATGTATGTACTGGATATATATGACATATATGATATCTACATCATGAATACCATTCTGGATATAATGAACCTTTGACCAAATTAACAACATGTAAGTGTAAGAAGTCTATTTTTGACTTAAGAACCAAATACCGACAAAATGAACATTATTAACTTAACTGATTACATGATGTTCACAACATGGTATAAAAGGAATAATGAACTTGAAAAGATTCATAAGAAAGTAGAGATTAAATCAAGTTTATTATTCAGGAGATTAAAGAACGGTCAGGTCATGTCGGATACGAGGTATGGGACTTCGTCTCAATCTCCTTTCGTTGAGGCATATTTTATTTTATACACAACTTTCTTTTATACGGTGTATAAACCCCTTTGACATTTACGTTTATTCAAAAGCAATATTTTTTATACGAAGCGTTTACTAAATGAAAAAAGGGAATGTTTTTGTCGTACGTATGCGGCGACAACGACTTCTCCGCCGTCGTGACCGTTATTTGAGTTTCGGCTTCCTCTACAAGCCATACCTTTTTTTAAAACGAAAAATAAATACCATGTTTTACTTTAGTATTGAAAATGGTTTTCATAATGTTTTTATTATATCAATGTGTTGTATTGATATCTCGTGATTGAAATGTGGAAATGTTATGTTTCCTTTATTCATGTTTTATGTGATATGATTATGTTATGGTTCTTTGGCATTATTATGAAGACGGGTGGTTCCGTGATAAACTAAGGGCCGGTGAGCCCGTTATAGCTCTCCAATGCATTGGGTAACCCGAAGGAGTGAAACGTTAAGGTTTCTCTGAAGAGATTTTAGGGAATATACTGTGATGGGTATTCCAAACGTAACCAAGAGGGTTACTCCATACGTAAGAATGTTATGAATGCCTCAAGTTACCTTTATGTCTTATGATTTCTATGATTTATTCATGATTTTATGAGGTATGTTAAAGTGCCTATGTTTTATGGGTAAAGTATGATTTTATTCTTATGTATATATGAACTCATGTTTCCTTTCCATGTTTTTATAACCCATACTGAGCTTTTTATGCTCATCCCAAGTTTTTTTGAAATGTTTTTCATAGGTCAAGGGAAAGGTACATGATATGATGATAGTGTCAAGGAAGTGTCAAGAAATAATCCATGTTTTATTTTAAATGTGTTTCCATTGATGGGAATGAAGAATACTATCTTTATGTAACCACTTTGTTTATATGTGGAATGTAATGCAAGTTTTATGATCTAATTCTCTAAAACTCTAAACCCGAAAAGATCCTCAATGTGTAATCTTGTAATAACTCAAGATTAAGTATGGTTTATGGCTGGGGCCTTATAATAACAATGTATATGATTCTAAAATAAGTCAATTACATTATTTAAATCATTATACAGGTGGTACAGATACGTACAAAGCATATCAGACCTAAGGAAAGGGAAAATCTCGTAATCTCATTTTATCCGAGATTATTTATACTTCAGAATTTACTAGATCATATTTATCATCCACATCCTTGTTTCCTCAATATGTAATATTATTTATATCATCCTATAATTTTTTAAATCCAATTTTACCTATTGGTGAATTTTTAGTAAATGATACAAAATGAATATTTTGTCGTTTTCAGTACGAGATACTTTTTGACTTTTCTAGCCAAAGTACAAGAAGAATGTATTTTTAACTTATATGGTATGAATGAATTTTTATGATTTCATAGAAAATTATTTCCATGAATCTTACTTTATATGTTTTAATGTTTATTTTCAATTAATTTCTTTATGTTTAAAATTGTATGACATGTTGAGGAAGTAAAAATGTTTTTTAAGTAGAAAGGATATTTTCCTCAAGAATGGAGTTCAAGTGTTTTATCAAAATTATCTTCCATCTAAGATAATATAGGGTTCTATTTATATCCCTATTATTACATTGATTTGATTATGTTATGATGGAATTATTTTTATGAAGTCCTTTTATCTTATATGGATTATGTTATGATGGAATGATGTTTAAGAATCCAATTTTTATTACATGGGTTATGCTATGATGTATGATTTATGATTTTGTGTCACACATAAGAATTGTTTCATTATGAGATGGGTGGGACCTATTTCTCCCTCCAATGCACTGGGTAACTATTTATATCTCATGAGATATACATGGCTGGAACGACAAGTTAATTTCATTAAGTGATATAGGACTCGAAGAAGGAGTGAACTCGGTTCACTAATGGACTTTATCTGCTATGATGGTTTTGGCAATGAGTCTTGACTAATATGAAATGATTTTCTATGATTTTGTGTTTATGCCACAAATTTTCATGTCCAATTTTATGAATATTGGGATTAAATTTCACTACTATGATTTATCCCATGTCATGATATTATGATATCTTTTGCAGGATAAGATTTTCAAAATGTTATGTTCTTATGAATATGATATGGGCTTTTTCTTTTTTTCCCTTAGTGAGCATTTGATCTCACCCTTTGAATGTTTTCTTTTCCCCCGGCCAGGAAGAAGGGTATTAAGTAAGATATGCCAAAAAAGACTCTAGATATGTTGAAATAAATGGGAGACAATGTAGATGATCTATGAATTAGTTTTTTATGTTTCCCATATTCTAAAGACACTATACCTATATGGTCCAATCTTGGTTTTGTTATATGTTGTAATAAGTATGCTTCAATTTTGAATTAATAACAATGTATGTAAAGTATGAGTCATTATACTTATCTGTCGTAGGTTTCATATTATGGGATGAACATCCCATTTAGAATCTATATGGAAAATTTTAGAAGGTTTTTTATATATTATTGTTAAGATATAAGGTTAATGTAGTGTAAATAATTTATTGAGGAGGTACCCTTTTATAATTGAGGCTAGGGGTACTTTTATAATTTCTTAAAAAATTAAGTTATAATAAAGTAATTATTAAGGGAAATGCATCCATATGGAAATGTTTTAGAACATAGGATATGATATGAAAGAAATATAATAAACCAATAAAATTATTATAGTTTTGTGTAGTGTTTTGAACCTTATTGTTTAGTTTAACCCCATAGTTAACATATTTTAACATTAACCGTGGTAACATCTTTTCTATTTTTAAAAGACTATAATTTTTTGTATAACATGAAAAATGAATCGTAAATGGAAAAGGGATGAAATTTCCGAAATTACATTATCCACTTTTTACTCTTTAAATATTTTTTTGTTTTTAAATAATTTAATAAATTATTATTTTGATAAATTATCATTAATATCTATTTTGACACTATTCATTTAATTTGACTTCAAATATATCAAGAAATTTTTTATTTCAAATATAATATATTTAAAAATTATTAATATGTAATTTTAATCTTAAAATTTCTTGAAACACTATAAATAATGCAAATTATATAACTTTTACTATTTTTAATATCATATATTTTATTTTTATATTAATTGAATAAATAATGTAGTAGTTTTACAAAATCATTTAAGATAATTATATAATAAATAAAAATTTGAAATAAATTAATATCATGAACATAATTTTATTATAAAATTAATTTACATTTATATTCATTCATAACTTTTTTCCCTCTGTGGACACATAATATATATTTAAAACGAAGAGAGCGACATTTTTTAACTTTCATGATTTAAAATATTATATTGGTCATTTTAATGGATAAGTGTCCATTAAACATATAAATTTATATCCTAAGGATATAATGTTATAATTAAATTTATCCAATAATAAATAATATGAAATATTATAACATTATCAAAATGTTTATCCTAGATTAATTAGATTTACCCTTTACTAAGGCGATAAAATTTACTACTATTACTATTCATATTAAGCAAAACTAAAAGGATCATATTGACATAATTTTAGCAACTTAATTAAAAACATGTAATATATTTTATTAAATTCAATAAATATAAGTGCTATAATTTAATTGAAAATCAAATCAAAAAAAATGTAAGGAAAAATTATTTTTTTGAAAAATTTTATTTTAGGAATAAAAATGTTTTTATACTAAATTCAGTAATAAAAATGATTCCAAATTTAATTGAATTATTTATAATATGATAGAACTAATTTGAGTTTGAAATAATTTTCAAACAAAATGTAAATTTGTAAATTCTGCAAATAAAAACAGATTTTGTAATAAAAATCTGTTTATTTCAATATTTGCTAGAACATTATTCTTTTTAGAAAAATAGGAAAAAAATTACCCTAAGATAATATCGATATTATATTTTAATGGATAATATATATTTTTTAAAATATAATTTATTGAATTTACATAAACTAATTATGATATTTTCTCACAAATGCAGTAATTTGTTTTGAAGTAAACATATTTATGATGAATAAAATAACTTCACTAAAAATTGTGCACTTGTTTTACTAGGAATTAATAAATTATTTTTTATTCAGTAATTACTTATTATATATTTAATAATTTAGATAATACTATTCATACCCTCCAATTCAATGACTAGGTTATAACATTCTTATAATAATATTTCATGGATCCTTTATGCTTGGTGTTACAAATTGTATACGCTATCGAACATATTGTTCTTTTAAAATCTCAGGGTGTTACAACTTTCCCCTTTTCTATTACAAAAAAAATGAAAGGTTCTTTCGTGCGTTGTTCGTACTACCACCAAAATGAAACAACAACATCCATTTGTCACCAATGCCTCTCTTCACATGTTATAAGGGTGATATTTAAGAATAAATGTGACATATATTTAATATAATCCTAATTGATAAGATAAAAATCATAATCCATCTTCTTTCCATATTATTATTTGAGAAATGAAAATGTTAACTTTTCATTGTACAAACTACCACCTGTGCAAAGTATAAAATATATTTTTTCATCCATTTTATGTATTACATGTTGAAACCAATTAAAATATAATTCGACACCTTAAAATTATATAAATAATATCACTGTTCTTTTATAATTATGATATTAATCCAAGTGAAACAACTTTTACAATCATAATCATCTATAAATTATGGTATGTTCATGTTTGGGTCGGTTTAACCACCTACTTGAATAATGATATAAAATAATATCAAGTATGACTATGAGAACTTAATTACTGATAATATATGGTCTAAATAATCAAATAAATATTTTATTTCGGTTATGTAAAGGTATCATTGATTTTAATGTCATTAGTTAAGATACAGACGTCTACTCGTTCAAAATCAATGAAACCAGATCATCATCGATTTCATCTTTAAGGTTCGTAACAAAAAATACCACTGAATAAAATTAAAAAATTATAAAAAATCCTAAATAATCAAGTAAATTACCTTTTATGATCCTTTAATGATCATCTTTGGGAGATGAATGAAGAACAATGCCACTGTTATGAAAATAGTTGAAAACGATAATGATTACTCACACCCAATATTCAAATTAGATAATAAATAAGTAATATAAATGTTGATAAAAGTTATAAATTAAATTTATAAAATGATAGATATTTGAAAAAGGTTATTAAATATGTTATTAACATAGAAATTTTTGTTTTACAGGATATTTAATCACTTTATTGGAAGTCACGAATTAACATAGGGGTTTCTTGTCTCAAATTTTCACCCATTGAGACATATTTCGTATTATAAACCATGTTTTCCTTAGAGTTTTGTATATAATTAAACATTAATATTTTGTATCATAATATTATAATTTTTAATGGTATTTTATTTTTTATTCAATATAATATCCTTCATAGTGTTTTGACTCAAAAGTTTCTAAGGTTGAAAGGATTTCTTTGTCTCATTTTCAACTTTATGATACATTTTTTATATCATGAAACATAATTTATTTTATATGGTTTATTCAATGCCATATTGATTTAATGTATGATAATATTTTCCATTTCAGGATATTTTATAGTCCATTTCATGATCCACCTATTAAACTCTTTTAATTCTCATGTAACTAATTCCATGAGGATTTTGTCCCCAATCTCATTTTCAAATAGAGATTGATTTTTGAAAGATAACAAATCTTGGGAAATTTGTATGATTTTAAATTTAAAAACACTATAATTTTATTACCCTTTATTAATATTTGAGTTTTTAGTTATCTTATATATATTTTTCCCCTAGGGCTCATTATTTACCCATTTTAAGGAATCCGAGCCTATATTTTCTTTTTGGTTGGGAACCTCCCTTTTTCCATGTACATGTTTATTAGATTATTTTCAAATGTTCCTATATATGAATCAATAATTTATTGACATAATTTTATACTAATTTATATTTTTAAAAGGTTTTAAATAAATTTTATTTTTTTTGAATGGGGTATTTTTATCAAAGTGTGAATGCATATCATCTTAATGTTTTCCATGTGAACACATATTTCATCAACCTATTTCATTTTATATGAGAATTTATATCTAATTTTTACTGGTTTCAAAATAAAATTATTTTTCTCATAGTGTTATAAAATATTTTTCTCAAAATTATTTCAAAAGATCAAGGATATTTTTTATTTCCAAAGTGTTTTTTCTAAAACTCCAAAAAGTATTTTTCATCTAAGTCACTATTCTTTGAAAAATATTATATTTTTTCAAGGACATTATTCAAAAGATTATATCCACCTTATTTATCTATCTTGATCATTTAATGTTCTTTTTCATTAAATAAATGATCTATAACTACCTTTTTCACACATAAAAATTTAATATATATATATATATATATAATTTTTCTTCCAATGTATTATATATGTTAACACTGTATATTTTAATCACTATATTGAAGGGTGATCACCTAGATTCTAAACATTATATTATTGAGGATATTATTCACATAACTATATACCAGTTACTCTATATGGTGCTAGTTTGGGGATGCTTACATAAAAATCTATTCCATTTATTCATCGGGAAGATTATGAAAATCCATAAACTTGTTATTAAAATACATAATTTTATTGATTACTAAGGGATATTTTTTATATATTTAATAGTTTGTTTATTACTTCATATTATGAATTCATTGGAATTAATTAGTGGTGGTTGGGACATGAAATACCCCCTCCATGAATCAACAGGTCTCATGAGATAAACAATATTGGGTATTCTAGTGTATGCCTACATAGAACAAAATATTAACTTGACTCAAGGACTTGATGATAAGATCATGATATGTAGGATCATGATTTCTTGTCTTGGGGAATGAAATTAGTTTTCTAGAATTTTGAATTTTGATACTAAGGAACCTATTATTGTGATATTTATATTTCCATTGTCAAATATGGATATATTATTCTATCGATTTCATTATATTATAGAATTATTTTTGGTTATATATTACTACCATTTTATTTGTTCTTCTTTTTGATCACTTATGATCGTTGATTATTATATATTATGTTTACCCTTACTAAAATGTTTATCTCTCCCCTTCTTATATTTCAATTTCATCAGGATATGAAGAAAAGTATTACATATTATATGTCTAACATGATAGATTTTGTAGATAATTTGTGGGAGATGATTAAGACATATTTTTGATTAAGAGGTTTCTTATATAGTTAAAAATATATCCATTAGTTAATAATGACATGGGATTTATTTGTTTATTATTTTTATTGAATTATTTAAAGCATTAAACCTCAAATATCATGGGAATGTATGTAATGAAATATTTTCTTAATGTAATTTAATTATTGGGTAGTGATGTTTGGGAATATATAGTTAGTATCAAAGATAGAATGTAAAGTATCTGTTTTCAACATTAAATTCAAGAGTGAAAGTCTTGGGAACTACAGATGTGATCGAATACAATTATTTTATAATTTATAATTTAAACCATCAAATAATTTCACCCCATTTTCATTCACAAAATTATCCATGATAATAAAATTTGTATAAAAAATTCTCCAAGAAATAATCTATGTCTCTTATCTTTGTATTGGAAACACACTTTGAATCCGTCACAATGATCACAAAAAAGGACAACCCAAATGAATATATAAAGAAGCATGAATGCATATATTTTTACGTGGTTTTCTAGTATTGGGATATATATCGTAAAAGAATATAAAAAACTATTAATATTAAAATTAAACAGTTCTCCATGAGCATGTGATTACAACTTTAGGAAAAGATAACTACTTATCCAAGGTCCATGAACACTTATTCTCTTTCACTTTCTACTTTTAAGAGGGTTACATAGATATAATCGATATGTTGGTTAAACTCACAAAGATATAAATCAATGCTATACTTTTATATAAAAATGGTTGTTCTCCATCATCATGTTTATTTATTTATGGAAATTAAGAGTAAATATTAAAGAACAAAAAGAACAAAGAAAAAGTCATTTCAAGTTCTCTTAAAGAGGTATATAGTAGTGAATCCCTAGAGAATCACCTCTAACAAGATCCTAACCTTCATGAGGAAAATATATATTTGATTAATAGATTGTAAAATAATCTTCATGAGTAGATAAGGAGGCGATAAAATCAATTACCTTGTTAACTTGATGTTATGTATGTGAAATCTCAGTAGTGTTTCAAATAAATATCCTATAACTTCTATAAATATACGCAATAGACCACATAGAAACATGATTATTCTTCAAGGAATTGAAAAGTATTGTGGGGTATTCTTCCACCATCATTAGACCCACATTTCTCTATCTATAAATTTTTTTTCCAGTTAACATTGAAATTGATTTAGCATTGAGATAGTGACTGCTTCCAAAATATGATGAAAAAGTGAAGATGACGATTCCCCTAGATTCATAGACCACTCCTCATACTCAAATAAATCATGATAAAAAATAACAATCAGTGTTGAGTTTTTTTATAGAATGATAGGGATTCTAGAAAACTTATAACCCTAGGAGGATCTGTTAATTGAGGAAGAGAAGAACACACCTACCTAGAGAGTACAGAGTGTGGGAGAATACCAATAATTATTCCAAATTTGAATCAAATCATATAAAATGATTTTTTATGATATATAAGTAATTAATCAAGAATAAAAACCCTTTCATGTAGACATTATTCCCTGTATTCCACAAAAAACAACAACCAGAAATAAAGACTATAGCTTGGGGTTTCGTCTCATTATCATTCTGCTCCACTCCATAGAAGCAGCTTCTATGTAAAGGGGTGTTCTATATACCCTACAGAATTAATCCTATGAAGTCTCTAAAGCCTTTTAAAATTGTATAATCCCAATTTTCTTCAAAAATAGATGATTGATACTTTCCTCTGGACTATTTTTACAGCACATACACCTGGAGGATAAGTTGATTCCCAGATTCAAAATGTTCTCATTGTTGGGTAAGGATCAGTTCCTTTTATCCATATTAAGAAATGTTATTTTTTTCAACCAATTTACATAATAAAGATTCATCCCATAGATCCCATTGGTTCAAAGGAGAAGTCTGTTAGTTATAATCCTTCACTAAGAAAGAACCTGAGGATGAGTTCATAAACACACACCTATCTGAATCATCATTTATATGAATAAGATCAAAATTTCCCTGTTGGTTGGTGTCCAGTACCGCATTGATAAAGTTTGGATTTTTTCTCAGTTGTTGGAAGGTGATGTTTTTCTCCATAGAGCATGGTAATCCAAGCACTGATCCCTCCCAGTTGTGGTTCCAAAATAGGATATCTCCTCTCCCCACAATCCACTGAATATGTCCTGAATGTGTCAAGAAGTGAGGATCAATCAAAGACCATAGGGATCTTCTTGATTCCTCCCTTTTTACATAGATATAAAATCCCATAGTATGTCCCTAAAGATACCTACCTTCAATCACATCCCATGTTAGTTTCACATGCAAGCCTTCCAAGGTGTCCGAGATTTTTTTGACATTGATACAATATTTCTGCATGGGTTTATCCGTTATCCTCCAAGAATCCTACTGATAATTCCCATCAGCATTGTAATCCTAGATGAATATAGCAAGGATTATATCTACATTATGAAAGGAAACCTTAGGAACTATGATTTCTAAACGAACATGAATTTGGATTATCGAAAGCACAATATTAACCAGTGTAATCCTGCCTAGAAATGAGAGATAGAAGTTCTTCCAATTTAATATAAAACTCATCATCCTATAAAACATTGATTAAAAGTCATAGATTCAAAACATTCATAAAGAAATGGGTTCCCCCAGGTAAACCATTTGTAATATCCTTTCCTAAATCCCCTTGAAATTGTTAATCACTATAATTACCCTTTCTGAGTAGCATTGTGAGATTTAGATACTACTTTTCGATCAGATGATAATCTGGTTTCTAAAATTACAATAATCTTAAAGAAACACATTCATACGAATTATAGTATCACCCAGAAATATGAGATGAGACATTCTAGTTGTGAGAGTCCTGTAGAGATAAAGAATAATTGTGCCACTAGATATACTCCCCTTTAATATTTTACTAAGAACAACCTGGGATAAGATGAAAATTGTAGGGGATAGAGGATCCCCTTTACTAAGTCCCCATGTTTCTTTAAAGAAGCCATAAGTCTTACTTAAGAAGGAAACGTCCAACAACGAGGATCTCACACATACGAAGATGAGGTCAGTAGCCTCATAAGTGAAACCCATATTCATAAGAACCATGATGATAAAATTCCATTCAATACGATCATAAGCCTTGTACTTGTCGAGATAGAAAATTATGTTGGATCCTAGAACCTTATTGTTTATATTTTTTCCATCTCCTGAGTCATAAAAATTTCTCGTCAATCATTCTTCCTTTAACAAACCCATGATGTAATTCATATATCCAACAAGAAAGATGGGTTGAGTGTCTTTGGTTGATAATACTAGAAAGCACCATACATGGGTATTTTCAAATGATAATGGTCTTGTAATGATGAAGAGAGGTGGGGGATTTGATCTTTGGAATGAGGACAAGGGTAGTTCCACAATAATTACAGGGAAAGTGACCACCCAAGAAAAAATCTTGAATAGCCTTAACCATTTCATACCATACCACATCCCAAGAAGCTATATAAAATGCACTTGAAAAACCATCAGGTCTAGGTTCACCCTTCGGATTGAGGCCCTAGACTAATTTTATTATTTCCTACATATTAGGAACTTCTTCAAGGATAGCGTTGACTCCACTAGAAACCACATGAGGAAAGTATTCAAGAAGATCCCTGAAACCCATTTGAAATCACTCTATCATATGGGGATTGGGGACAAAAATCAGGGAATAAAAGTGAAATACTTCCATCTTCCCAACAATATATCGATCATCAGAGTAGGAACCGTCCACTATTAAGATGTTTGGTCTATGTCATTGGCACTTATCCTTGATGAAAGCATGAAATAAATCAGATTTATAAATCCATTGTATGTGGGATTATTCTCTAGCTAATCACTCATGCCTCAGGATTTTATCAGCCAAAAGATTATTCTTATATGAGAGATAACTAAATATCACAAAATTCTATTTTTTTAAGCCTAAGATCCATTTGTTCTATCCCTTTTTCATCACATTCATATATTAAAAATGAGGTGATTGATTAATTACCAAAGAGGATTGATTGGATTTCAGATAAAAAATATTGTTATGAAGGATAATCCATGAATTCCCCTAGGATAGTCAATTCCAAGACTCAATGACCACTTTGTGGTAACCCAAGATGTCTTCCCAGTGTTGAAAAAAGTTGAAACGACATCCTCATACATGGCTTGAAACCAGAGACAAAAGAGGAGGAGAATGATCGAAGAGATTACAAACCAAGTGGGTATCTCTTCATTTGGGAAAGCCTTGATACCATGAACATTAGCTAAAAATATATCAAGGAGACTCCAAGAATAGAGAGATCCATGTTGGTTATTACACCAAGTAAATTAATGACCTAAAAAGAATATATCTAAAAATAAAAAATGAGGAAAATATTGCACAAATTCTTCACTAGACATCCAAGGAAAGACAACCCTACATTTGTTCTCCTCTAGGGAAGCTATGATATTTAAATCACCACCTATGATCAATGGTAAGGATCCTATATTAATGGATTCCACCTCTTTCCACAAATCCTTTCTAACATATGAGTTATAATTGCTATATAAAAAGGATTCATAATGGTAATAAGACCCCACATGAACCTTAACCATAACTAAATTCTCATATTCATTAACAAGGTCCACATTGATTAATAAATTATAAAAATTATATATGTGAATGTTTCACAGGGAAGCAAGCAATCATACTTGAATTTGTTTTCATCCACTGGAAAAACTTTGATATTTTTGCAACACTTTTCTTTGGGTCATGAATAACAACTAGAGACACCAAGTGCTGATAAATTTTTTGTATAGATGAAATAAGTTTTAACACGAGGTCCCAGGCCTTAGGAATACCAAATGAGGAAATAAATAATTAAAATCATGGTTTCCTAGGTTTATACCGAGTAAAATTTCCCCCATTTCTCCCAGAAAATGATTGAAGACTCATATTATTTGATTGGGATCTTGTACAGGGAGAAGAGGCATGGAGAGGGGGAGACCAGGACTAAATTCATAGATGTATTCTTCAAAAAGTGGAATTCAAATCATGGTGTTAATGACTCCTATGTTTCATTTAAAATTCTTACACATGATACTTTTAGTATGTGGCCAATGAAATAAAACATGACTTACATTTATTCAAAATTTGAAGAAGTATACAATATTATAAACCAAAATGAAAACCCCTTTGCATCGTCTATTTTAATCTTATGCATTACATACATTTATTTATTTATTAAACAAACACTCCATTCATAGTAAAAACTTTATTCTCATGATGTGATTTGTTCCCATCCCTTCAACATCTTCAAATTATATTTTGTTTCCAAAACAATTTCTGCTCAAATTTATTTACTCATATAAAATAACATCAAATAGATTCAAAAAATGTCTCAAGAAAATGTCTCCCAATTGACAATAAATCAAAATTATCAACCTATGGTTGAAATATTTCTCTTTTGATGGAATTTCACACTTCATATATATTTCTTACAAAGTTGGTTTTGCTTTATCTCACAATCTTACTTTCATATATATCTTATGCATGTTATATCTAAGGATTTGTGATAATATTAAATCATATATTCCTTTTATTTTCATTTTATTAAGGATTCTCAATGATTTTTTCAATAATGAACTTGGTATGTGTTATTAATTGTAGGGATCAGGCTTTCAAGGATAAAAAGGGGAAATACAAAGAAGGAGAAAATTGGCTATTACACATCGTGAAACTACCTTTCATGACCTATATTAGCATTTCACCACATACTACATGTCGTGGAGCTGGACGTGACAAATTTCATGCCATGAATCTCATTACATGACATGAATCTAGATTACATGTTGTGAACCTCCCTTACATGGAGTAAATCACCTGTCCAAAATGTGAAGAATTAAAATCATATTTTCCTCCATCCAGAAGAAGATTCATGCTGTGATATCTAGTTACATGTCATGAAACTAGTCAATGTTTCAAATATCAGATGATATACATATAATATACACATAAGATTCAAAATATACGGATAAAACCATGGATAGACATTAAAAGATGTGAGTTCACATTATAATTCATGTAATATTATGTATATATATATATATATAATAGCTGGTGAATTGGATTTTAGTTCTTGGATATTACAAAGTGTTTGTTTTTTCATTCTCCTCTCATTCCCTACTACTCCCTCTACCCTTAACTCGAAATTTCTTAGTTTCCTTTCATTTTTTTACTTCAATAAAAGTGTTGAGGATCAATTTAAAATTAGTTCTTCATTTCTTTTTTGCATTACCAATTCCTTTTCTCCCATTATTTATTTTGATTAGAAATCCATGATAAATAATTGTTGTTTTTGTTCTCATCCTCGTTTTTAGTAAGTAAATTAATTATAGTTGTGATTTAATCCATCTTGTTATTATCAATTTATGATTTCAATTCCATCAATTGAAAAAACCCCACTCAATAAATATTTTTCAATTGTTTAATCCCCATTTCAATTTTTAAATTCAATATGTTTTCAATATATTTCCATTTCTAGATTAATTTTATAATATGTGGCTAAAAACCTATGGTAGGGATTTAAAGTAGGGGTATTAAAACTTAATAGATATTTCATTCTCAACTTAGTAACCATAATGGTTAGTAATATGGATAAATAGAACCTTTCTATCCAATACATTTGAGCATCACTAACCACACCATATTTCAATAAATGAACATATCCTAGTTGAAGTGGACTAGGTAATGAAAAAAATAAAAAGAAAATTTGTTCCTTAAAAGCTAAGATTAATGCATCTAGATTGTCATTATCTCTAGGCTAATGAATAGTTACCTACTAGGTAAAACTAGTTTCTTTGTCCATAGTAAACTAGTAACCATTGGTTTATTTTCATCCTAGACCTTAGGATCCTACCAAGTTAGAAATAATATCACCCTTTCTACAAAACCCCAAAATTGATCTGGATCACTTTGTTATTTCTTATTTCAATCCTCAATTCTCTAGCACTAGTTTTCCCAAATTGCAAAAAATCATGAGAAATCCTACTCCAAATTGTTCCAAGCTAGAGGATTCTATTTCAAACCCAATTCCCTATGATATTGACCTTGGATTATTGCAATATTATGTCTCAATAGTAATTGATGTTTTTGAAATCATCATGTCTAATCTAACTATAGACCACATGAATTAAATGACACATACAAGCATGTAAAATTTTTGCAACATTGCTGAGGAGCTACTGTTCTTCACAAAAGAATCCTTTTGGTAAAAACCTGGTATTACCTCTCCCTTTCCCCATCTCCCTCTTATTTTCATTTTCACTTTCTTTTGGACGGTACTGCGTCCTTGGTTCTTATGGAATAGTGCATGAATCAGGGACCTTCAACTCCTTAAGATATCCTTGAATCACAAGAACAACTAAATTTTGAGCTTGAAATTGAACGACATCTCTCTGAATGCTACCGATCAAACATGACTGATCAAAAAAATCCAGCAGCACCCAACCCACCTAACAGACTAAACATACTACAATTACTTTCTAAAGAGAATCTAGTGTAACAAGATAGTACCATCATGGATTTTGGTTTTTCATCAATCCATGATGCTATTCCAATCACCATGTATCCTCTTATATAGGCACAAAACATTGAGATAAAACCTTGACTCATTCACATGATCCATAACATGGTCCAGTTCAATTGGATTCAAAGTGAAGATCCCCTTGAACACATTTCAAGCATCTTAGAAGAATGAGATATATTTCTCTAGTAGGGATTATCTTCTTATGCAATAAGTATTCAATTATTTACATTATCCCTATAGGAAATATCCAAATATTGGATGAAAATTAAATCTCCCAATTAAATCATGACTCGGGATGATCTATCCATGAAGTTCCTAGACAAATAATTCCCACCAATCCAAACATGGAATTTGTGGAACGACATTCAAAAATTCACTCTGATTGACAGAAATTACACATGGGGAGCTTGGGATAGATTTAAGGAGTTGATGAGAAAGTTCCCCCACCATACACTATATATGAGGATTCATCTCCAATCATTCTACCAACACCTCTATCCAACCACACACATATTTGTTGATGATGTTTCTGATGAAAGGCTTATGTTCAAGACACTTAAATACAAAAGATCTATTTTGGATGAAGTCTCTCACAATTCCAGCCTATGGTGGAGTGATCAGGGATTACCTCGTTATGTTATCCACAAAGTTGAAGAGAATAATTGACAATCTATGCAAGTTGAAGCACTCCTTAAAAAGCTAGAGTCATTCTGAATGCCTACTACACCATCCCATCTATCCCCTCTAATAGAAATGCATTCATATGAAATCTATAGTGGCACACCCTTATATAAAGAACATAAAGTAAGAGTAGAAGAAAAATTACTCAAGATTGTAATTACATCAATTACAATCTGTAAAATCTACCATTCCAACTGCAATAGTAGTACTATTAGTAGAGTATGTCTCATCAACCACCTCAAAACAACCAGAGATATTTTCAATAGAGAAGTTGTAAAGCTCCACTTCATACTCAAGGACCACTAGGGTACCCACCAATGAATTTCATGCCTAGAACAAAACAATAAGCACAATAAAAAGCTTTCCCTCAAAGATAACAACATCCATTTCAACCTAATCAACCAAGAAATCAATAGAAAACTGGTCCTCTCCAAAGTAACCTAGAGAACCTCCTAGATAATTTCTTTCCAAAAGAAGACAAGTGAATAGATACTCAATAAATAAGGATATAAAAATAATGATCTGGACAACGCAATCTCAAAATTTAGATGGGTCAGATATCAAACACTCTATCAGAAATATTAAGAGGGACTCTACCAAGTAAGATAGAGACATACCCAAAGGGAGAATCTAATACTGTAGTGCTGATAAGTGGGAAAAAATTTGTTTTCATAAACCATGTAGAGAAGATGAAAGACAAGCTGAGTAACCTAATAATAATTCACCTGTAGAAGAATAAAAATTTGATGAGACCACTAAATTAATACCCCAAGAGGTATCACTAGACACAAACTCCCAAACACTTGAGAAACTAAAAGATCCAGTCTATGTTTCCCCACCACCACAAAATCCACCTCTTCCTTTCCCATAAGGAGAGTGAGACAAGAAATAAATGAGGAAGAATACATGATGTTTTTTTTGAAATGTTCAAGCAATTGAATACCAGAATACCCTTTGAAAAGGCTATTTCTCAAATGCCAATTTGTCCCAAATTCCTGAAAGGTATTATTTCCAATAAAAGAATAATGGAAGATCTAACTATCATCTCACTAAATGAAGAATTATCTACTATTATTAAGTATAAAATTCACCCTAATATGAGAGACCACAAAAGTTTTTCAATTCCATGTGCTATCAGAGAGTTTAAATATGGGAGAGCTCTGTGTGATCTCAGAGAAAGTATTCACCTCATGCTAATGAGTGTATTTTACAAGTTGTGACTTAAGGATCTCAAAAAAAAACATTAGTATCATTACAACCGGTAGTCCGATCTATAAAATACAATCAAGTAATTCTTGAGAATGTATTAGTTAAATTCAATAAGTTAAGCTTTCCAGTAGAATTTATGGTTTTAGACATTGAAGAAGATGGTGATGCACTTATTATTTTTGGAAGACCATTCTTTAACATAGGAAATTTTATGATAGATGTAAATAAGGGGAATTTAGTCTTTTGAGTTAGAGAAGTATATGTAGTCTTTAACATCATCAGTGCTTCTAAATAATCATATGATTCATTTTCTTGAAACACCATATATATTACCCAATAGAGAAATAATTATATGTATCTAAAAAAAGATAGCAAGGAGGCACTCCATGATGCAAAAGAAGAGTATGATTTTGAGTATGTTAGCTTCAATGAACCTCTCATGAGGGATAATTACCCACCTTTCACACCCTCAATCATTCAACCAGTAACACTAGAGTTGAATCTTCTACCTATTACTCTTATGTATTCATAAATAGGATATTGAAACTCTCTAACAGTAATTATTAACTCTAAACTATCTTAGTTACATGAGAAAAAATTGGTTGATGTCTTAAAAAGACACAAGCAGTCAATTTATTAGGGAGTGGATGGAATTAAAGGAATCAGGTCTATTTTATGCAACCAAAAAATTATGATAGAGGAAGGTGAAAAAATCAAACATCAACCATAGAGGAGGCTCACACCACCTATTAACGAAGTTGTTAAAAAGGAATTACTGAAACATCTAGATTCTATTATAATCTTTTTAATCTCTGATAGCAATTGGTTGTTCCCACTATAACTAGTCCCCAAGAAAGGTTAGATCATAGGGGAAAAACTGATGACAATGAATTAATCTCAACACACACCATCACTAGATGAAGTGTTTTTATGGATTATTGAAATTTAAATACATCAACCTGGAAAGATCATTTATCCTTTTCTTTCATGGTTCAAATGTTAGAGAGACTAGCATGACCTATTTTTTTAATTTTTTTTCTTGATGGATATTTAGGCTACAATCAAATTTTAGTCAACCCTAGTGATTACTCTAAAAAAAATGTTCACATGTCCATTTGGAACCATCACCTATAAGGGCATGTCCTTTAGTATGAGTAATGAACTAGAAAATTTCAGATATGCATGACACATATATTCCACGATATGGTGGAGGGATTCTTAGAAATATTCATGGATGAATTTTATGTTTATGGAAGATCCTTTGAGGTTTTCCTAAGAAACCATAAGATAGTTTTACAATGTTTTGAAGAGAAATTCCTAGTGTTAAATTTGGAGAAATGTCACTTTATGATCCAAGGATTCATAGTCCTCAAACATATAATTTCCAAAGAGTGCAAGAAATCCAATCCTTCTATGATAAAGGTTATCAAATATTCACTCGAACCATCAATAGTGAAGGGTATAAGGATATTTTAAGGCCATGTTGGATTCTAAAGGATATTTGTAAAATTATTTTAAAAACATTCCCACCCTCTAATGTACCTGTTCTCAATGTGAGTTCTATTTTAATTCACTAATGAATGTAAAAAGGAATTCAATATTTTAATGAAAAGGATGATAGTAGCTCGTGTAATAATTTCTTTGGACTGGGAAAAGAAATTTGAATTGATATGTGACATTAGAGACTCTGATGTTGGTTTTGTGTTATGAAAATGAGTTGGTCGCATCTTTTGTTCTATCTACTATTAAATCCACACACTGAATGAATCTCATTTCAACTACATAACTAATGAAAAAGAACTCATAGCTATCATATATACTTTTGGGAAATTCAATTCAAATTTGGTTTTGTCCAAATTAATTTTACTCACTGATCATGCTTCCCTTGAGTATTTAATGAAAAAAGAATTCCAAACCAAGGATGATAAGTTAGATCCTTATGTTCGATGAATTTTATATTTTCATCAATGATAACAATGAAATGGAAAATGTAATCACTGGTCATTTATCCCGACATACTCTACCCCTCATCAAGGATGAAGATGATATCAACATAGAAGTTGATTTTACTGATGAAACCATTTTAAGAATAAAGTTACAACCATGTTTTTCAAATATTTACAATTATCTCACCATGATATTTTAAAACCAAGACCTACCCTACCAAAAAGAATAATATTTTTAGCTAAAGAAAAACATTACTACTGGGATGAACCACTCCTATTCAAACTCTACATGGATGGATTATTTTGATATTCATAAAAAAATGAAATCCAAAATGTGATAGACATGTGTCATACATCACCTACTGGAGGTTATCATGGACACAAGCTCACCGTAGCAGTGATTCTACAAAGCGTACTTTTCTAGACCACTCCACACAAAGACACAAGGTAATTTTATCAAATTTGTGATAGGTTCTAGTGAACTGGAACCATTAGGAATGAAAAGAAATGACACAAAACTCAATTATGCACGTAAAAATTTTAGACATATATGGAATATATTTTATGGGACCATTTCCCAATTAACATGTAAATTAATATATTTTTGTTGGTGTTGACTACATCTCAATGTGGGTAGAAGATAAAGCTACATCAAGTGAAACAAAAAAAGTGTACATGAATTTCAAGAAAAACAATATGTTCTCAAGATTTGAGTTTACTTGATTACTCATTTGTGATATAGGAAAACATTTTACCAATCAAGGTATAATTGGATTTAAAAAAAATTGGAATTTGGTATAACACATGAACTCCCTACCATCCATAAAGAAGTGTGAATGTTGAATTGTCACATATGGAAATCAAGGATGTCATAGAGAAGACCATGAACACAAGTTGTAGAGACTAGAGTTTGAAATTGGACGATTCACAATGGGAGTACCACACTGTGTTCAAAACACCCATTGGTACCACTACATTCAGGTTAGTTTATGGAAAATTACGTCATCTTCATGTTAAACTAGATAATCACTCATACTGGGAAATTAAAAAGATAAATTTTGATTTTCAGAAAGCTAGATAAGTTTGAATGCTGTATTTGGATGAATTGGACGGAATAAGAAATGATTCTTATAAAAATTCTAAAATATACAAATAAAGAAAAAAATGGCATGATCAATGCATTGCAAGACACATCTTTTTCCTAGGAAATAAGGTCCTCCTATTTAATTGAAGATAAAAATTATTCCCAAAAATTTTGAAATCTTGATTGTCTGAACCCTTTGAAGTCATTAAAGTTTTCCCCTATGGGACAATTGAAATTCAGAAGGAAGGTGGACACCATTCAATTTCAATGGTCAAAGATTAATAAAAACTATCAAGAACCCTTCCTTAAAGGTTTTGTTGTCATCCTAAAATTTATCTAAAACTATAAGTGTAAGCTCTTGATGTTAACAGATGGGTTGAATGGTATGAAAACCATATTTCATATTTTTACTACTTCTTTGTAGTTATTATTTTTTCTGGGAAATCCTTTTCATGATTAATTTTGAGATTTATTATATATATTCCTATATTTCCATAAAATCAGTTTCATTACTATTAATATTGTGCACCTTCTTGTATTTTGTCTTTTTAAAAATTTCATCCCTATGGAATATTGTTTTATCTAGTGTAGAATCTATGTTTCTAGCCCATTTTATAGGTCACCCAAATGCAGAATCAGGACATCGCAAGTTCCCTTTGGAATTTCACTTCTTATAGGGATCTCTCGATTCCCTGTTAGTTAGTCAGTATCTATTTCATTTATCTGAACTTTATCTTCCATAAACCTCCCATAATACTTCTATGGACAGCGTAGACACTCTCCTTCTAAGTGTGGGGGATTTTTTCATGAATTACACTTTTGATACACTTGATTTTTTCCTATTCTCATCTATCTATGAGACATTTTTCAATTTGGGGGATCGAATTAAACATGAAAATAATTTTAACCATGTAAATAAAGGAAAGATTTATGTTATTAATTTTTGGAAATCCATGTTTTCTCCATGTTTATATTTTTAGAATGATCGCTGCGCTTAGTAATTTAGTTATAAATCAACATTTTCAAAATTAATTTTAATTGAATTATTACTTGGTTTTATACCACTAGTGATTTCCAGTTATTTATCAACTCCCATTACTGATAGGATTCTGAGCCTAAAATTACATATTCCATTCTGAACATATTTTTTAAGTGAAACCTACAACATGTAAACCTACTAAAACATGCATTGAGATCTTACTGAGGCTATGAATGAAGAAATAAAATATTAAAATTATTGATAGAATCTTTTTTGAGATTTTTTTGGAGAATAACCTTTCATCATTACCTTATTAAGCCTATATTTTCCTTGAATAACTTTTTAGGATTCTTGTAGAGACCCGAAGATTGACTTACATGGACATTACATTAATTTTACGGAATACTTAGTACATAAAAAAAATAGACACACAAGGACCGTAATAGTTTAGTGTCTTTGAAAACTTGGAACGTAATCTTCTAATCGTGGTGAAAGATCTTGAACATATCCCATGAAGATATTCCTTTTTTTTCTTACCTAAAACCATTATTTATATCCTGGGGAAAATAAAACATAAAAAGGGTGAGCTCAAATGCTCAGAAAGGGTAATCATGGAGAAAATAAAGCAAACCATATACATTTGAACGTAAAAACATGTACATAATGTTTAAACAATGAAATCTTGTGCAATGACATATAACATGGATGTACGTAAGGCATAGATCAAAATAGAACATCAATCATGATAAAATAGCTTGTAAATAAAACTTTTAATTGTGGAAAAACATTAAGCACATGATATTATTTCCATAGTAGCCATGACATTGCTGCCAAGACAATCTTAGTGGACAAAGTCCCTTTCTGAATCGAGTCCACTCCCCATTCCAGTCCAGTATTACTGAACCGTTTTAACCTGCCAATCCAGCCATGTCTATCTGATGAGATATAAATCTTTACCCAATGAATTAGAGGGATATATAGGTCCCACCCATCTCAGAATGTAATCATTCTTACTTGTGCCACAAAATAAACATACACCATTCATAATAAACCAATGAATAAAATGGGTTTCATATATATCATACCACCATCACATAATCCATATAGAAGAAATGGATATCATTTCATAATCAGAAAATTGAAACCATGTAAATCATAAAGACATTATACTTGAAACATACACATATGAAATAATGTCAAGATAGATGAAAAATGGGTTTGATAAAACACTTGAAATGAATTCTTGAGGAAAATATCCTTTCTTCTTCAAAATCAATTTCCTTTCACAAAATTTCATTAAATTTTAAAAGAAAAGGATTTTATTGAAAATATTCATGAAATATTTTGGAGGAAGATTCACAAAAATAAGGCTTTATAAAACCATAAAAATCATTTCATGCCGTATACGTTTAAAAAACATTCTTCTTGTACTTTTGCCGGAAATGTCAAAAAAGTACCTCGTAACGTAAACAGAAGAAATATTCCTTACATACCATGTAGTAAAAGTCAAAAATGGGTAAAGAGGACTCTAAACAGACATGAAAAAACTTTTATAAAACATGTACATGGATGATATAAATAACCCTAGCAAATACTTACGAATAAGCAATCTCGGATAAAAATGAGATTTGAAAAATTATCCCTTACCTTAGGTCTGATATGCTTCGTACGTATCTGATCCTCCTGTATAATGATTTAAATAATGTCATTGACTTATTATATAATCATAATAATTGTTATGATATCATATATGTTTCACTTATGACTTTATATTACCCGTTCTTTTTGTAAATTCCATGTTAAAGCTGTATTTTGGGTGAAATCATTTCATTTATCGTATGTGTTTCGACTTGTCGTTCTTGATATTATTACTTATGTCCTGATTTACATAATTCCAGAATGTAAAACATTATTTATATATAATATATATTCATCATATACATATGTATATTATATATCGATAAAAGGAATGAAATACACCGTTCATGGAGACGGTAGGCCGTATGTACGCATGAACGCTGTTTTCGTTTCCTCATTGAATTGAATGGAATTAATTGGATGACATACATATATATATACATAAATACAGTATCATTATTATGTCATATATTTTATTATTACTTATTATACATATTTTATAATCATTTATGAATGGTTAATCATTGAGAATGAATCTCATCGCGTCGTGGAGACGGTATTCCGTACGTACGCACGAGCGATGATATCATTCCCATGATCGTGAAGTTTTATTGGAGTGTATTTATACTATTACAGAATCAATATAAATTTAAAATAATCATATATAGTTATTATTTACACCATTATACCCATCCAAGTAAGGTGGTAGTGGAAAATAGATTACACCACGGCGTGGAGACGGTATTCCGTACGCACGCGAGGTGATTTCGTTTTTTGTAGGATGAATAGATGGTGAAATAGGGTTGTTTAATACATATAATAACATATCAGTATATGAGTGATACTGATGTTATTACTTCATAATGAAACAACCTAATAAGAATAAGTTGAAGAAGAAATAATGTTGAATGAATCGGTAACAGACATTACCTCTTCTTTGAAGCACCTCTTTGAGACCTCCTCTTAGGGCACTAAAATTGGTCTTTGAAGAATACCAGGACCTATAGAATGTTTCTAGGGAAGTGTATAAGAGAAGTGTGCATGGGATGGACGATATTGAAGGCTCAAAGTGGTGTAAGGAAGAGAGGGAGGAGGTTCCCTTTTATAAGGGAGGAGAGGGGCACCTTTGGAATAACTAAACATATTATTTTATTATAAAGTCATATTCAGTTTTAATAGTTACAAATTGATATATTTCAATGATAAGGTGGGGATGGGTCGAAATACTCTCATCCAATAGAATTTAGACAAGTTTAGGTCATTATATTAACCTTATCTTTTAGTTTTAACTCTTAGTTAATTAGATTGACATTTACCATGTCAGATTTTATTTTTATATTATATAGTTAATAAACATACCATATACATCCAATAGACCCCCAAGTGGTCCATTAATGATACACCTATCATGATATAAGTATCTTGGCCGAACCTTATATTTTCAGGAATATAATAACAATTAATAATATAATATTTGTTTTAAAAACTATGTTATGTCAATTTTGACACTATTTGGTAATTGATTTTTGTGAAAATCATAACAGAATGATTAGTTTTAATAAAGATAATTAAATCAATAAGAACATGTCATATTAACATAGAAAATTATTTAAATTCATAAAAAGTCTCAAATTACATTTATTTGGGTATTTATAACATCAATTATGTCAATATTTCATTAATAAGATAATTACTTCATCATCATTGTGTCATAAATAAATTAGATTATTTTAAGTCTAAAAATTACAAATAAAATAAAATTATGTAGGAAATCGTTTTATATTTCTAATGAATATTTATAGTCGAATTTATCTGATGTATAACCCTATATTAAAAATTATTTAGTTATTAAACTTTGATTTTAAGTATTTTAACCCTTCTTTAAATAAATTAATAATAAATGTCCTAATCTAATCCATGTGGGCCTAAATGGTCATATTTTATTTCTAAGGTTTTTTTTGTCGAATTACACTTATGAAATAGAATTAGGACATGCGTTAGGGTAATAATAATAACACTTTATCCTTAATTACCCTATTTACTTTTAACCGTGGTAAAAAAGTAAAAAGTTACCATTCACCAAAAATTATTTTCATCTCATTGAACCACATTTTAGTCCTTGATATTAACCGTGTCTCTCGGATTTTCTAAATTCCACTCACAGAAGCCGTAAAATTAAGTTTTATGAAAAATTCAGTTTTTTTAACTACCTCTTAGTTGTTTCACTATTCATCAAAAAATGAAAGTTTCCAGAAAAATACCAAAAATTAGGCCTAAGCTATATTTGATATTATGAATTCAAAAATGATGTCTATTTTACCAAATTCAAAACATATCAGTTACATTAACTAATTTAAAAATTAATTCCCATCGTCAAAACAAATAGCGCGTTTTTAAGAGATAATAACTATCAAAAGATTGACACTTGTTTATGTCTGTTTTAAATGTGAAATTACATCCAATGACAAACATTGTATTAAATTGTAAAAATATATTCTAAATATACTTTAAAACCACTCAAATTATTAATTTATCACTATCAATTATTTCGTTTAAAAAAGTTGTTTTTAATTAAAATTTAGTAATTTTCACAATTCATCAGAATATGAAAGTTATCCGAAAAGTACCAAAATTTCACCATATGGTAATTTCGATATTCTGAATCCAAAAATGAAGTCCATTTTGAAAGATAAAATTTATAAAATTTCAAAAAGTGGGTATTACTATTCATAACGGCTAGTTCATAATAATATTATAATAATATCTCATTTAATGAAACTCTGTATTACGTACACACTATCGAGGAAGGTCGCGATTGCGTGTAATGCAAGGCAAGTCAGGGATGCTTTTTGTGAAAGATCCTTTTTGTGTAGCGTACAATACAAGACATTAATGAAATTAAAAAGAATATTTTTCATAAAATCTTGGGGTGTTACATTCTACCCCCCTTAAAATGAATTTCGCCCTCGAAATTCGTCGGGGTTATAAATGGTTTACTACTCGAAAGTTTCTTTAATAAAAACCCACATCGTAAAAAGGAATACCAAAACTTGGATTTAAAAACTAAAGTATGAAACGTAACGGTTACCCAAATTAACTCATCACTGGGTTTCCACATAGGAGAAAATAGGTGAAAATATAGATATGGAAGAAAAATATAACCATCATGTTCTGATAGAGAGTGGTAGAGAACATGTCTATGAAAAAGACAACAGTCAAAAAGCCATAAAATTGTGACGATCTAAGTTACCATATGATTCATCGGATATAAGAGCACTAGGACAACATTTTGGGTTTTAAGATCATTTCCCTAAAGTTGATGAAATTTGAATTAGAAGAAATACATTGGTGATTTTGTTACAGTCACACCGTTGGTCGTTTTTGGAAAATTTCCACTTCATATCTTAAAGAAATGATGTTGAATTTGTCATTCGTGATGTGTTAGAAGATCATGTGAAAGAATGATGGGTCATTCCATCTTTCTCAAACAAAAGGTTAGAATAGTTATCAAAAAAATACATAAGTCCATCTATAGTGAGATTAATCATATATGGTTCCTAAAATGGACTTATACTTCATATATCATACTGCATAATATAATAAAACTAGTTTCTAATAAACATGTACTTCTTGTAGGCCAGTGGTAGGCGATAAAGGCCAGTCGCACTTTGGTTGTAGGTTCAATTCCCACTGCCTTGTCCGACGCGATGGGCTGTCGCCCATCCTACAGGTAGTCCTTTTTCTAAAACTACATTACTATAACATCCCATTAATAATATCGAAAAAAGTTCTATCCTTAAACAATACTAACTTATGTCCAACATAATCCATTCTAATCTTTAGGCTTATCTAAAATACATCGGTCCAAGATCATAGTATAAAAAAAAATGATTACTTGAAATGTCACATAACAATTACGTGAATGCCATCATTTATCCCCCATATATCATAAGATATATCTTGTTGGTCAAATTACAAACATGTGAATACCTTAATCATGTATTCTCTTGAAGAATGAATACCCATTGAACCATAGTGAAAACATGAATGCAGTTAAAAGTTAACACTTTCCACATACCAAAATCCTCAAAATTCTATATACTCAAACCATGATATCACTTAGTCCTTATATCAATCATGAGCTCATGAATACAATCAAACATATAATTATCTTTTTATCCCTTCATTATGCACATATCATCTGCTTTCCAAACTATTTGAATTAATTTTCATGGTTACTGGTACCATTAATCATACACTTTCAAAACATAAGGAAAGACAACAATGTAACAATCCTTATATTTCTCTTTATTCCATAGTACCATGAGATTACTTATACAACATTACACTTTATAAAAATATAATCATTCCACTACCTTCTTAAACCATTGACCGAGCTTCAACAATTCATTCATCTCACATATCATTTGTAGTCTCTTCATCATCAACATAAATACTACACATACAACCGTACTGATTCTCTTCATGAGACTTTCCCTTGGGGAATTAGTTTGCATAATACCTGTATATTCCATATTTAAAACATTTAACCATTGTTGATGTCGTAGAAATACCATTATCCTCATCTATGGTGTTTACTGAACCTTTTCCTTTTTACTTACTGGCTTTGTGTCCTTCTTTTCCACACCCAAAGCATCTTCCAGTTCCTTTGAAACAATCTCCTCGATGCCTCTTCCCACATGATTTACATGAGGGAAATTGAAATTTATTTCCTCTATGATCATCATGAAACTCCATCTTTCTCTTATAATCTGAGTCAGGAAACTTACCAAAGTTGAGATTATTGTTCATATTATTAGATTGCTGATTAGGCATAATAACGTTGTTTGGACTTCCAAATCCCATTTAATTTGGTTTCTCATGAAGAATATCATTCCATTTTCCGTTATATCCTCCATTATCATGAATCTTCCTGTTTCCATCCATTTTCTAAAACCCAAAAAGAATAGTGAGAGAGAAAAAAATCATGCTAGGGAAAAAAACATAGTAAAGGGGGAGCACCTTCAATATCTAACATCTTAGGTTAAATTCGAAGACTTTTACCGTAGTTCTTGGACTATATCCTATACATATACTTATCCTTAGGGACATTCCTAGACATACCTTAGAAATATCTCTAGGGATCTCACTAACATTTTTGCATCCTAGTTTCCAAAGGTTGACTAAACCTTTCCTCTGATACCAACTGTAGAGACCCAAAGCTTGACTTACATGGACATTACATTACTTTTTCCGAATAATTAGTACATAACAAAAATAGACACACAAGAACCGTAATAGTTTAGTGTCTTTGGAAACATGGAACATAATATTCTAATCGTGGTGAAAGATCTTCAACATCTCCCATGAAGATCTTCCTTTTTTTTCTTACCTGAAACTATTATTTATATCCCAGGGAAATGAAAACATAAAAAGGGTGAGCTCAAATGCTCAGTTAAGGTAATAATGGAGAAAATAATGCAAACCATATACATTTGAACATAAAAACATGTACATAATGTTTAAACATATAAATCTTGTGCAATGACATAAAACATGGATGTACGTAAGGCATAGATTAAAATAGAACATCAATCATGATAAAATAGCTTGTAACTAAAACTTTTAATTGTTTAAAAACATTAAGCACATGATATGATTTCCATAGTAGCCATGGCATTGCTGCCAAGACCATATTAGTGGACAAAGGCTCTTTCTGAATTGAGTTAACTCCTCATTCCAGTCCTGTATTACTGAACCGGTTTAACCTGCCGTTCCAGTCATGTATATCTCATGAGATATAAATCTTTACCCAATGCATTTGAGTGATATATAGGTCCCAACCATCTCATAATGAAATCATTCTTACTTGTTCCACAAAATAAACATACATCATTCATAATAACCAAGTGAATAAAATGGCTTTCATAAACATCATCCCATCATCAAATAATCCATATAAAAGAAATGGACATCATTTAATAATACGAAAAGTGAAACCATGTAAATCATAAAGACATTATACTTGAAACATACACATTTTAAATAATGTCAACATAGATGAAAAATGGGTTTGATAAAACACTTGAAATGAATTCTTAAGGAAAATATCCTTTCTTCTTCAAAATAAATTTCCTTTCACAAAACGTCATTAAATTTTAAAAGAAAAGGATTTTATTGAAAATAGCCATGAAATATTTTGGAGTAAGCTTCATGAAAATAAGGCTTTATAAAATCGGAAAAATCCTTTCATTCCGTATACGTTAAAAAAAATTCTTCTCGTACTTTTGCCGGAAAAGTAAAAAAAGTACCTCGTAACATAAACAAAAGAAAGATTCCTTACATACCATGTAGTAAAATTAAAAAATGGGTAAGAATGACTCTAAACATACATTAAAACACTTTTATAAAACATGGACATGGATGATATAAATAACCCCAGTAAATACTTACGAATAAGAAATCTCGGATAAAAATGAGATTTGAAAAATTATCCCTTACCTTAGGTCCGATATGCTTCGTACGTATTTGATCCTCCTGTATAATGATTTAAATAATGTCATTGACTTATTATAGAATCATATTAACTGTTATGATATCATATATGTTTCACTTATGATTTATATTACGTGTTCTTTTTTGTAAATTCCATGTTAAAGCAAGATTTTGGGTAAAATCATTTCATTTATCGTATGTGTTTCGACTTGTCGTTCTTGATATTATTAATTATATCCTGATTTACATAATTCCAGAATGTAAAACATGATTTATATATAATATATATTCATCATATACATATGTATATTATAGATAGATAAATGGAATGAAATACACTGTTCATGGAGACGGTAGGTAGTACATACGCATGAACGCTGTTTTCTTTCCCTCATTGAATTGAATGGGATTAATTGGATGACATACATATATATATACATAAATAAAGTATCATTATTATGTCATATATTTCATGATTACTTATTATATATACTTTATAATCATTTATGAATGGTTAATCATTGAGAATGAATCTCATCGCGTCGTAGAGACGGTATTCCGTACGTTCGCACGAGCGCTGATATCGTTCCCATGATCGTGAAGTTTTATTGGAGTGTATTTATACTATTAAAGAATCAATATCACTTTAAAATAATCATATGTAGTTATTATTTACACCATTATACCCATCCAAGTAAGGTGGTAGTGGAAAATAGATTACACCACGGCGTGGAGACGGTATTCCGTACGTACGCACGTGCGATGATTTCGTTTTCTGTAGGATGGATAGATGGTGAAATATGGTTGTTTCATACATATAATAAAATTTCAGTATATAAGTGATACTTATGTTATTACTTCATAATGAAACAACCTAAGAAGAAGAAGTGTTAGAAGAAATGAAGTTGAAATAATCGGTAACGGACATTACCTCTTCTTTGATGCGCCTCTTTGAGACTTCCTCTTAGGGCACTAAAATTGGTCTTTTAAGAATACCAGGACCTCTAGGATGTTTCTATGGAAGTGTATAAGAGACTTTTGCAGGTGTTGGACGAGATTGAAGGCTCAAAGTGATGTAATAAAGAGAGGGAGGAGGTTCCCTTTTATAAGGGAGGAGAGGGGCACCTTTGGAATAACTAAAAATATTATTTTATTATAAAGTCATATTCAGTTTTTAATAGCTCCAAATTGATATATTTCGAAGATAATGATGGTATGGGTCGAAATCCTTTCATACAATAGAATTTATACAAGTTTAGGTCATTATATTAACCTTATCTTTTAGTATTAACTCTTAGTTAATTAGATTGACATTTACCATGTCACTTTGTATTTTTATATTATATAGTTAATAAACTTACCATATACATTCAAGAGACCCCCAAGTGGTCCATTAATGATACACCTATCATTATATAAGTATCTTGGACGAAACTTATATTTTAATGAATATAATTACAATTAATAATATAATATTTGTTTTAAAAACCATTTTATGTCAATTTTGACACTATTTGGTAATTGATTTTTGTGAAAATCATAAAAGAATGATTAGTTATATAAAATTTAATTAAATCAATAATAACATGTCATATTATCATATAATTTTTTTAAATTCATAAAAAGTCTCAAATTACATTTATTTGGGTATTTATAACATCAATTATGTCAATATCTTATTAATAAGATAATTACTGCATCATCATTGTGTCATAAATAAATTAAATTATTTTAAGTCTAAAAATTACAAATAAAATACCATTATGTAGGAAATATTTTTATATTTATAATTAATATTTATAGTGGAATTTATCTTACGTATAACCCTATATTAAAAATGTTATAGTTATTAAACTTTGATTTTAACTATTTTAACCCTTCTTCAAATAAATTAATAATAAATGTCCTAATCTAATCCAAGTGGGCCTAAATGGTCATATTTTTTTTTCTTAAGGTTGTTTTTGGTCGAATTACATTTATCCAATAGAATTAGGACATGTGTTAGGGTAATAATAATAACACTTTTACCCTTAATTACCCAATTTACTTTTAACCGTGGTAAAAAAAGTAAAAAGTTACTATTCACCAATAATTATTTTCATCTCATTGAACAAAATTTTAGTCGTTGATATTAACCGTGTCTCTAGGATTTTTGAAATTCCACTCACAGAAGTGGTAAAATTATGTTTTATGAAAAATTCAGTTTTTTTAACTACCACTTAGTGGTTTCACTATTCATCAAAAAAATGAAAGTTTCCAGAGAAATAGCAAAAATTAGGCGTAAGATATATTTGATATTATGAATTAAAAAATGATGTATATTTTACCATATTAAAAACATATCAGTTACATTAACTAATTTAAAAATTAATTCCCATCGTCAAAACAAATAGCGTGTTTTTAAGAGATAATAACTATCAAAAGATTGACACTTGTTTATGTCTGGTTTAAATGTGAAATTACATCAAATGACCAACATTGTATTAAATTGTAAAACTACATTCTAAATATACTTTAAAACCACTGAAATTATTAATTTATCACTATCAATTATTTCGATTAAAAAAGTTGTTTTTAATTAAAATTTAGTAATTTTCACTATTCATCAGAATATGAAAGTTATCCGAAAAGTACCAAAATTTCACCATAAGATAATTTCGATATTCCGAATCCAAAAATGAAGTCCATTTTGAAAGAAAAATTTATAAAATTTCAGAAAATGGGTATTACTATTCATAACGGCTAGTTCATAATAATATTATAATAATATCTTGTTTAATGAAACTCGGTATTGCGTACACACTATCAAGGAAGGTCGCGATTGCATGTAATGCAAGGAAAGTAAGGGATGCATGTTGTGGAAGATCCTTTTGGTGTAGAATACAACACAAGACATTAACGAAATTAAAAACAATATTTTTCAAAAAATCTTGGGGTGTTACAATTCTACTATTCTAAGATGATTATCACTTCCTACCCAAAACTTTTTATAATTCATGACTCTAATCTGAATAAGTGTGGGGGAGTTTTTCATCCATCAGAAGATAATCATATTGTTGAGATGTATTGTTGTGATCATTATACTAATTGATTATGATTCATGTGTACTTTTAATCATTTCACATATATTCATTTCATATGAAAATACAAAAGAAAAGAATAATATTTGGGTTATGTACTACGAAGGTCAAAAATAACAATTTCAAGACTGATGAATCCCTTGAAGAATCATATGTGGTTAAAGGTTTGATGTGAGATCTGGACTAGATATGAATTTCATAAAATAAACAGGAAAAATAAAAAATGGAATAGGATACCCTTGTTTCACTCACATGATATATGTCCATGGATCTAATTTGATCTGATGAGGTCATTTACTTTTTTAGCTATGGGGGAGTCATTTTATTACACTTTTCACAGAATCACTTCATTATACTCTAGAGCCTAAAATCCATTTTGAGCATGTTTTCACTGATTAACTACCTACCCATAGCCCCAGATTCATTAGAACCGAATTGTTTAAGCACATATGAATTATTTTGTATTTTTATTTACGAAGTGGGAATGATAGAACCAATGAGATCCTATGGTTAGGATCATGTACTCAGAGTATGATCATTACTCCACTTTCATTTTACCCAAAGTGATGAGAGAAAATTCATTGTAACATAAATTGAAAATGGGTATAGATTTCAAGGAATAGTTAAGAAATTATGATTAAAAGATTAATAATTTAATAAGGAACTTTTCTATGAGGAATAAATGATTTTATATGCATGGATGATTTAGGTGAAATACTTTTCCTACATAAAATTTGTTTTATTTACCTGAATATAATGAAATTTTCTTATTTTAAAATTTTCTCACCCCTTTGAAATCCCTGTTGAGATCTTTTTTCTTAAGTACAAGCAATTATTCAAGTGTGAAGAAATTTGATAAGATTAATTCATATATAATTTTTTCTATCATTTTATTAAGTGTTATCAATGATTTATTTGATAATTCAACTGGTATGTGTTATTTATTTAAGGTATTAGGCTTTCAAGTTGAAAAATAAAAAAATGAATAAAAGGAGAATAAATGGATATTACATGTTGTGAAACATCATTACATGATGTGTAGAAACATTTTACCACATACTACCAGCCGAGAAGAAATATGTGATAAATTTCAAGCCATGAAGCTCATTACTCAATGTGAATCAAGATTACATGACACGAAAGTCCCTTACATGGTTTCAATCACCAGTCCACAATGTGAAGAATTCAAATCATATTTTCCTATAGTTTAAGGAAGATTCACAATGTGACATTCAGTTACACATCGTGAAAGGAGTCAAAATTTCAAATCCAGGACGAGTTATGCATGATATGTGCATACGATTCGAAATCTATGGAGAAAACCATGTATCAAAATTACACAACATGAGTTCCCATTACACGTCATGTAATATTCAATCTAAATTTATAATTACAGCCACACTAGATTTTAGAGTGTGGATACTACACCATTTTTTCATTCATTCTTCTCTAATTCCCTTCTACTCCCTCTACCCCAAAATTTATATTTAATAGTTTTATTTCACTGTTTTACTTAAATACAAGTGTTGTGGATCGATTTCACAGTTGTTCTTCATTTTTTTTGGAATTACCAAAAGTCTTTCCCTCATTATTCATTTCGATTAAAAATCCATGACAAACCATTGTTTCATTTGTTCTAATCAGTTTTTAAAGTAATTAAATTAGTTATAATTGTGATTGAATCCATCTTGTTATTATTAATTAATGATTTTATGTTTAGAAACTGAAAAAACCACTATGTTCATGTTATCTAATTGTTTAATCCCCATTTACATTTGTAAATTTAATATGTTTTCAGTCTCTTTCCCTTTATTGATTGATTTTAAAATGAGTGGCTAAAAACCCTATGGTAAATATCTAAATTAGGAGTATCTGAACTCAATAAATATTTAATTCTCAACTTAGTAACCTTAAGGATTAGTAATCTGAATAAATAACAATTGTCCATCCAATTTATCTGAACATCCCTAACCACAAGGAATTTTAATGGAGGAACCTATCCTTGTTAAATTTGACTATGGTTTGACAAATATCCTAAGACACTTTCTACCTTGGGAGATAAGCTTAATGAATCTAGGTTTTCATTATCTCCAGACTAGGGATTAGTTACCTCCTAAGTAGAACTAGTTGGTTTGAGTATAGTCAACTAGTAAACTCCTCTTACTTCACAACTGAAACCTTAGTATCCTTCCAAGATAGAATTAAGATCATCTTTTCTAAAAAACCCTGAAATTGATCCAAATCACTTTTTTATTCCTAATTTCAAACCTTAATACTCTAGTACTAGTTTCTTGATACTGAAAAAAACATGTGAGGACTCCTGCCATAAAAGGTTCTAATCCAATGTTTTCTATTTCTATCTCAATTCGCCATGAGATAAATCACATAATATTTCTATACTACATCTCAGTAGTAAGTTTTGTTTGGGAAATAATAAAATCTAATCTAGACATTTCCCATGTGAATTAAGAAAATCTTGTAGGCATGTAACTTTACATATACGTAATAATTCTTTAATATGATTTAATTTTAACCGAACATATTTATTAACCAAAATTTACATGTTCTAACCATGATAATGTATAACTCATATACTAAAAATTATTTTTATGCTTCAATAATAAAATTTTAATTATTATATTCAAAACATATGTATATTTATTACTTAAAAATGGTACATGAAATTATTTCATCCAAAGGATTAAAATCATAAGAAACTAAAATCTTACTCAAGATCCTCTATGTTGTGATAGGTAGGAAACCCCACATTTTTAGATAGAATTGTAAATAACCAACATGATTAATTGAATATTTATACCCAAACATGATTTCCATATAACCACAAGCATTATCCATTATCACTATATGATGAAAATTAGTTCTAAGAGATTAAATAAACTATTTTAGAGTGATTTTACATAAAAATAATATGATAAATAAATTAACTCAAGCCTAAAGTAATAAAACCCTCCTTCCACATATCCAACATAGATATATGACTCAACACTAGAAAAGAATAATGATTTACTTTTTCTGGTATCATGAAAAAAATATCTACATATCCACTAAATTTTTTATATAATGGATATGTACAAACACACTAGGATCTCCCCAATGACTTATATTTCTAATTAATCAAAAACATAAATGCTGATAACCCAAAATGTGATAATTGTTAAAAATAACTATATAAAGTAAAAAAATATAAACCCATCATATGAGATAATATAATGTTTTCCATTTTATAATTCAATATACATAATAATAAAAACCTTATAAAATTTATTACAATATTATCCATATCCTATATGTATTGATCCTTGATTGTTACATCCACGCAATCAATTCAAAAGATATTTAAGACCATTTAATCTATCCAAATTACACCGAATGTTTATCAGGAGTATAAATACATATAAGGAATTATATTAGATATAAATTTTATCCCAAATGAGATGAACCATCACTCACCAAGACAATAATATAGACAAAGTCTTAATCACTCCATGCACCCCATTCATAACCATCCATAAAAAATTAATGTGCATAAATTTGGGCTATGAAACCCTAGTTAGAACCATTTTCCCATGAAAAATAATATTAAATAAAATATTTCCAATATCCACACAACCCCTCTTGGAAATATAATTTCAAGATTTTATAAAATGATAAAAAACATTTTCTTTAGTAATTTCAAAAAACATACACATTTTATAGAATCTGTAGAAAAATATTTCGAAAAAACATTATTTTTAATAAAATTCAAAACTATAACCCACCATTGGAAAATATTTTTTCAAATACACGATTAAAAATTATTTCAATATATTTTATAAGAAAACTCAATTTGATAAAAAAAGATTAATATCCAAAGATAAAATTGTATAAAAACATTTTTTTATCTAATAATGCTTCAGAAACTGGGATGTTAGAATTTATCACAGATTATTCATAAATAAAAAATATTTCAATGCTCATCAATAATACCCAAAAATTATTTTTGTGTAAATTAGAGAACAAAAAAATAAAATAGTAAGGAAAGAAAGCAGAATGATTTACATGGTTCAAGAAAAATAACCAACATCTACATAGGGTAGTGATGTAACACCTTGGTCTGGTGGAAACTAGATGGTTCCCCAAATAAAGAGATACATGTCCCAAATCATGAATCCTCATTTGACAGAGGTTAACAAATAGTGTTGAGGTCCTGATCCAAACAATGGGGAGAAAATGCCCTCAAATCACAATGATATAACAGTAGAAATAACCAAAAAATCAACAGTATATAATATGTGGATAGATAATAAAAAACCATAACATAACAAAGTGGTTCATACAGAATAATATAGTCATATATTAAAGTGATGACCTTTTAGAATAATCATATAAACAAAATAAACCAAGGAAATAAAATACATAGGAGGAACTACCATCATCCTTGAGCCTCACTTCATCTCTGTCTCTAAATACCATAAATATATCCCAGCTAGATCCATTTTACAACATGTGCTATGGCCTACAAAACAAATATGGTCGATATGTGCACTAGAGTTCTCATGAAGGGTTTAAAAAATACATCTCAGTAAGGTCTCATTAAGATTACTAGGAATTACCAATTATAAATGTGGATTCATGCTGAAAGTAGATATGTCACCCAAGTATGAAAGGCACCATGTGTTAACTAGGCCACCACGACTACATGCACATTGGGTCATCTGGTGAAAACCTAAAAACCACACCACTTGATCGTACATAACTAGATTCAGTATATAATTCATTTATTTACTCATGAATCTATAATTGTAACTCAACCCATACCTGAAGAATTAGTGAGGGTAATCTGTTTGAGCCTCAACCACTCAAAGGCATAAGACATGGACCTATTTCTACGTTATAGGATAATGTTATCACTCATGGAGATCCTATAAAAACACATTCTCACTTTGGTTGAGGTTGTCCATCCCATTTTGCATCACATTTGGACCCATCATTCTCAGGTAGGGTAGTCCCATTATCTTATAGAGTATAAAGTCACAACATAGACACCGTATCACTAAAGTTGGCCAAGACACTACATTATCAATCAAGGTAGGTCCCTTCATCACATCTTGTTCCTGACCACTACTACCTCACTCAAGGAAATGTCCATAATAATACATTTTCTCTCATGGTGAATCCAAACCGCTATCAAGTCACACAATATCAATCATAGATGGAAAAGTATTCATACACAATAAAGAATAAATATCATTCATATCAACCCATCCAATACCATCTCACACATAGAGGGTTCCGGTCTCAAGTTCCACATCACCGACATTGGAATCTGTTTCTTATCACAAGCACACCGATAAGTATATTTACGTGACCTTTGGTTAAAGTTGTATTTTTTTCAACAAATTTCTGTCTTGTAATTTTATTCAAGAAAATTTTATAATTTGGGTGATGGTTTGAGTATCCACCATAATAATGAAGTGAATTCTACCCATGTATCATGGGTAATGGTTAATAGAGTGGGTTTCCATAATTAATGCATGGAAAAGAAAACATAAAACAACTAGATACAAGATATTTTTGTAAATTTCAAGTACCAAGGCTATGAAGTACTTTCAAAAATAGATGGTATGTGATATAGAAGAATCCATATATTAGGGACATTTTATACTAGATGAATTTGCAATAATATAAGATAAACCATTACAAGTGTTCCATATATGACAGATACTTAATATTGAGTTTAGTAACACTGGGATGAAGTATTGAGAAGAGTGAATATCAGAAAAAGTTATTAGTTGTGATTCTAGGTCTACATATGGAATTCTAGAATTTTTATGTCTTGGAGATTTGAAAAAGTCTGTACATGTGTGAGAATGATCTCATCCAAGAAACATTAGAATAATGGAAAAGTATTGGGTATGTAAGTATTATCCAATCATCTACATATGAATTATCTTGTGTTGTATATGCATAAAGATTACCCTATGTAAACATATTTCATCATATATGTAATAAAGATTTATGTCTTGGTAAACATCAACTATATATGTGAAAGAATTATGTTTTTTATTGTATAAACAAAATTTATTAATAAATAACTATCTATATTAATCAATATACATATAATTACAGTCTGTGTAGTCATGAATGCAGTTTTTATAAGAATCAATAACTAGGAAAAATTCTATATTTCTATAAACATAAAAATGTGAGTTTCCCAGATTTAATATTAGAAGACAGAATTAAATTATGATGATGAAAAATATAATATTTAACAATTAAAATATCAAAAATAAATTGTGATATAAGACAAATAATTTTGATAACTTTTTATTCAGGATAAGAGAATAAGATCAAAGCATGAAGAAGAATTTTAGATACTTTTCAAAGGATAAAAATAGAGGCCCAAGAATTTTTATATTCTAAAAATATGAAATATAAAGATTTTGAAGTTATAAATTTGATTTTAGAATATCATGGTTCTATTTATATCCTTGATTATATCATGAGTTATAGAATATGAAGTGGATGAGCTTAATAGATAAAGAAAAAGAAACTTTATGAATTCAAAACAATAATGAATATTAAGTCACACCGAATATTGGGAATTTTTTTGAATTCAAAATTATAGAGAACCAAGATGATTTAGTGAGTTGATGATATTCATGATTGAGATAGATAAGATCAAGGATAAGATGAAAGGCTATTAATTAACCCAACCCTAAAATGAAGGATTTCCATATTTCACTAAATTTAGACATGAAGGAAGAAATTGGTTGATGAATGTGTTGATCTTATTATGATTAAATATAAAAAAGTGAGATTTGATTCATGCATGATAATAATGTGAAGTTGATTTGCTTCTTTTATTTATAGATTCAATATACATATGCAAATGTTTCTTTTGTAATATCTCATTCTATAATAAATGATGATAGGACAAAAGATGCTATTATTATGTAACTTTTATAAATATATGAAAAACATAGATATACATATTTTTATAGAGATAAATATTTGAGGAAAATGAGTTAAATAAATAAGGGATTTTATTAATTCTATTTGAGTTTTTAAAAATAATAGATCACAAGAACACTCCAATTTTCAACATTAAATATATAATATTACGTGTGTAGATGGAGTTATTATTTCATACACATTCCATTTTTTTAGAATAAGAAATAAAAAAGGGTTATTTTTTTCTATACAATTACAGTTAAGAATATGGAAACAAAAAATATGTTTCATATGTTTATTGTTATAAAACTGAGATAGTTGAGGGATAAAAGATGATCTCTCAAAGGAAGAAGAAAAAGAAGAAGGTTCCAAGAGACAAATAGATCTCATGTGCATGAAATAGGAGATATAAATATATTTATAATGGAATGAACTTCAAGGTTTTAAATAATAAGAATAATAATAGTCTGGATTATACTAATAACTAGTTTCATTCAAAGAAGAAGAAAGAAAAAGGAAGAGTTTCTAAATATGAGTTTGAGTGAGTTTTGGTAAACTTTTATACCTATATTCTTATTATTGAGATGATTTTGTTTGATAAATATAATAATAATTCCCAAGAGAATATAGTTTTTGTTCAGTTAAATAGAGGCTATGTTACATGAGGAGTTTCTGAAAACCTTGAGGTAGTTGGAGACACTCTATACATGACGAAGTAGATCATAATTGTTTTGGTGAAGAGACATCCTTAGAAAATATGATGATCTACTAAAAGAGGAGAATGGATTCTATGAAGAAAATTGTTGGGATTCTAGTATAAACATTTTACAAGATGAAACCCTTAGTTTCCGTGTATAATATTGTGAACATTATTTTGTAATATGGAAAAAATGGGTTCAAGAAAAATCATTGGCCAACCCACTGTAATTGATAATAAGAATATTAGTGGAGAATCTATTTCTTAATGTTAGTTGATCATGTTTTGGTGTTGGATTTCCATATTATGTCCAAAAATTATAAAAATACCACATGAATATTTCTTTTATCTATAATGAAATTTATGTTGGTGTGGATTATTGGGTAAAAAAAGAATCATGTGTGCTCTAAATGACCAAAGAGTTTTAGAAGATTAAATGGGTGGAAAGAAAATAATATAAGTAATTTATTTTCGGTAAAAAAATCACATATTATTCACCTAACTCTTAGGTGTGTCTGTATGATCATAATAAGACTCTCAAATATGTGTACAATAATAAAAATGAATAACCAACCTATCACGAATCACCATCTCGTCACTCATGAGATAGTAACACCAGAACTACCCTCACACCTTGAAGAAAATATCATCTTTACCTTCAATGAAACCATTAAGGAAGTTCCACATTTCATGGTCTTTGATCATTTATGTCATCTCACATACATCATTTTTTAGTGAAACCACATCCTCTATGATCTATCTAACACTACCCTCAATTGGAAGGTCACGTCCTTTCCCAATTTGGCATCATAATTAGTACAGATACCAAGGACCAACCTAAGGAAACCCAAAAATGGTTCACAAAAGATTATAATATACCATTAAGTAGGTGATCCTTACTAGTTACGATACATATGACTATCTCACCCCTCTCACTAGAACTAAACCTTTCATTCCTTCTTGAAAATCCATAAGAAACCCATACCAGGATACCCATGTAATGTATCAAATATAGATACCCAAATTGTATATATTCACCTCAAACAACACCTCTATTCCTTGGATATATAGTTTTCAAGCAATCCCAAAACACCCAAGTGCTAGAGCACCTATTATAACTCGATAAGTTTAAATTCCATCATCTATATTTCTCTAGGGAACTCTTGGTCCATATCTACCTACCCAATCATTTGACACATTCATGTAGGAAATAAATCATTCATAAAAAATCATATTGATTTTAATTAAAGGAACCACCTATTTATATATATGAGCTACCACCCACGCAATGCTCTGATCATCCCCGGACAAGACTATCCATTCCTTCTCTAATATTTTTCCTCCAAAAGTACTCTTATCTCAAGACACAAAACACAAATAATTAATTATAACAATTTATAAATAATTATTTAAATTAAACCAATGAGAAACAATGTAAGGACCTGACCCATTGGGTCCCATTTTTCCAGTGGAAGGCCAAACTGATACAACCCCATGACCATTTCCAATAGGCCAGGGTCTGGAAACTATCATTGAGATTGAATACCACACACATGGGATGCATTTTCCTATAGTACTTGTATGCATGAACACACAACCATATCCTTGAAATAGTGTAGAGATATTAATAAAACTAATAAAAAAAATTCATCCATTCATCTACCCCAAAATTAGAGTACAACATAAGTAGTGAAATCATGAATGAAAAAAATACAAGCCCACAAAAAACTGAAAAAGAGTCCAACCTACTGAGAAGAAGGAGACTGTTTTCAAATTAAACCACCAGTACACACCTTGGTCCATCTAGCCCATTATTCCCTACATGTTCTAGGTCCTCCTATGACTTCATTTAAAATTATATCATATGTATAATACAAAACATATGCAGGAATATCCTATGTAGGTGTGAGAATCTTAGTACCTATTAGGCTCCCCAAAAAACAAAAATAAAAGGGAGAAAATTAAATGAATAAGTCTTATTGAACCAAAGATAGAAGAGGAAACCCAATCATGAGAGAATAATAAACTCCATCTCAACTACTCCTCAGCTATACATTACTAGCTAGATCATTTCCACATGTTATATAAATCATAGTATGTGAAACATAGCAAAGAATCCCAGAACATCCCAGATAAACTCTTTTTAGACTCCAAGCCTCATGAGGTCCCAACCTCATAGGAACTATTAATATTCCACTCCATGATCAATGGTAATTATTATTCAGGAGATCTCAATCCACATGATCTACCATCCTTTATGGAACTCGTATGGGAGATCTCATTCATTGGGTATCACTAAGCTGATAGCACATCCCCACCAATCCATATGATAAACATATGAGAGAACATGCTCTTCAATTATTGCCATGAAGAAGGTTATGCTATAACTCAGTGGATATCGATAAACATATATGGGATCCCACCCATCCCTGATGGGGTAATCCCCTAGCCGTAGTGTAAACCCATAGGATCTCATCACACAGACATGGTTTCAAACCCAAAACCGCTAAGGGCACCACAAACCCAATCTGGAACTCTGGAGACTATAACACTTAGATAGGGGATCAGACCTTAGACAATTGGGGGAGGTAAAAAACCCTATTAATACTCCGAACCATGTTACACATATAAGGGATCTCACTCAATACTTCTAGGATACACTGCAAAACTAACCCATACCAAACATCCATGAAGGGTATTGTATAGATGGTGATTCCACAAACCCTATTGAAATAACCCACTATATAGGGGATCCTACACTTGATGATACCGAAAACCCTACTTGGATAACCTTCTATACAAGGGATCGATTAAATAATTAATAGTAAAAAAGATACCACAACCCTCCCCTAGGTAAGATAATACTATCAGGACCGTGTTAGATGGAAGTTAGGTTTGGAATTAGAAAGAAGATTGTTCTGAAAGTATTATATTTTTTTTCCATGAAACAAAATCAATTCAATTTGTATGTTTTTGATGAATGGAAGAATGGAATGGTGATTTGGAAATTAGAATCACTGTCATTATCTGAAGATCAGATGCCCAATTCATAAAAATGTCCACTGGTCTTTGAATAAATTTTCTGGATGGAAAGGTTCACCATACTCACCATGTGCCCAAAATTAATGTTTGAATAAGAATGAGGAAAAGTATTAGATTATGAACTAATCCATTGAAAATATGATGATGATTATTTGTTTATTAATTCTTAAAAAATAAAATGTTTTCTATGAAAATTGGGATGAAACACTATTAAGGAACGAGGGATAAAAAGTGTTGCCAATCAGATTGAGGTTTGGCTAGAAAGAAGCAAGTGATAGAAGGATGGGAAGTTATAATAATTTCCAATTAAAGCCATATTTTTTTTCATTACTAAATGTTATCATATTAATGAGTAATTCATGATTACTATTAAGAGTTTTTTAAAGAATAAAGTCAAATATTTTTTATCTCAGTTTATCAATGTGAAAACACTGTACGTAGAATTGTTTGAAGGATGGGATGTTTTTTTTAAAATATAATAAGTTGAAGATGCTGGTTTTCAATCAGATAAATAATCCATTATATAAAATTTTCTTAGAAATAATTTGGACTGTAACATATTCAGAAAAGGAAAGAAGTTTCTAATTTATAATTTTCTTGTACCGGTCCATTGGATGCGGTGTGCCATTAATTAATCGATGGAATAATTATTTTTTTAGGAGTTGTTCGGACCAATGAAAAAGAAAATAAGTTTATTTTTTTCGGAATAATATGTAGAGGAAAGATAGATACCAGTCAACTGGATGAAGATGAAAAATATAGTCACCCATTTTCATTAGGTTGAATTTTTTGTTTCAAGTGGGTCATGAATGAAAGAAGATTTATGATATGATTTCATTTAGGAAATTAACCCATTCTTTGTTTTATTTCAATTGGTTTAAGATAAAAAGAAAAACATTATTGACTCCTTATCAAATTGTAGGGTCAGTTTATTAAACTAGAGGTGACACATACCCATCAAAGTGAATCTCTGAATGATCCATCAGATTCAAGAAGATACCGATAACATCATTGGACAAAAAATCATCAATACAAGGAAAATATGAAAAGATGAATTGTTCTGAAGAAGTTGAATAAGTGTTGTTAAGAGAGGTCACAGAGTTTGTTTTAAGAGATTTGAAGAAGTGTTAGTAAAAGGGGTTTTAAATCTATTGTTAATGTTTATCCAGGAAGTGACGATATCTTTATAATTTAAAAATATGTTTATATAAAAATTATTTCATAGGTTTCTTGTCATATGATTAGTAACAAATCAATGTAATGAAGATTTTTTATATATATGTCTTCATCATAATGATGAAATTGAATGGAAATCAAAATTAGACTGAAGAATTGTTAACGATTTTTAATCTAACTAATGTCCTGTGGAAATTAGAGAAGGTTCAAGAATAATTGAGAAGAGTAGAAAGGTGATGAAGATGTCAAAGATAGAGGTAAAATGAATGGAAAATTTATGTTTCATACAATTTCGTTAAGCGGGATTTTTTTTTTCAGATTCCATCCTAAACCATTTTTGGAATACAAATAAAAGGATGAGAGTATATTGTATTTTTGAACAAATCAGAAATAATTTCACTTGAATATGAATAGAGAGAATATATGAAGTTATAGAGAGATATATTTTATTGATTAAGCATTCTATGAATGTGTTCTCAGTATAAGAAGAATAATAAGAAGAAGTGTATTCATTATTTAGCAATCACACTAGATCATCATAATGAGAAATCATAATGAGATTTACGAAATGAGGTATAAGTGGTTCAAAATAATTTTAGTAGTATTCTTGAAAACATATATTTCTATACTAAGAAGTAGGACTGAAAAATTAGACTGGGGTTTTATAATGAGTATCATTATGAAGTCTATAGAATTTATTAGCTACTCCTGGGTAGGAAAGTGAATAATTATTTTGAAGATTATATTATTGAATGTTGATGAAGTATTATAGTAACTTATTTTTAAGAAATTGGTGAATGTTTATTAACATTTTCACAAAATTTTATTACATTATATCTTACTACTTGAAGCATATTCACTGTTGTATTGGTCATTGTGGTACACAAGAGTAAGGGAATATCTTATTTGTTTTATCCACAAGAAGGGTTGTTTTCTTATGGATTTTATCGTATTTGATTGTTTGAAAACCATACCAAAGACAAATATACTCTTTTTGAGTAGTGAACCTTGTAAATTCTTGGGTTTATATAAATATGTGATTATTTTGTTTTCAGCAAAGTGATAATTCTTTAATAGGAGGTCAACGTTGTTTCAAAATAAAGTAAACTTAAAATAAAAAGATATCATTGATTCACCCCTCCCCCTCTCAGTTATACATTGAGACTAGTTGGGCATTATCAATTTGTATCAGAGTGATGTTTCCCTTCATTTACTTATTTCTGAAGTGTTTTTAAGAGTAGTTTTGATGGTAAATATGAATTGTTTGAATAGTACAGAGATTTCTATCTTCAATGGTATGAACTATCATATCTATAAAGATATAATGTTTCCTTATCTTATGTATCTTAGTTATGATGTTGTTGAA